>LPNX010713909.1:0-63708 GCA_001517045.1 Pseudotsuga menziesii
ACAAACTAAGTGAGGAAAAGAGGGAAAACCCAGTGGGAAAAACCCCCCCTCAAGCTGAACACTGAAAGTAGTTGGATCACCCTGATGAACTCACCCCCAACAGTGAACAGAGGTAAGTGAACTTAATTTCTGAAAATCTCTTGGTGAAGATGTCTGTAATATGCTCATCAGTCAGGAAGTATTGCAAAATGATGGTCTTGTCATGCACTAGCTCCCTGATATAGTGCATGTGTATCTCTACATGCTTGGTCCTCTATCTGGTAACTGGATCTGTGGATATTTTAATAGCACTTTGATTTTCACAAAAGAGGATAGTGGACAAAGTACTACCAAGATCAAACTCTGAAATAATTCCTTGCAACCAAACAACTTGGATGCAAGCATTCACCACTCCTCGATACTCGGCCTCTGCTGAAGACAATGCTATGGCAGCTTGATTTTTGCTAGACCAGCAAATGGGGCCACCACCAAACATGAAGACATATCCAGAAGTTCACTTTCGATCAATAGAATCACCCACCCAATCGAAATCTCTGTATCCAACCAGCTCTAGCTCGGAGTCTGCAACATAGTGAATGCCATAGGTCCTGGTTCCCTAAATGTACTAGAGGATCCTCTTGGCTGCCTTCCAATGAAGATAATGGGGCTGCTGCATGTATCTTGATACAGAATTCACATCATAACATATATCAGGACAATAATGAGTCAAGTACAACAAGCTACCAATCAACTGTCAATAAATAGTGCAGTCCAAGGGAGGTGTGCTTTTTCCTTCTTCAAGGCTGATCCCTGAAAGGAAAGGGAATGGTGTAGGCCTGCATTCAGCCCTGTTAAAATTTAATAACAGGTATGATATGTATTTTTACTGAGTGACCATTATCCCATCAAAATTTTTCTCAATTTCGAGCCCCAAAAATTGTTTTAAGAGCCCCAAATCGCTCATTTCAAATGCATTGTGGAGAGCATTTTTGATGACTGAAATAGAAGCAACTGTGCTACCTGTGATCAGTAAGTCATCAACATATAAAACAATAATAATCAAATTACCATCATACTTCTATATATACACATTTGGATCTGATCTACACCTTTGGGAGTTTTGCGAGAGAAGGAAGGAATCCATCTTGGAATACCACTCTCTTGGGGCCTGTTTTAACCCGTATAGTGACTTATTTAGCTTGCAAACCAAAGATGGATCAGAAATGCATCCCTAATGATGATTCATGTATATCTCCTCATGAATATCTCCATGCAGAAAGGCTGACTTAACATTCATATCATGCACTTCCCAGTGCTTAGATGCTGAAATTCCCAAAACTAGGCGGATGGAGTCCATTTTTGCAACCGGTGCAAAAGTCTCATGGTAGTCCACACCTTGGACCTGAGAGAAACCTTTTGCCACCATCCTTTCCTTATATTTTTAGGTGCTTCCATATGCAGAAACCTTAGTCTGAAACACCCACTTTCATTGAACCAATTTCCTTCCCAGAGGAAGAGAAACTAGCTCCCAAGTAGTGTTTTTCTGAAGAGAATTCATCTCTTCATCCATGGCAACTTGCCATCTCAGATCCTTTCAAGCATGATAGTAGGACTTTAGGGCTGAAATTATCATCAAATAACAAGATTTAGACAGCAAATAATCAGTACAAGAGAGTGCAATACCTTCTCTTTGGAAATCAAACCGGGTTCTCCTTGGATCATCTGTATTTCCAATGTTATCTCCTGCGGAGGAGAGTGTCTGTCGGGCCCAAGTTGGGAGATGATTTTGTACATAAGGTTCTAATTCAGCATATGATGTTTTCTATGAACTGATATCAGAAATCACAGGATCCAAATCAGGGTCATCACCCCCAATTTCAGCATCCAAATATTCAGTACAATAGGAAGGAAATTCAGTAGTTTTCTCCTTCACTAGTTCCACCTCCTGAAGAGGCTCATCGAACTTGACACTCCTTTCGATGATGATTTGTTTTGTTTTGATATCTAGAAGCTTGAAACCTTTTGATTCATTAGGATACCCAATAAACAGACATTCTATGCTTTGCTGTTGCAAAGCCCTCCTTTTATCAAGTGGAATTCGGGCCCATGCAGTGGACCCAAACACCAACAAATTCGACACATCCGGCTTGTGTCCGAAGTATGCTTCGAAATGGGTCTTCCCTTTCATGGATGAGTGTGGCACTTTGTTCTGAATATATGTTGCAGCATGCATGGCTGCAGCCCACAAATTTTCAGCCAACTTCTTTGATTCCAACATACAGGTGGTCATCTCCTTGAGAGACCGATTCTTCCTTTCCGCTACACCGTTCTACTGGGGAGTGTAGGGAACTGAATGTTGGACCTGAATACCACTTTGGGAACATATGTGTAGCAACTCATTACTAAAATACTCCCCACCATTATCAGATCTCAAGATCTTGATCTTTTGGCCAGATGCATTTTCAATCAAGGCCTTCAGTTCAGTGAATTTTTCACAGACTTCAGACTTCTTTTTGATAAATGAAAGTCATGTGTACCTAGAAAAATCATAAATGAAAGTCAGAAGATACCTTGATCCATTCATATATGTGATATGAATGGAACCGCTAATAACAGAATGTATCAGTCCCAAGATGCATGATGCTCATCTTGCCTTCCCCCGATCAAACTTATCCTCAGGGTGTGTTCCAATAACACAGCCCTTGCAAATTCCAATGGTTGCCTTGATGACCTGGAGGCCTTCAACAATAGAATTTTTCTGTAATTGCTACAATTATTTGAAGTTGAGATGGTCGAACCTCTCATGCCACAGTCTACTAACTTCATTTCCATGAGTCAGCAATGCGGTGGGCTTTGCATCTGCCACAAAATGGGAGAACTCATAGGCTTTTGCATGATGGTTTGCAAGGCCCTTTGCTACAAGTTTCTCGAATGCAAGTTCTGTGATCTCTACATATTTTGGGATAAAGGATACTCTCTTGGGCACTCCCGTATGTGTCATTTGGTAAACACTAAGGAGGTTTGATGCCAAAGATGGTACATACAAATCATTTGAAAAATAGCCATTCTTAAGATCTACGGTACCTTGTCCTTTTGAAATGATGGTGGAGTCATCTCCCATGTGGATGGGAATGGATTTGCCAGTCTCCAAAGATGAGAAGGAGTCTCTTTCACCCATCATGTGGTTCGAAGCTCCAGGATCTATCAAGAGTGATTTGGACTTCGAATTGCTTGCCATGAGGGCATGACCTCTTTCATGCTGTGGTTCCCGATCTTGTTGAGCTGTCCTCCAAAAGCTTTCTAGAAGATTGATGTGATTTCTCTCAAGGAGAGAGGTAGCTTCATCAAGTTTATTTTTCATGCAAGCATGTTCAGGGTGGAAGCCCTTCCCGCAGTATGAACACTTGACTTTTTCCTTTCCATGATGCCCTTTTCCTTTGTTCTTCTTTGAGTTGGAAGACTCTTCATGCTGCTGGTTTTCAACTTTAGGCTTAGGAGCTTCAAATTTGGTTTTTGGGTTCTTCTGCTGCTTTCCTTTACCCTTCAGATCTTTGGGCCCCGAGACATGGAGGGCTTGATCACAGGAGGATCTGATCATCCCCATATGGACAAGCTTATCATGTTCACTCGTTAGGGACTCATTGAAGGCATTGAGTGAAGCCATCTTCCATCCAAGGGTTGTGAGCTTCCCCACACAGAATGTAGAGACAAAAACCGAATAATCAGCTCCAAGTTTGGAGATTATGGCGAGGATGAGCTGATCATCCTCCTTCTCCACTTTACATTGCTTCAACAGTAAGACAATGTGCTTGAACTTTGTGAAAAATCCATTCAAGGTCTTGAAATTGGAAGGCTGGAGAGACATCAACTCATTCTCAAGCTGGTATACTCTCAAATCATCCTAATTTCCATTCAAGGTTTCCAATTTGTCGCAGATTTCCTTTGGAGTCTTCAATCCCGAGAGATGGAAAAGAAGATCCTGGGAAACGGAGAGGCATAAGACTCTGAATGCTTCATCTTTCTTGTTCAAGAATCTAGCTTTGTCTATCATAGAAGCAGGCTCTTCTTCAGTGTCCATAGTGACCCTATAGAATCCTCTGGCATGTAGTTGGATCTCCATGTCTCCTTTCCATGAGTGGAAATTGAATGGAGTCAAGAGTTCTACGGAAGAAGCCATCTGAAACTGCTGGAGCAAAATGCTTTCACCTATTAAAAACCTGCAAAACACAACAAAAGGGGCACCATAAGGTTGGATAGCCTGCCCATTTTAGGATTTCATCACACCCAGCATAGTTGATCAAACAAGCTTGACCAACAATTTCCTTCCTTGGGGTATTAAGTGGTAAGCCTTGGCTTCTGGTGCAGTGATGGAATTTTTGAGCTTTGCTCAATTTTGCAATGCAAGATCTGTCAAAAACCTTGTTTTTGAGAGATCTGAGCTTCATCCCACTGTGAGCTCTGATACCATATTAGTTTGTCACAGTGGTCTAGGAACTGAAAACACAGTCTCACAAAGAATTCAAACAAATATGCATAAAATTGGCAAAATGGTGCTGCAATAGAAGTAACAACTCTGTATAATCAAATGAAAGAATGATGATACAATACAATGATCATGCCAGATGCATGAATGCCAAGAGAATTCGAATTCCCAAGGAGGTCATTCAAATTGAATGACTGAGTCTAGCTTAACTGAATGTAAGCCACGGTGAACACTCAAGTTAACCACTGATCAAAACCCTAATTGACTCAACTGAGTCCTAACTGAAGTCGAAGTGCAATAAATGACTGAGTCTAACTGAACGTAGCTCAGATACATGTCACTGCAAGCCAACCAACACATGGTAGCACATCAATGACTCCAATGAACCCCAATGAGGTTAATTGAAGTGTAACTGACCATTAGAAGTGGTTGGAGGTGCCCCTGTTGACTCCAGTTCATTAAATAATCAATTTAATGAATGGAGGTGCCTTCACTACTCTGTTTAACTGATTGTAACCATCGGTTAGCAATAAAGTGCATTTATGACACTCAGATCACCCCCGGAGTGCTCCAGTTAGCCTCTCTGAATGAAGGAGAAGGATTAGTTAGCCTCCTTAATTGAAGGTAGGCATGGGTGTGCTCATGTTGATGTCATACAGTGCTCCTCTGATGTCAATTAAGACAATAAAACTTAGGATAGTGGTTTAACTAGGCCAAATTGACCAAAATGAGTGTGTATGGTGGTAAAGGTCTCCAACATTTTGTTATGAATGAAGGGACAGCATATGAATATGGTATTAAAGCACAATTAGATGGTGTATCCATGCAGGTTGTAAAGCAAAAGATATATGCTTTGAGAAAGGACAAAATTGGACCATTGATAGGGGAATATGTTGAATGTTGTGAAGCTGAAACTGTGGGTCAGAAAGCAGGGATCATTCCTAAAATTTGTATAGTGTTATAAGACCACCAGGAAGGTCATAACTCAACTGTGGTGGAAGTTGAGGTTGAGATTGTCGGGCAGATTGTTCTATTTTGATTAACCTGCTATATCACCCCTAGACTTCTGAGATGTGCACTTTGAAGAAGTCAAAGTATAAAGGATCATGGTTAGTCCAACTAGCCACTAGAACCAGGAGGAAATCCAGGGAGGTGGGAAGAAATTCCCATTGGTCATTGATGGATTAATCACTTGTGCAAATATGAATATGTTGCCACTTGATTCCTATGATATACTCATTGGAATGGATTGGTCAGAAGCACATGGAGCAAAGATTTATTGTTACAACAAGACTTATGAGTGCTTAGATGAAAAAGGCAACCCAAGAGTTGTGAGAGGCTTTCGAAAAGTGGTCTCTAGAAGGAAGTATTCAGCAATGCAGCTGAAGAAGTTATGTGGGAAAGGTTGTAGAGTGTATGCAACTCATGTTTTGGAGGCAGCAGAGAATGATACTCCTAGGTTGGAGGGATGTCATGTGTTGTAGGAATTCAGGGATGTTTTTCTTGATAAATTTCCTGAGCTTCCTCCAAAGAGGGACATTAATTTTACCTTTGAGTTTGTGCCAAGTAAAGCACTAGTGCCCAAGACACCCTACAGGGTGAGTACACCAGAATTGCTAGAGCTGATGATGCAGCTGCAAGAGTTGTGGGAAAAGAAGTATGTCAGGCTGAGTGTGTCCTCATGGGGAGCATCAGTTTGGTTTGAGAAAGAGAAAGATGATATACTCTGATTGTGTATTGGTTCAGATAGTTGAACAAGGTCATTATGAAGAACAAGTATCCTTTTCCTAGGATCGATGACCTCTTTGATCAAGTGAGAGGATCAAAGGTCTTTTCCAAGCTTGACTTGGGGTCTGGTGACCATCAGGTAAGATTCAAGGATGAAGATGTTCATAAGACAACCTTCAGAGAAAGGTATGCATATTATGATGTTGTAGTGGTATCATTTGGTTTAACAAATGCACCAGCTACATTCATGTGCCTCATTAATAGTGTTTTCAGTAAGTTCTGGATAGGGTTGAGAAAATTGACTTCTATGAAGGTAGAATTCATTATTGGGTCACGTTATCTCAGATTAAGGAATATATGTAGACCCTAAAAATATTGAGGCCATGATGAGTTGGCCAGCTCCAAGAAAGTTAACAGAGGTAATATATTTTGTGGGACTTGCAGGGTATTGCAGGAAGTTCACTGAAGAAGATTTTGTAGGAAAAGTTGAGTCTATGAATAGGATGAGGAATCATGCATGTGAACTTGTAGTTCCATGAGAAAATGGCCCTTGTGTGTATAGGCATGCACACGAGGACTTCCTGAAGACTCAGGTAGAATGACCTAAGCATAGCAGTATGGTGATGCCCAATGAAACCCAAGGTAGGAAGCTGCCATGTGCCATGAGAAGGATCTCATGACAAAGAACAGGTTTTCAAACTTCAAATTGCAAGTTTTTCTGTTGATTATGGGAGACTGTGATCTTCTGTGATGGTTTTGAATCATGCTAACCATGGATATGCTTGTCTTGCATTGCTTGATGACTAAATTTTCCTGTTGATTAACTATGATTGTTTGGTTGATTAAAAATTGTGTCAGGATGACATGATGTATGTGGATATCCAGGTTTTGGGTAGCATGCGTAAGGGATGAGTACTCCCCACTTGCAAAATCCAAACAACATGAGGATGGCCTCATCGATTGCAAAAATCTGATTTTCTGCAGGAAGCAGAATGGTGAACTGAGATTTTTATTTGAATATCAATGTTATTGATCATTTGATATTTGGGAAATATATCATGTATGCAAGAAATAGATTTGAAAATATATCATTAAAATTTTATGATGGCATCTCATGTGAACTGCATGCTTGTATGTAACGTAGGTGAGATGATGGAAGTTTTCCCTTGGATTACATAGCTTCTCAGATGGATGTGTTTGGAATACAAAACTCCTCGGAAGGATGTACTAGGTGTACACGATTCCACGGAAGGATGTACTGGGTGTACATAGCTTATCGAAGGAATGTGTTTGAAATAGGTTTGGAAACATATGATTGCAATTATTTTTATGATGACATCTCATATAAATTGCATGCTTGTATGTAACGCAGGTGAGATGATGAAAATATGTACTAGATGTACATGGCTCCTCAGAAGGATGTATGGGGTGTACATAGCTTCTCAGAGGGATATCTTTGGAATAGGTTTGAAAACCTATAATTGCAATTTTATGATGACATCTGATGTAAACTGCATGTCTATATGTAACGCAGGTGAGACGATGAAAACATGTACAAGGAGTACATGACTCCTCTAGAAGGATTTACTTGGGTACATATCTTCTGCCCCCCTACTAGCTAGGCACCAATATGCATCACTAGGGATGCCCAGGGTGTAAGACATCTTATTTCCACACACATTCACACTGTAAGGGAACTGTAACGAGATTTGGGGCTCTGTGAAGAGAATCACCCCTAGGTATTATGATGTCTGGAAAGTAAGCACTTGAGCATTGGTAAACACTTGGAGGAGGTGTTGGGCCCTTAAGCTAGAGCTATCATTAAGCACCCAAGAAGGTGTTAGGCTCTGAAGAAGGGCTGATCGGATCTCAGTTGAGAGACGCTATACAAATAATTATTGGATTACTTGGCAAATCCTGGTTGAATTTCTGTAATTACACATGTGCATAATGATTCAACTAATATTTTTGAAAATCTTGTTAAGAAATAAATCCTACGAAAATGAATCTAACATGTGAATTAATATGTTATGGTGCCTGGAAAGAAAGCGCTTGAGCATTGGTGAGCACTGGAAGAGGTGCTAGGCTCGTAAACTAGAGTTTCCATTAAGCACCCAAGGAGGTGTTAGGATCTGAAGCAAGATTGGCTAGATATCGGTCGGGAGATGTTATACAGATAAATATTTGGCTTACTTATCAAACTTTTGTTGTTGTTGATTTTTTGTAATATACATGAGCATATGATGCTGCCATGATTTTGAAAATCTTGTTATAGATTGCATCCTTTAGGAATGAATCTGACATGGGAGTTAAACTGTTGTGGTGTTTGGAAAGGAAGCACCTGAGCTTGGTAAGCACCTAGAGGAGGTGCAGGCTCTTAAACAAAACTATTATTGAAGCACCCAAAGAGGTGTTGGGATCAAGAATGGAGCTGTCAAACCTCAGTTGAGAGGTATTTTCAGGTGATCCGAGGCTTGCATAAATTTGAATACCCTTTAATTCACACCCAGGTGTGGGGTGGGGCAGGATTGTGAGTGCCATGGTTGTATAAAGCACAGTTGGACACCTGTGGAACCAAATGAAGATACTTATGCAGATGATTATTTGGTTCACTTGGAATCTTTTTGTTGATTTTATGTCAATATACATGTGCATATGATTCATTTATGATTTGGAAAATATTGTGAATACTGACATGGGAATTGACTCATTGCTTGGGGCTTGAGCATAGGTATTGTTGGTTTCCAAAGACACTGGAAATGTTCCAAGATGAGGAGAAGGATTCTCCAAGACCAGAAACATATCATGTGGTGTGTGTTGATGCATGGAAGAAAGGACTTAGAAGAGTTCCAGATCATGCCATTGGACAGATAAAGGTGCATAGGAAGCATTGTGGTCCTGAAGAGGCTATGTGGGAGCTGGAGGATGCCATGCGACTGACACATCCATTTTTGGTTCAATTTTACAGAGCACTGAGGGTGGTGCCAGTGTAGCAATTGGTAAAAAAAATTAAAGCACTGGGGACAATGCTATTAAAGGGGGAGGGGAATGTAACACCTCGGTTTTGACCCTGTGGTATTAAATTGCATATGATGTAAATATTGTATTAAATCATGGTGTCAAGCTCAAGGAAAAGGCCCCGCCATAGGTTTATTGTTTTATGTTTTGGCGATTAAAATAGATGCTAATATTTTATGTGTTATCCAGGCACAATGTGTTTTGAGACATCATGTAAAATGTAAATTAATAAAAATACAACAACTAGCTATGTACCGCAACGTTAAAGAGATGGTGGCATGATTTCAGAAGGAATAAAGTGGGGGAAACATTCAAACCCTTGAGCCAATGGGGAAAAGCCAAATGTCAAAGGGTAAACCCATAAGGTTGTCAACCACGGTTTTTTTCTTTTATGCCGAGTCATCTAAAGTTGGTGGATGAAGTTAATGCCTTGGGATGGGAGAGGTATGGAGGTCAACTTGGAATTTGGGAAGTCATCCATTTTTGGAAAGTGTGTTTTGGCTTCTTGGGCAAGTAAATGCTTGGAAACGCCTTCACAGGCCATTACTGACCCATGTGTTTTCTTCCTCACACAACTGGAGATAGCTGGGGCATTCTCCCTCACATTTTTGTTGTTTTCTTCATTTTTCCCATGGATGGGAATTCAATTGGGCAATGCTCAATGGCTGGGATCCTCCCTTGGTGTTTTTGTTGTGGTTTTCCTCATCGTCGAGGCTGGGAAATCCCGTTTTTGTTTTGTTGAGTGAATATCCAGTAGTGATTCACGTTTTGGGGGTTTCAAGAGGCCATTTTTTTGTCTTCCTCACACAGCTGAGATGGTTGGGTGTTTTCCCCTCGTGATTTCTGTTGTTTCCTCATTGCTCCATGCCCATAAATTTGTTTTTGTGTTTCTCTTTGGTTAGGGAGCCAAGATATCCTGATTTGGGTGTGAATGATGGTCATTTTTGCTCTGGAAATGATCAGGGACATTTTCTGAGTTCATATTTCGATTTGGGCATTTGTTGTGGTCGAATTGCCTCCATATTGCACAAGAACGTTTCCTGAAGACATATTTTCTCTTGCAGGTTTGTTTTCCCCTCAGCCATTTTGGTTTGGTTTCCCATAAATGTTTTTCTTATATCCAACAGTTGTGTGTGGTTGTGTTTTGATTAATTGGTTGAGTGTGTGTTTGATGCAAAATGTTTGCTTGGCTGAGTAAGTCCAAGAGACCCATCTTATAGAGGGTATGATAGTGTTTGGGTGTGATTGTTGGCTTGGTTGACTAAGTCCAAGGAACCCTTATGATATTGGCTTGTTCCCCTAGTAGCCTGATAAACCCAAATGTATTTTTGTCTTGGTTGGGTTTCGATATGTATTGGCTATGTGTATGAGCATGTTGTTCCTTAGTTCCTTGTGGAATCATGCCCAACTTGGGGGGGTGGCAGTGATGCTAAGAGATTGATGAGCACACTAGCCTATGGTTGGGTGGAAGGTTGCAGCGACGTATCTAGTTGTGGGACAACGTAGTTACAAGATAAGTATTTACTTGTATTTCTTGTTTACTTACCTTTGCATCAGTATTTGTTTTCTGAATTAATATGAACATGTTGAATGCTTGAATGCATGTGTTTTTCTTCCGCTATTTATTTATATTTACAATGCATTTGTTTATGTATCTTATGATCAATGCATTTTATTTATTATCATTTTTATTATATGTCCATGGGATATTTTTCCTGTTTGATAGCAGCAGTGTGTAGGTCACGCCCTTTCCATCGTCAGGGTGAGGGGTGGGGACATGATAGAAGTGGTTCAAATCTCTTCCTCCCAATTCTCTAAACTCTTAGCTTGTCGTATAAGTTGCTTTCATGAGGAAATGGGGCAAAAAATAGATACCACTTATACTACCTTACTGAGTTTTCTTAATTAAGAAGGAAAAATGGGAAGAATGCTAGGGAAATCAACAAGAGATTCAATAAGATTTACAAAAAAATCTCTCGAGACATTAATCCTTCATAGCAAGTTACTAAGGTTACTGATGCACGGGATTATGAGTCTAAATTTGTCATAATTTTGAGAGAAAGAAGATATGCAACTCTTTTGAGTATGTAGGATGATGTTGTGGATGTGGAAGGTAACATGACTTCCTCAGGAAGGTCAAAGCATAAACAATATCCTAACAAGAAGAAGCCTAGAGATGAGGATGGCACCTCTGGTAATAACAAAGAAAAACAAGATGACAAAAACAAGAAAATGTCAAGGATCACTAGTACAAAATGAGAGATAAGTAACCAAGCGACCAAAAAAATTGGTCATCACAATTTTTCATGGGAAAAATGACCAAAACTGATAAATTATAAGTGATATAACTAAAAATAACCAAGATAAATGATCAATTTGGTCACGAGATAAGAACTAAACTAAAAACGATCAAGTTAAATGACCAATTTGGCCATGGTATAAGAACTAAACTAAAAATGACCACATAACAATTGGTCATTTTTAGTTGTGTAACTCCGACAATGGAAAATTACAATTTTGACTATGAATTTGTACAATTTACTAAATTCTATCACTAAAAATGAATTCAGATACCAACTTTTGTTTGTGGATCCATTTGCAGTGTTAAGATTTAGTAAATTGTAGACCCCCTCATGTGTCATAGATCAACATTGATGCATGAAGCAGATTCCACCGCTTACATTAATGACCTTATACATAGTCTTATGTTCTTGGAGAAGAAGCAATTTGTTTATAAGGTTTACATCCTTCCCAAGGTATCATAATTAATTTTAAATACATCTATGATACAAGCATTAATAAAAACCATCCCAAGTTGAGATATCACAGATACCACATAACTAAAATAAAAATGACCACATAACAATTGGTCATTTTAGTTGTGTTACTCAAACAATGGAAAATTACAATTTTGATAATGAATTTTTACAATTTACTAAATTTTAACACTACATGTGGATTCAAATTCCCCTTCCTTGGGGGTCTATAAATCCACCTACAATGTTAAAATTAACTAGTAAATAGTAACATTGTAAATGGATTCAGAGACACGAGCTAGTGTCAAAACATGATGCCATAGGAAAACCTAATGAATTTTTTTGCAAGATCATTTCATCTATACCATCACATCCATTTTGATTTGCTTATCATGTCCATATCTTATTTCACCTTTTTTCTTTCGTATTATCCATTCGACAAATCTGCCAAGTTGCATCATGTGCATCGTCATAATGTGGTTGAGTTGAGTCTTGGATATTTGTTTACTTTCCCTCTCAAAATTTCCACGTCGTAAAGTTAATGTCATTATGTTTGGCTCCTCATACTAGTCACATTCATATTTTGTTTGAACAAAGGGATCGTCATTTGACCCTCTTGGAAGTTTGTTAATGTTCTGACAAGTTCATGTATTTTGCATCATCGTGTTAGTTATAAATTGTCAAGTTCACAACCTCCATTAATTCTACATATGCATCCATTCAACATGGTTCTCCTCGCGCCTTATTTTGGAAAGTTATAAAGTTCCCCTGGGGTCTCTCTCCTATAGAAAATCGCCAATATCCTCCATTTTGAAAAGAAAAAAAATCCTCCCTTTTTGTAAAATTCTTTTTAAAAAAGAGTTACCATGATTATAATATTTCCTAATGTTGACATTGAATAAATAAATTGTTAATGGTATTAAATAATACTCTAAAAGAGAAAATGGGTACACAACATTATATCAAGGAATAGAAAATAAAAAAACCGTTCAATTAGAAGCTATTCCTCCTTCCCATCGACTAATTTTTAATTAGAAACTATTCCTCCAACCTTTTTTAGCTTTTTTAGGGTCACATATCCCTAGCTCCCACAACACCTGCTCATCCAGTAACAATATATATATTAAAACCAAAACATATAATGTTATTAAAACACATTTATACTATAATATTGTAAAAAAAAATCATTACAAAACATGGTGATTACCAAACAAAACATTTGGAAATCCATTATTTTTTTAATGTTCTCAAGTTAGGTTCAAAATTTTAATTTAAAAATGGATTCAACATGGAATACAGAATTTATGTATTGTATTTTGAAATTGTTTTCAAGAAGCTTGCAATGTTGTAGGAAATTATCATTTCATTAAATCATAGTAAAATATTATATTCTTAAGTTGTTTCAACAATTCAATTTTGTTAACCTATATACTAGATAATATGACTGAAATTCCATCACAACATATTAACAAGTATTTTATACAGGGCACTCAAGTCACCCTGTCTCTACTAGAATTTGATAGTTGTGAAATCACTCAAGTAATCATTTGCACTAGTTAAATTCTCATTTCAATGATATGGGTCAATTCAAAAATGTTGAATTAGACTAGGATTGAAATTTCTAAATGATAATATTGTAGATTTGTTGAGTTTAGATTACTCTAGTTAGTATAATAGCTAAAAGAATGCTAAAATGCGAGATGATGTAATGACCAACTATCCCATTCCCATATGAACATTACACCAAGAGACATGATTCCATTACAAAAACGTGTTAACTAATCTAAGGATCGTCAACTAAACCCTCTTACACAAAATATAAACTAAACGCTCTTATATAAAATTGAACAAGAATTTGTTGGATTCTTTTGAAGAGTTTAAGAGACTCAATAGTTGTAAAAGGCCTCCACAAGGAGTCATGGTGACTTTTACTCGTGATCAAAGCACTAAACCACCAAAATGGTGCTCAGGTTAATTCAAAGGTAAACAATCACTAACATTATATTTTGAGGTTAGTATGAAGAATTTTATAATATAAATATAGTTGTATGGTTAAAATTCCATTCATAAAGACCATAAAATGAGACAATATAAACTAGTATAGATCCATCTTAAACCTATATATATCAAGCACCGAGAGGCCCTCTCAATGCTTGATATATATAGGTTTAAGATGGATCTATGTCGGTTTTAATTTTTTGCACCGAGAGAAGCGAGGTGCTCTTCAGCCCGGTATGGGGGAGATCCTGTCACGTTAGTCACGTTATGCTAGCCGACATAAATAAAAATTATTAAAAAATAAAAAATGAATTATATAAATTACATATAACTTAATAAAATATAAAAAAAATAAACTAGCATAGATCCATTTTAAACCCAAATTTATCAAGTACAGAGAGGGATCCAAAGGTAAAAACTGTACACCTCAAGAAATTGGATACCTCTCGGTGCTTGATAGATCTAGGTTCAAAATGGATCTATGCTAGTTTATTTTATGAGCCTACATGGATTTTTTAATACTTTTCGTTTCGTTTTGATTTTTAGTTTATTAGCGGACATGAATTTATTTTTTATTCCATTTTATTTTTGGTAATGTTGCATAACACTATGTTACGTGACAACATATCCCCCATACCTTGTTGTAAAACATCTCACTACTCTCGACACAAAGAAGTATGTGACCATGTAATCCTATATCTAGTACCATAGTTAAATCCTTAACTATTTAAAATCATCATATATTTATTTATTTATTTTTAAATAAAAGTGAGGCAATGAAGCCTTAACATGGATCTCCAGAAATCCACCAGGGGAATATTGATTCCATCATATTTCATATTATACCTTTCATCATTATCATTTATGTATATTTAACATCGACTATGAAGTAGATCTCCTTCGCATAAAATTTTACAGGCAAGCATTTAATTACGACAGAATCATTGGAAGGCTTGAAGAATGCGTTGTTTTTTGAACTTGACATGATCTGCTACACAAGATCCGCCAATGTTAGTCTTATTCTTGTTTGTAAACATGATAAGTGAGTTTTTAATTTTTCTAAAGTTATGTATGGTTGAATGCACAGTATTTTCTTCTTCTCTTTTTATGTTTGGTTCACTGAGCCACTAGCAAATCTAGGCCATGCTTTACATACTTTATCTGTTGAGATAAATTAAAAGTTGGGGATACCCTACAATTCTATAATAGTTTATGGGTTTTATTAGCTTTTTGAGTTTTCAATATGGGTGTAATTTTTATCAGCTGGCATTGTTCCATGGAACTTAGTAGATGGGGTTTTATGTGATTAAATGAATTTCAGTTTCTCCATGGAACTAAAAAGATAATGGTTTATGTGATTTAATGAAATTCAGTTGCAACATTATTTGTTGAGTTGGTTGAGGACTCTACTCCGGATATGCATCTCCCATGGTGTTGGGGTGAGAATTGATTAAGGAACTCTTTTGGGATCCAAATCACCCCACCTAGTAGATTGAGGTTCCATTTTTCCTGTGTTTCTTGGGTCTCCTCCTATGATATTGTTGTCTTTGTAATGCTTCTATTGTTCATGTGTGATTTTTGGATTTCCTCCTTTAAGATCGTTGTCTTTGTAATGATTCTATTGTCCATGTGTTCTTTTTGGGTATCCTCCTTTGATATTGTTATATTGGCAATGCTTCCATTGTTTTCGTTTTTTTTTCATGTTTCTTCCTTTGAGATTGTTGTCTTTGTGATGATCCATTTTTAATGGGAATGATACTAAAACTCAAATTGGCATATCTATTGTTGAGGATTCAATTCCATATTAATATTTCTATATATGGACTCCATGGTTTTGGTTTATGTGGGTAGGTGTTTTTTTAGGATCTGCGACCTGACAGGGGTTGGACTCATAGCCACAGGATGGTAAAAATATGAGAAAACACCTTGTCAATTCAGTTTATCTTCTTTTTTCATTAGTGAACATTACATTTCTTCTATGTCAGGATGGAACATTTAACAGAGAATTATTTGTGTGGGAAATCATGAGGAATTCAACAGATGATAAGAAATTATGAGATGATGAAAAAAATTGGAAGTAGCTAATGTGGACCCCCCAAGCCACAGTGAGAACACATGTGCCTAATAAGCATGGAGTTAAGTTTGAGCCCTGATATTTGCTAGTTTGAGATCAACTAAGTTGTATTTAGACAATTGTAAGGAATTCATGAGCTATAGTGTTCTATGTTGTACCAAAATTATAGCAGCATGCCCTTAATAATGCATCAAGCCATTCTATGAGCACTATTTGCGGAAAAAATTGTTTTACATTTCACAAACCCTAGGACCTTATTGTTACAATTAATTTATAAACTTAACAATTTATATACCACCTTAAGGTGTTATAGGATCTCCATGTTGGCAGTTTTATCCCCCCCCTATGATGGTCTTATTAGTGATTCATCCTTTATCCATACTAAATTTTGTGTTAATCCTAAAAGTTGAAAATTGCAATAGAACCCTGCTTGAATTGGATGAGAGAGGAATATGAATGTTAGTAACCTTGTAAAGTACTTATGTGAAAAGTGTTCATATGTTCAACTAGTAAAAAATAGTTGGGGAATCAATATGGAAAACTTGTTAGTTGCAAAGAAGAATAGTTGTTCATATGAATATTTAAAAGTGTCTTTATATAGATATTTTTATCTTGGTTGCTTTAGCTTTGATATTTGTTTATTCAAGGATGTAGCAAAGAAAAAGTATTTTCTTGGAGAAATTGATTCTCTTCAAAAACAAGGTGCGTTGGCTCCTTCCTTTTCTGGTCCCCAAAAAAGGATCCAACAAGGTGTACTATATCTAGAGACTGAATCCAGAAGATTGGGCTAGTAGTCAATCTAACCAGTGCTCATTGACATATTTTATTGTTTATAGCAGGGATGGTGCTAGTAGCATTAAGTTCTCTTGAAAGGAATTTGAAGAACAATTGTTCATATGAAAATTTAAAATTATGTTTTCATAAGAATTTTAATTTGAGTTGATTTAGATTTGATCTTTGTTCATTCAAGGATATAACAAAGAAAAATCATTTTGTAGGAGAAATTGATCCTCTTGAAAATCAAGTTGCACTGTATCTAGAGAAAGAATCTAGCAGATTGGTCTAGTAGTATGTATAAATAGTGCTCATTGACATCCCCTATTGTTTATAACAGTGATTGTGCTTGCAGCATGAAGTCCACTTGGAGGGCATATCTCATATGCAAGTGCACTCTGATATGTTTCTCATTGACTTGTTGTGATGCCAATATAATTGATGACTGGGATTTTAGGTCATTGATAACTTTTTGGAAACATGATTGCAAATTCAAAATAGAGAAACCGCAGAGGTAAAATTGGCATTGGAGAAGAAACTAAAGAAACATAGCTAGCAATAAAGTAGGTCAAAGGTGGGGAGACATGCAAATGCGTGGTAAGTTAGTTGGTAGGTTGGTTTTTCAGCATTGGATTTGGGTTACTAGTTATGTTTTTAAGCTTTTTTCACCATGTAGTATATTAAAGTTGAACTACACACCCAATTACTTCTTTGAAGCAATTTTAAAAAACCTACATAAGTGACCATCATGCTTGATTAATGTTAGCATATTATGTAGTATCGTAACACAAAGAAGAAAAGTTGTAGTGAAGAAACTTTGTGTTTGATTTTGGAAAGTATAGTGTTACAGATTGAATGAAGGCATGTTTGTTGGTGAAGGTGAGTGTACACTGTGGAGTCTAGGAATATGGATATGTGGAAAAATACTAAAATACACAACTATTGTTTAAATAGTTACAAGACATTATAGCATGTACTGCTCAAGTCACATGTAATTAGATATAGTCTTGGTTCAATTCATTTCATTAGTTTAGTAAAACTGTTAACAAGATTATAACTAATTTGTAATGTTACATTGGCTCAATGCATTGAATTTAGCTTAATATGTCTTAGATCAACAACTCTCCCAGTTTTTCTTCTCGGTTATCTATTAAGTTCTATTTTTAATTAGTAGAAAGAACTGAAAAGGTCATTCCATTAGCCATGTTTTGATTGAAACCTGTGAAAATAATATTACCTGTATTTCAATTTTCCTTGTGTGTAAGCAAATGGGAAATGTAGATGTTTCCATTCATTATTAAAAATTAGTCACTACTTCTTGAATATTAAGTTATTAACTGAATGTAGTGGTTTAAATATGCAAAATTTAAGTATTTCATTTGTATTGAGATTTTTTGTAAAACTTATTTTGCCTCTTTGATTTTATGTAATACAGATTGAAGGGAGTGATTATTCACCTTTCTTACACATCCTTATATTGTTCCTATTTTGGGCAGTTGGATTATTATACACCATGGTTGGAAAAGAAATTTAATGTTAAACCTTAGAAAGGGGTTCTGCATAAGTCAAGAAGCTTCGAGCTAAAAACAAAAGGAAAAAATCTATGTTGATGAAAAGGGACGTTTTCATTGTTCCATGGATTGTGGAAGTACCTCTCCAGTAAAATAGAATCCCATGTCCTTATTCTCGGCATCAATAAAGATGAAAAAACTATAAATTTTCTATGTTTTCAAATTAATTCAATTTAAAGTTATGTTTCTAGTGATGTGGGCTCCTTGCTCAACACCCCCTAGTTTGGTGTTTTGGTTAAGGATCCATAACCATAGGTAAAAGGTTTTGATGCGTTGCATTTGAACTGAATAATAGGAATCCAACCAATATTTGATTGTTCTCATTATTCCTAGTTCAAAGACTATTTTTTCCAGTAGATTATAAGTAATATATTGATGATATTCTCTTTTTTTTAATAGTTTCTTTGTTCTATTTAATAACTTTCCATAAGGTTGTGTTCTTAATTTATGGTTTATGGATGTTTTTCTTTGATTGTGTTCATATTTTGATGATAGACGTTGTTGGAAAATATGAAAACAATGTATTCATATTTCGAAGGACTCCCACTGGATTTAATTGTTCCAAGTATTGGACTCAACATTGGTCATGCAAAGGCTTTGAAATTAAAGTTTTTTTTTGGGACTTAGGAGGTCAGGTATGTTTAAAATATTGGATACAAATATTAGAAAATAAATCACCTAGAAGTTAATATAGGTTTAACTTTAAAGTTTAAAGTCTAAACATAGATTGAAGATTATATTTTAAGAATATGATAATATTATAAAGAGTTTGTGGATGAAGTGTATTTTCCTATATTAGTTCTCATGAAACACTTACAATATTGTTCTTAGTTTTTCACTTGAATCATTTCATTTCCTAAAAATTTTGTCTTCTAACTGCCACCATATTATGTCCCTATTTGAATATTACTGCTAGGCATAGAAAGTGAACTTTGTCACCATTTCTCTATATTTTGGTTGCTAGATGTGCATGAAAGGAGAATTGTTCTCTAAGTGTTGCAGACTTATCACATGAAATGACTTGTATTGTGTAATGTTTTTCTAGTTCCATTGGTCTACTATTTAATAGGAGTGGTATATAAGTTAGTCCATTTTTCAAATAATGGAAATTCATTTCCATCATTCAACTACAATGGAATTCTATGGATTCCTTGATACCCATCCCTTATGGCACTGTGTCAAGTAATCAATGCTTCATATTTCACATGACAAATAGGCCTACGTATAATTTGGAAAAAATACTACGAGGAGGCACATGCAGTAATATATGTTGTTGATGTTGCATGTCAGTCACGTTTTGAAGACACAAA
Organism: Pseudotsuga menziesii; assembly: GCA_001517045.1. Lineage (NCBI taxonomy): Eukaryota > Viridiplantae > Streptophyta > Pinopsida > Pinales > Pinaceae > Pseudotsuga > Pseudotsuga menziesii. The sequence continues at coordinate 19,692 of LPNX010713909.1, forward strand.
GTATGTTTTAGGTGAGATTCGGATTTCATAAATCATTTTTTTACAGGTTTCCTTGTTCTTAGTTTTTTTACAGAAGTCACATTTAAGTGTTGGCGTGCCAACTATGGCATGATACAAGTCCTAAATGCCATACCCTATGGCATTTGTAAATTTTTGTATAGTTCATGGCTAGCCTTCGACATTTTTACTTTTTTTATTTAACCTATTCCATGTAACTAATCATAAAAGGTTCTCAAGTACGGAGATATGCAAGGTGATCCAATTTTGATCTATGCATTAAGCAGTTTTGTGAGATATTCCAATTTATATTTGGACGTTTGCAATTTTTCTTTCCATTTTCTATGTTCCCACTTAACTCTAATTGAAGTCTAATATTAAGTATCTTTATATTACTAATACTTTAAATTTTGAATAATATATATAATTTTATTTGGGTGGAATCATTGAACAATATTTTAACCTCTCAGTTAGATTTTGTTTTAAAGGGTATAATAGTTGGTCGTATCAAAATTTAGGTTTTGTTTAGTGTATATTTACAAGGGATGATGTCTTAGTGTAGTTAAGTAGGCTATATTGGGATAAGAGGAGAATATGAATTCTCATACCTTTAAAAATTAAGGGTTTGCACACTTCTCCAGACTCAAGAAGTGTCAACTTCATACATGGGATAGTTTGGGAGTGGAGAGTAACTTTCCAGAAATCCCAACTATTTGGTAGTTCATTTATAAATACTAAAAGATAGTTTATGATACGACATTAGTAAAGTGAGACTCGCGGCTAAAACATAAATATGAACTTATTTGTTACACACTTTCTCGAAGAAACTATATTCCAGGGTGTTCATTATTTTATAGCTACATTCAATCCTTAACGCCGCCTTTCCAATTTGTTCTTTTAATGTTATGGATCTACCTTTTCTTTTTATTTTTCAAGCCTTTTTATATGATGTATGGGATTACTTGTACTTTTCTTTATAGTCTGCGATAGAAGGACTATTGTTATAGCTGATTTTACCACACTTGGTAGATCACACTTTTATGGCCTTCCATGTTCATCTGCAGACTCTTTGGACCCCCCTTGCTCAAATTATACTTTGATGATCCAATAAATTCCTTAAAAAACATTTGTTTATTGCTATATGCAACTTTTAAGCTAAAACCCATGTGTACACCCAAATTGCTCCACTGTTGTTGAAATATTGTAACTTCGAAGAATATTCTATATGTATCTTTTGTGGTCCCCAATGGTCCCTACCGGGAGAACCACTTGTATTATCTTGTACCCCGATGCTTCTAATCGGAACAACTAATAAGAGTCATGAGGTTGTCCCCTCTAATTGTAAAGGTGGGTCATTAGCACCCCAGTGTGGTTACTTGAGCCTACATGTGTAACTCGAGCCTACATGATTAACTCGAGCCTACATGTCGGATGAGTTAATTGAAGTGAACGGATGAATATAAATAGAGGTGTAGCTCTCCTCATTTGAGCACACACTCTCACTTGTGTAGCGCATTAGTGGAGAAGAGAAGTAGCTGGAGAAGGAGGAGAATCAGCCTTTGATCTCCTTGCTGGTTTTATCTTTTATCTTTTATCTTTTTGGGGCATCTATATTGAGGAAGCTTTTGCTGGGTTTTTCCCTTTAGGGTTTTCCCAGGATAAATCCTTGTGTTCCTTTTGTATGGTTGTACTTGTCTATCTTTCAGTGATCCTTTTTATATGCTTTTGTTTTGAATATGAAATGAAATAATGATGTCTTAGCTAAGCATATGAAAATTTAACATGGAATCAGAGCCACCCTGAAAGAAGACATTGTGCAGCTATAGAAGCTAGGGCTTCTTATTTTTTGGGTATCTATCCACAATATATCAGCAAAATAAGGCTATACTGACTCTCCATTGAAGGGTGCATCTTTCTGTCGAAGCGGAATTTGATTCCGAGCATTTTCAGTTTTGGTGCGGAAAATTAGGGCTTTCTACAAAAGAGGAATTTTTTAGTGAGCCCAGCACAGTATTTTTCTCCTCATCAAAATCGAAGTTTAGATACCTGGATCAAGAAATTTGGTTGGGTGAAACTCTGAAAAAGTCAAACCCTAGTTTGACCGCAATCTGGAAAAACCCTAAATACTAAAACTGCTATTTTTTTGTAAATTTGCTATATCCTGAGATTGGTGAAGGATCAAGAGTTGAAAATTGTCGAGGCCAAAGATAAAATATTTATTTACACTGTATCCAACATTTCGCCTCAGATTCGCTATATTCTGGGAGATATGATCCCTCCAAGTTAGGGTTCTAGCCTCTTCCAGAATTCATCCCTAAAAAGGACACCTGGGGATAATTGATGTAGCGTGGACTACAAAGGTCCAAATTGAATTCCTGAAGATTTTATAGAAAAAACACAGGATTTAATTTTTGTGGTCCGAATTTCAGACCCTGAAGATGAACCAATGACACGTGGCATGTCGTACAACTTCATTGTTCTGAACAGTCTTGAAACAGGTCACCTTGGGAAAATGATCATAAATCCGAATTGGTGAAACCAATTCTGATGAAACCTATGTTTTTGGATCAAGGAAATTCTAGGTTACCTCATTACTAAATCTCAAACATATAGGAGAAATAATTTCAAATATATCACATAAATAGTAACAGGCATTTCTGCAGAAGAAATTGGAAAACTAGGGCTTCCTGTTCCGGGAGCTTCCCTCGACTGTTTTTAGAAAAGGAGTACATTGGACAGCTCCATTTGAAGAGATATATCTTTATATCCAATCAGATCTGAAAGATTCCAAGTTTTTAAAATTAGGGTTTCTCTAACAAACCCTAGATCAGCCAGCTCCGGAAGCAGGACGGACACCTCAAATCGGTAAGATCTAATCTTTTGCTATTTGCATTTGAGGTTCTCATTTCAAAGTGATCTATCACATCAGCTTGATGATAAGTTTGGTGAAGTTAAAAAATTCCAAGCATGGAAGTATTTGATCTCTCTGAAAAAAATGAATTGGACACCTACATGAGTAGAGAGGTTCCAATTCTAGAGGGAGATGAGCCTCAAAGCCTTACACAAGAAGAACTTGATCAAGGCCAAGAAGATAATTGTTGACTTAATCACGAATCAACTTGTACAACAAGTGTCTTCCCTAAATACACTGAAGATGTTTGATTCCTTGATCAAGCAATTTGAAGATAAGAACATAATTCAGAAGATGGATTTGAGAAAACAGTTGAAGAATGTGAAGATCCAGAATGCATAACATCTTGAAGCGGTAGAAGAAGAAGCAGAGAATGAAAAAGTGGTGATAGCCACCTTGAATGGCCTCCCATGATCATGGGATTCATTCATGTGAGGAATGTGTTCCAAAAGGAAGTGATTACTTTCAGTTGACTCTGTGAAGAAGAAGAAGCTCGTCTCATAAGAAGAGAAGAAGGAATATGGGAGAAAATTGAAGATCAAGTTCTCACCATTCAAAGAAGATCCCTCAAGTGATGAGGAATATGAAGAACTCGATTCTTGACGAACCTCTTATCCATCTTATCATTTGGATAAGAAATGATGATTTCATGGATGAAGAAGATGATGAAGCAGATTGATCAAGAAGGAGTCTACCCACGAAACAAACAAAAGATAAGTATTCAATTGGCATTTAATGATATTGTTTTGTTATGCATTTGATTATATTCAGTTGATGTGTTGTTTGCATGCATGTGATGGGTAAGTAGCTCATGGGTCTATACAAATCTCCATTGTTACTTATCTAGAATGAAACCTATTTGCTGACATATTGGATTAGTGCACAATGTCAATGATGTCATGGTAGAGATGGAAGGCATATAGAAAGTTTCTGTGAGATATGGATGAATGTTGTATTGGCTAAATAGTTGCATGATGCATAATAATTTGTCGTTATGCATATGTAGTTCTAACCATGCAACTGGTGCATTTGAATTGTAGGAAAAGTCCTGTACAACCTCCTAAAAGAAAAGAAGGATGAGACTTGTTCCAAAGAACACGTGATGACAATTCAATAAACATGAATCTGAAGCTCCCAGGGTCAGAGACACCATGACGAAAGAAAGAGCTTCAGAGAGCGGTAGATCCACATTGAAGGATGAAGACCACCATGGGTATGAGAGATAACTCAAGATGAAGAAAAGAATGCTATGAAAGAAGATATGATCAAAGAATAACAGTTGATTATTGGAATGATGTATACGATATGATTTCAAGACATAAAGGGAAGTACGTAGTATCTTCCATATGGATCTGCAAGAACAAGTGTACAAAGCAAGAATCGTGATTTGCCTCAGAAAGAATAGACTATGACATGACATACTCTATTGACCAGTATATATCAAGCATAGAATCACCTATACAGAATGAAGAAGGAATATAATACTCCACTTCAGGGGGAGTGACTACAGAAGATATCTGAGTTCGACATGGTACGACATGATGGACAACTTCCTGATGGATTGAGACTTTACCAAGAGTAAAGTGGGTTCCAACCTTCAAAGTTGAATGCAGAAGACTAGGATATGTTGATGATCTGACAAGATGAAATCATGGAATATGTTATGATGACAGAATACTAGAATAATGTTTGGGATATAGTACTCAAACCAGAAAGCAAGAATGTGGTATCTTACAAATGGATTTGCAAGATAAAATATGTTGCTGATAGAATTAAGGAAAGACTTGTGGCTAGAAGTTTCTATCAGAAAGAGGGAATTAATTCTGAAGAGACACTTACTCCAGAAATCAAGGTACACTTCCTTCAGAACTATGATGGTACTTGCTTCCATGATGAAGTAAAGACAAGACTTCCTTAATGGTATGATTGGGGAATAGTTTTACATCGAATAGTCACAAGGATTTGAAGTTGAAGGAAGATGGACTCATATATGTAAGTTGAAGAAGGCCCTCTATGGCATGAAGCAAGCTCCCAGAGCTTGGTATGGAAGGATAGACAAGTTCCTGTCAATTATGGGCTTTACCAAGAGTAGAGCTGATCCTAACCTTTATCCCAAGGTTGTAGAAGATGAACCTGTCATCCTGTTATTATATGTGGATAACTTATTCTTGACAGGGAATGAGAAACTGATCATGGAAAGCAAGAAGAAACTAGAAGAAGAATTTGAGATGAAATACCTTGGGTTAATGCATTATTTCATAGGTCTGGAAGTATGGCAAAGTTCAAAATAAATCTTTCTCAACCAGGAAAAGTATGTGGTAGAGATATTGAAGAGATTAAATATGTTGGAATGCAAAGCCATGGCCACACCCATGGACTCCAACCTGAATTTGTTAGATGATGACTCATCAAAGTTAGTAGATGCGACTCATTACAGACAGATCATTGGGTCATTGATGTACTTAACAAATACCAGACCAGACATTTCTTTTGCTGTGAACACCTTAAGTCAATATCTTGTTCAACCAAGATGGGTTCACCTAGTAGCTGCAAAACATGTGATGAGATATCTGAAAGGGACTATAGACCTTGGTCTATACTATGATGGTAGCCATGAATATAGATTGTATGGCTATACAGATGCAGATTGGGTTGGAAGTATCTCAGACAGGAAAAGCACATCAGGTAGATGCTTTTGTTTGGGGTCTGCTATGAGTTCATGGTTTAGCAGGAAACAGTCCAGTGTTTCTCTTAGAACAACAAAAGTAGAATACATAGCAGATTGCTCTACTAATTTGTGAAGCCATATGGTTTCGGAAGCTGATATCAGGTCTCCTTGACCTGAAGATGGATACTACATTGATTCTATGTGATAACGAGAGTTGTGATAACAGAGAACCCTGTATTCTGTCGTAACACATAGAAATCCGATATTTCTACATACAAGATAAAGATGTAGATGATGATGTTTCAATATTCCCATACTGAAGATATAGATGATGCTTTCAGTATTCACATACTGGAGATACAGATGGTGATAGTTCAATATTCACATACTGAAGATGTAGATGATGATGGTTTAGATGGTGATGTGCTGACGAAGCCTCTGTCCCGAGTAAAGTTCGAACACTTTCGAGACAAGCTTGGTGTGGTTTGGAAAGACCTTCCTTGAAAGGGGGAGTAGTGATGTTGCAATGGGATTGTATCATCCTGGGACATATGTCTAGAAGTGATCTGGAGACCTCGGTCTTCGAGAATGAAGAGGGATTGTATCATCCTGGGACATATGTCCAGAAGTGATCCGGTGACCTTGGTCATCGAGAATGTAGTAGGATTGTATCATCCTTAAACTTCGGTTCAGAATGGATCCGGTGAACTTCGGTCATCGAGAAGGTGGCAAGATTGTATCATCCTTGGACTTTGGTTCATAACGGACCCTGTGAACTTCGGTCATCGAGAAGGTGGCAGGATTGTATCATCCTTGGTTTCGGTTTAGAATGGATCCGGTGAACTTCGGTCATCGAGAAGGTTGTAGGATTGTATCATCCTTGAAATTTGGTTCAGAATGGATCTGGTGAACTTTGTTCATCGAGAAGGTAGTAGGATTGTATCATCCTTGATCCTCGGTTCATAGTAGATCTAATGACTTCGGTACTCGAGAACGTGTGTTGATCCCGTAATTCCAATAGGAAGGATTGTCTGAGTTCCACAGCTATGTTGATCCCATAATTCCGAAAGGAAGGATCGTTAGTAACTTCGTAAAGACCTAAATCTCGTAATTACGAAAGGAAGGATCATTGAATTGATCCCATAATTCCAATAGGAAGGATTGTCTGAGTTCCACAGATGTGTTGATCCCGTAATTCTGAAAGGAAGGATCGTTAGTAACTCCGTAAAGACCTAAATCCCGTAATTCCGAAAGGAAGGATCATTGGTAGCTCCGTAAAGACTTGATCCCATAATTCCAACAGGAAGGATTGTCTAAGTTCCACAGATGTGTTGATCCTGTAATTCCAATAGGAATATTGTCTGAGTTCCACACATGTGTTGATCCCGTAATTTCGAAAGGAAGGATCGTTAGCAACTCCGTAAAGACCTAAATCCCGTAATTCCAAAAGGAAGGATCGTTAATAGCTCTGTAAAGACTTGATCCCGTAATTTCGAAAGGAAGGATCGTCTGAGATCCACAAATGTGTTGATCCTGTAATTTCGAAAGGAAGGATCGTTAGTAACTCCGTAAAGACCTAAATCTCGTAATTTCGACAGGAAGGATCGTCTGAGTACCACAGACATGTTGATCCCGTAATTCCGAAAGGAAGGATCATGTTGATGTTTTGATGATGATGATGTTGATGTTTTGATGATGTTGATGTTTTGATGATAATGATTTTATGATGATGATGATGTACTGATCGAAAGATCAGAGTGTGATGATGATGATATTTTGATGTTTTGATGATGTTGAATGTTTTGATCATAATCATGTTTTGATGATGTTGATGTTTTCATGATGATGATGATGTACTGATCAAAATATCAGAGTATGATGATGATGTACTGATCGAACGATAAAGAGTATGATGATGATGATGTACTGATCGAAAGATCAGAGTGTGATGATGATGATGATCAGTATGTGATGATGACGACATACTGATCAAAAGATCAGAATATGATGATGATGATTATGTTCGAGAGTTGAAGTATGATGATGGTGCTGATCATGATGCTACTAATCAGAATGTGATGATGTTGCTGATCGAAAGGTCAAAATGTTGAAGATGTCTTTGTTGATCGAAAGATCAAAGTGCTGAAGATATTGCTGATCAAAATGTTGAAGATATTGGTGATGATCGAAAGGTCAAAGTGCTGAAGATGTTGCCACTGATCGAAAGGTCAAAGTGTTGAAGATGTTGCTGAAAATTTTGTTGATCGAAAGGTCAAAGTGCCGAAGATGTTGCTGATCGAAAGGTCAAAGTGCTGAAGATGTTGCTGATTGAAAGATCAAAGTGTTGAAGATGTTGCTGATCAAAAGGTCAAAAGATGCTGATGTTGATTAAAGAGTTGTTGTCGTCAAATATTGAAGACGAAGACTATATGATGTTGAAAATCTTCCAATGATTTATAGATGTGTTACCGTGATGATGTTGATGATGTCCTCTCCTACTATTGTTGTTGTTGATGTTGTTGTAGAATACCCTTCTCGTTAAGGGGGAGTGTTGAAATATTGTAACTTCGAAGAATATTCTATATGTATCTTTTGTGGTCCCCGATGGTCCTACCGGGAGAACCACTTGTATTATCTTGTACCTCGATGCTTCTAATCAGAAGAACTAATAAGAGTCATGAGGTTGTCCCCTCTAATTGTAAAGATGGGTCATTAGCACCTCAGTGTGGTTACTTGAGCCTACATGTGTAACTCAATCCTACATGATTAACTCAAGCCTACATGTCGGATGAGTTAATTGAAGTGAACGGATGAATATAAATAGAGGTGTATCTCTCCTCATTTGAGCACACACTCTCACTTGTGTAACGCATTAGTGGAGAAGAGAAGTAGCTGGAGAAGGAGGAGGATCAGCCTTTGATCTCCTTGCTGGTTTTATCTTTTATCTTTTATCTTTTGGGGGCATCTATATTGAGGAAGCTTTTGCTGCGTTTTTCCCTTTAGGGTTTTCCCAGGATAAATCCTTGTGTTCCTTTTGTATGGTTGTGCTTGTCTATCTTTCAGTGATCCTGTTTATATGTTTTTGTTATGAATATGAAATGAAATACTGATGTCTTAGCTAAGCATATGAAAATTTAACAACTGTATCCCACGTGCATCAGGAAATGTGCTAAATATATATATATATATATATATATATATATATTTAGAGTTTGTCTCAATGAGTCTCGAATAACTTGACTCTTGGCCTTCCATATGTCGAGAAATGCTCTGACTCGACCCTTCATTTCCTATTGAAGGGCTATATATTCATCATCTTGGATGTATTGAAGGAGGAGAACATTTGAGAGCAAGGAAACTATAGTTCATTGTTGCCCCATTTGCTTATGCTTGAGTCGGCATCCCTTTGTCCTTTTGAGCACACATTGCTGCTCTTCTCAAGCTTGCCATTACTCTGTAAGATTTCCATTGAGTTGTAGGATTGAAGTGGTGGAGGCCCATGTGGAGGACTCACTTTCTCCGTTTCGACGAGGCTCCAACAGAGTTTGTCGCTGCTATCTTTGTTCATTATTAATAAACATATATATTTCTCATCCATTGCATGTGTATGACTATGAATATTTTGATCAATGGATGTAGTTGTATTTTCTTATACATGTTGGATTTATATATGCTAGAGTATGCCTAACACTCTAATAGATATCATGCTTTCCCTGCTCATTGTTGTTGAGGTTGAATTGTAGGTACAAGCATGTTGGAAAAGCTCAACGAGGATCTACTACAACTATCTGGAATAAGGTATGTTCTGTATCCCTTAGTGTTACCAGCATTTGTTTCTCTTGCATATTGAAATGGATTGATTTCTGGTGTCATTCAATCTATTATGGTCTACCTCAAGCCTAGGAATTTTTTCTCCGTAACAGAATTGGCGACTCCACTGGGGAGTTTCCTTGTTTTTCTTTGGGGTTTGGGCGCATGATGTGCTTGTCTTGCTCTTTGTTTATCCCCATTTTTTTGTCGCATTTAGTAGTATGTTCATCCATTGACACTCCCCTAGAGTGGTTTGACACTTTTCCTATTTTTTACCACTTTCTTCTTTGTATACACGGGTCAGAGTATGTATAGTTGTGTATATACGTGGGTTGTCCTCTACCTAGTCGCGTACATACGCTATTGTTCTTTGAATAGTCATGTACATCCTCCCTTTTGGTTGATTTTATGATGTGGGAAGTTGTTGGGTGGGTTGTGAGTGTGGTTGGGTCTTCCTGGGTACCGATGTTGTTTGTTGACTGCTTCTTTTGTGACCAGAGACCCCTTTTTCATTGATTTTTCTTTGAAAGTAATTCTAGTCATTTATCTCCTTTTTTGTTTTGCCATTAGTACATTATTTTTTTGTCTCAGTGTCTTTCTTGGCTTGTGTTTGATGCTTACTGCAGAGACTAATAATTTTAATGACTCTTATTGCATTTTCATTCTTTTATATTGAAAATACAAAATAATTATATAGTTGCATTCTATCTCACATATGGATTTAAGGAGGAACTTGCATTGGATTGTTTGGATGAGAGTTGAGTTCAGTATTTCATATAGGAAGGATTGCATTGGCATTTGGAAAGGAATACAATTTATGCATCTCATGTAGTGGCATACCCCTTTTTCACATTTAAAGAAAAAATTGCACTTGGCATTATTTATTAGGTGTGCATATTTACTCTCACTACTGAGTCATAACATCATTGGTTGCATGGTCATTTCGTTTGAGTAATCACAACCTCTAAAATGAACGCTTAATTTAAAATGAATTCCATATTTTTATTTGATAGGGTGCATCAACAAGCTTGGGTTTTAGATTCTTGGAATAGGTTTTTGTGAGTAGATTCCACCAAGACTACTAAACAAAACAAGTAGTTGTATGTCCAGGTTAGAGAGTGAAATCCTTGTTATAATTAGTGTTCTCAGGAGGCTCCTCTTACACAGAAGCTAAGCACAAGGTAGCGTACACGTTTGTGGTGGGGATATCCCCTTACCACTCCATGTGCAGCGCTGAAGATACTTCCAGGATCTTATTCAAATCTGGGGGCTTTTGAGGTACCTTTGGTGCTTTCAAGCTTCGGGCTTTGTTACCCTGCCCATACGGTAGATCCTGCCTGTGACTGTCTGCCTGAGCATTGATTATATTGGGGTGACCTTAGTTTCCTTACCTAGGTATTGCAAGGGGTACTTGCAAAGGTTATTTTGTGAGTGTCCTAGTCAGGTATAGGTCGGACAACATAGTCGCTTTACGTGTTGAAGCTGAGGGCTTTTATAATTGGTTACGCACTTTCACTTATAGTGTATGGGAGTCTCAGGCCTCTCCTAGGCGAGACATACCTACTACATTCAAGAGCTCATTTATCCTCCCTCTTAGATTTCTTTCACTTTGCTTATATTTTCTTAGGAGTGTGCTCTTTGTGCGCTAGTTGGATTTAGGGATCATGGTTACTTGAGTATATTGTTCTCTTGAGTTTGGGTCCTTTTATGTTCAGCATACCTGATATCACTACTAGTATCACGTCACCCACTCGAGGTCCTAGTGCAGACCTTGGTGTTGGACTGGGGGGCACCACAGCCCCTTACCTTGCTCATAGATTTGGGAGTGGTCATATTCCACCCTCTACTCCACTTGTGGGAGAATTTTCACTTCCTTCACCCGGTATTAACACCAGTTTTCATTTTCATAGGGGTGGTAGTGGATATGTGAATGATGGGTCTCCACCTTGCATTCCTTCTTATGTCCCATCGTCCACTACATTGTTTCCTTTAAATGTAGTTGTCATGATTAATCCTCCCTATATCCTATAGTTTGGACTCTTTACTGACTGTTTCCAGTTTTTTTGGGCTAATGTTGTCATCATGTAGGGTCCATTTTTTGTACACTCTCTCCGAGTCTTTGACCCGTTCGTGTCCATGAAAGGTATAATTTAAAATCAGCATATAGGATAGGATCACATTTCCTCTTGCATTATGCATCGCCTTATGATCATGTCACCATAACTATAGGTATGAACCCACTTCGTAATGTCACGGAACCTTCACACTGCTACTAGAAGTGGCATTACATATGTGGTAGAGCCTTCGTATTCATGGATGCCCTAAATAGATCCTGCTTTTCTATTTGGTACCCATGTCATGAGTCCTCCCTTATGTCTGGGAGCCTCTTATAGTCATGCCATGTCTTTGAGTGAGAACCTCATGTCTCTCTTGAACTTTATGATGGCCATATCCCACAAGGACTCCCATTTATATCAAGTTGTAATTCCATTTCATGAGTTTTATTTTCTTATTGAGATTTATGTCGAATCCTCACTTCAGAGTTATAATCCATATAGCCTGAGCTTGTCAAAATCCTAGCCAAGCAAATCCTTTTATATATCCTTTGTAGCTTGATCATCCCTTACCAGGAGGAGACCTTCCCTCGAGTGTCCTTATCATGCACATGCTTCCTTGCATTGAGCATAGGTATGTTCCACTACTTGGAACTAGTTTGCTTGCCCACGACACTCATCTCCTCCTAGCTATGTACTATAAGCACTTTTATTCTTTTTCAAGCTTTCTAATCTGAAAAATTTTAAAAAAATAAAATACATAAAATGTCGAACATGAAATTATATTACTTTTGGAAGTTGTTGAGTCGTGTTGCCTTCAAACATAGCACTGTATATCACATCCATTGGTTGGGTTAGTAGTATACTTTAGGATTTGTACTCATTATTCTCACTTTTATGCACCGACTAATTATGTTTCCAGTCCCAATGGAGCCTCTGTCGATGCCTCATGTGTCGCAGAGTTGTCCCAGTTTGCATGTCAAGTCTATGCTTCCTATTCAGACACTATATGTTGTATACTCTTGTTCGAAGGAAGTTTTATCCTGAGTCGACCATTCCTCAGTTATATTGTCTTTGCATGTTGTTCATTCCCGATACAGTTACTGGTTCGTGCACATCTTGTTAGTCTGAGTTCTTCCAAATCACCTAGATTTGTTGAGTACCTCATCTTGGTTGATGGGGGATGCCTTAATTCCCTCCTTCCAGTGGATTTCATTCGATCGAATTCAGATCATCTATTCTGAAATAGGATTCTAGAGTCCATTTAGTTCCTTGAGACTCGCATTCATCAGTGAAAGGTCCTCTCACCATCAACAATTTTGGGAATACATCAATGTCCCCTGATCATTGGATTCTTTCAAGTGTTTGACCTCAACACATGTATTCACACTTGTTGTATTGCACTATGTACCTTGATTCCCATTATCATTATCGGTGGGATATCTCGCATCTTTCAATGGTATACATCAATGATCGGTAATCATACGATGGCCCATCATGTTTGACCTCGACACCTTTATTCGCGTAATGGGACATGTACTCGTAGCAGTTTGCATATAATACCTCCGAGCTTGATGGCATTCCACATATGATACCTCCTTGATCGTGCCATTATTTATGATATGTCAGCTCTCATGACTAGATTCCAGTGTATTAACAGATATCTTCATCCCTTGTGGTGATCTTTTTCATTATATATTGTACGTGGCGATGACGATATGTGACATATGTCTATTATTCCTATTCATGGTCATTGTACTCTTGTGTATCCGAGACTACTACATGTATATTTGCAGTCACATGCTGAAATCTATCATTGTATTGTACTGATGAGTGGTTGGTTCTTCCACCTGGGTCTTCATCACTCCACTTCTGGGATGGATATAATGTACTTCAGCCATCATGTTACCCCTATGACCTCACACATTAGGGGGAATCTATTATAGCTGATTTTACCACACTTGGTAGATCACATTTTTATGTCCTTCCATGTCCCTCTACAGACTCTTTGGAACCCCCTTGCTCGAATTTTTCTTTGATGATCCAAAAAATTCCCTAAAAAACATATGTTTATTGCTATACATGACTTTTAAGCTAAAACACGTGTGTACACACAAGTTTCTCCATTGTAGCCCAAGTACATTGGGAAATGTGCTAAAAATAAAAATATTTGGAGTTTTCCTTAATAAGTCCCGAATGACTTGATTCTTGGCCTTCCATATGTTGGGAAATGCTCCAACTCGACCCTTCATTTCCTATTGAAGGGCTATATATTGAGGCTCTTGGATGCATTGAAGGAGGAGAACATTTGAGAGCAAGGAAACTATAGTTCATTGTTGCCCCTTTTGCTTATTCTTGAGTCTGCATCCCTTTGTCCTTTTGAGCACACATTGTTGCTCTTCCCAAGCTTTCCATTGCTTTGTAAGCATGCTATTGAGGTGGAGGATTGAAGTGGTGGAGGCTCAGGTGAAGCAATCAGTTTATCCATTTCAACGTGGTGCTGACAAAGTTTGTCATTGTTGTCTCTGTTCATTATTAATAGAAATATATATTTCTCGTCCATTACATGTGTATGACTATGAATATTTTGATCCATGGATGTAGTTGTATTTGCTTATACATGTTGGATTTATATATTCTAGGGTAGGCCTAACGCTCTAATATCTATCATGCTTTCCATGTTCATTGTTGTTGAGGTTGAATTGTAGGTACAAGTGTGTTGGAAAATCTCAACGGGGATCTACTACAATCGTACGAAATAAGGTCTATTTGGTATCCCTTAGTGTTAGCATCATTTGTTTGTCTTGCATATTGAAATGGATTGATTTCTAGTGTCATTCAGTCTATTGTGGTCTACCCCAAGCCATAGAAAGTTTCTCTATGTAACAACTATGTTCTAACCCTTCTAGTCTGCGATACAAGGATTAGGAAATCAACCTTAATGGCATGGGAATTTATGAATACTCCAAATCTGCAACATGAGGATCGTACATAATACTCCACATCATACTTTATGGATAGATTCTTTCTATTTGTTTAGGATTTGCATTTTCAAAATTATATCTAAGATTTTACGTAATGCATTTATAATTCATGTTAGTATTTTTGTTTCATAGACTTCTAACATTTAGCTTTTACATTTTTGTAGGTGAGAGTATCTCCTTACCATAATATTACTGTAAGTGATACACATTTTAATTCATCAAATTTTAAATGTTAGTGACCAAAGCACGACTCAACTAATTCATTCATATTCAACCAATTCACAAGCGAACAATGTTATCAAGTTTGTGTCCTACATTTTTTTGTTAACAAGTTCAATTCTTGGAAAACGATTTTTTATTATCTTTGAAGTTTGATTTATTTATGGTCAATACAATACAAATTGTTCTTACTCCTAATCAATAACATTCTCAAGTAATTGGACTAGTAATGTTGGGTTTGAGTTTCACTTTTGAGTGTATTTTTGTAGGGATATAATGATTTGAAATTACATGAAAATGCGAAGAGTAGTACACAACAAATGGAAAATAAATATAATTGGCATACTTCATTTGTTGAGTGTACAATAGATAAACATGTAAGTAGAACAATATCATTTAATATTACTGTTAAATTGTTAAATATTTTATGTCCAATAACAAGAAGATCGTTGAAAGAATAACAAGAATAATAAGACAAAGAAAACACAAAGACTTATCCTGGGAAACCCTCTTTGGGAAGAAAACCAAGCAAAACTTCCACGATATAGAATACAACCAAGTACAGTGTAAGATCCCAAGAATAAGATATATTGTTTCTTCTCCTCCAGATGGACTCCTCTTTCTCTCTCTAGAGAACTTTCTTGAGTTGTGAGTGTGTCCAAATTAGGAGGTATCCTCATCTATTTATACACATCAATTGTGAATCCTAATAATCCAACGATGTTGACTTCATCTCTCCAACAGGGTCGACTTTCCTTAGCAGACACAAAAATACATTTTAATAATTCTTTTCTAGGTACTATTGACCCGACTTACAATAGAGGTTTTACCTCAAGACTTTACATGACCAATCACATCAATAAAATCCCTAATCATAGGAACAACATCTTCGGAAGGGAGGGATAACAAGAATATAATAAAAAGTACAATAAAATATCTTATGTAGTTACATTATTTCAACATTCCCTCTTAACAAGGAAGGTATTCTACATCCATTTCCTATTGAAGGGCTATATATTGAGCCTCTTGGATGCATTGAAGGAGGAGAACATTTGAGAGCAAGGAAACTATAGTTCATTGTTGTTCCGTTTGCTTATTCTTGTGTCTGCATCCCTTTGTCCTTTTGAGCACATATTGTTGCTCTTCCCAAGCTTTCCATTGCTTTGTAAGCATGCTATTGAGGTGGAGGATTGAAGTGGTGGAGGCTCAGGTGAAGGAATCAGTTTATCCATTTCAACGTGGTGCTGACAAAGTTTTTCATTGTTGTCTCTGTTCATTATTAATAGAAATATATATTTATCGTCCATTACATGTGTATGACTATGAATATTTTGATCCATGGATGTAGTTGTATTTGCTTATACATGTTGGATTTATATATTCTAGGGTAGGCCTAACGCTCTAATATCTATCATGCTTTCCATGTTCATTGTTGTTGAGGTTGAATTGTAGGTACAAGTGTGTTGGAAAAGCTCAACGGGGATCTACTACAATCGTACGGAATAAGGTCTGTTTGGTATCCCTTAGTGTTAGCAGCATTTGTTTGTCTTGCATATTGAAATGGATTGATTTCTAGTGTCATTCAGTCTATTGTGTTCTACCCCAAGCCATAGAAAGTTTCTCTATGTAACAACTATGTTCTAACCCTTCTAGTCTGCAATACAAAGATTAGGAAATCAACCTTAATGGCATGGGAATTTATGAATACTCCAAATGTGCAACATGAGGATCGTACATAATACTCCACATCATACTTTATGGATAGATTCTTTCTATTTATTTAGGATTTGCATTTTCAAAATTATATCTAAGATTTTACGTAATGAATTTATAATTCATGTTAGTATTTTTGTTTCATAGACTTCTAACATTTAGCTTTTACATTTTTGTAGGTGAGAGTATCTCCTTACCATAATATTACTGTAAGTGATACACATTTTAATTCATCAAATTTTAAATGTTAGTGACCAAAGCACGACTCAACTAATGCATTCATATTCAACCAATTCACAAGCGAACAATGTTATCAAGTTTATGTCCTACATTTTTTTGTTAACAAGTTCAATTCTTGGAAAACGATTTTTTATTATCTTTGAAGTTTGATTTATTTATGGTCAATACAATACAAATTGTTCTTACTCCTAATCAATAACATTCTCAAGTAATTGGACTAGTAATGTTGGGTTTGAGTTTCACTTTTGAGTGTATTTTTGTAGGGATATAATGATTTGAACTTACATGAAAATGCGAAGAGTAGTACACAACAAATGGAAAATAAATATACTTGGCATACTTCATTTGTTGAGTGTACAATAGATAAACATGTAAGTAGAACAATATCATTTAATATTACTGTTAAATTTTTAAATATTTTATGTCCAATAACAAGAAGATCGTTGAAAGAATAACAAGAATAATAAGACAAAGAAAACACAAAGACTTATCCTGGGAAACCCTCTTTGGGAAGAAAACCAAGCAAAACTTCCACGATATAGAATACAACCAAGTATAGTGTAAGATCCCAAGAATAAGATATATTGTTTCTTCTCCTCCAGATGCACTCCTCTTTCTCTCTCTAGAGAACTTTCTTGAGTTGTGAGTGTGTCCAAATTAGGAGGTATCCTCATCTATTTATACACATCAATTGTGAATCCTAATAATCCAATGATGTTGACTTCATCTCTCCAACAGTGTCGACTTTCCTTAGCAGACACAAAAATACATTTTAATAATTCTTTTCTAGGTACTATTGACCCGACTTACAATAGAGGTTTTACCTCAAGACTTTACATGACCAATCACATCAATAAAATCCCTAATCATAGGAACAACATCTTCGGAAGGGAGGGAAAACAAGAATATAATAAAAAGTACAATAAAATATCTTATGTAGTTACATTATTTCAGCATTCCCTCTTAACAAGGAAGGTATTCTAATCATTAATAACAACAACAACATCTGTATAACTAACTGGTGGATCTATATGTCATAGGAATTTTTTTGACAACAACAGCATAAGTATCATCATCATCATCGTGGAATATTATCATCACGAAGCATCAACATCGCGGAACATCATCATCACGGAGCATCACTATCACGAAACATCATCATCATGGAGCATCATCATCATCAGTATGTGAATACTGGTACATCAACATCATATACAACATCAATATGTGAATACTAGAACATCATCAACATATGCAACATTAGTATGTGAATACTAGAACACCATCATCATCTTCAACATTAGTATGTGAATACTAGAACATCATCATCATCTGAAACATCAGTATGTGAATACTGAAACAAAAAAAACATCTTTAGCATGTTAGTGCTAAGACAACATCATTAAAAAATAAATTCTAGATCATCATCTGCATAGAGATGCTAGAACACCATCATCATCATTAGCATAAAATGATAAGACAACATCATCATCATTAGCATAAAATTCTAAGACAACATCATCATCATTATAAACATAGAGTGTTGTAGCACCATAATCATTATCATCAACACGGAGTGATGGTGCCACATCATCATCAAAACCAAGTGTTAGGACCACATCATCATCATCAAGACAGAGTGTTGGGATCTCATCAGCAGCATAGAGTGTTTAGACCACATAATCATCATTAGAACAGAGTGATGAGACCACATCATCATCAATAGCGCCGAGTGTTGGGACCACATCATCAAAATCAACACAGAATGTTGACACCACACTGTCATCATCAACACAGAGTGTTGGGGCCACATCATCATCAATGAAATAGAGTGTTGGGGACACGTCATCATCAACACAGAGTGTTGGGGCCACATCATCATCAATGAAACAGAGTGTTGGGGACACATCATCATCAACACATAGTGTTGGGACCACATAAACATCATCATCATATAGTGTTTATACCACATCATCATCAGCAACACAGAGTGTTAAGACCATCTGAAGAAGCATCACGGTGGGCACTTTGGTAGAACCAAATTTTCTTGTTCATATTACTAATCCTTTTGGACCAAACAATCCTATCCAAACATACCGATCTACCTAGGGACCGAACAATGCTTTTCTGGATTACTAACATTTTCAATCCAAACAAATCTAGCCAAACATACTAATCCCCCTAGGATTAATCAGGCCTTGTCAGCACTGATATACCAATCCCAATGGGATCAAGCATGCCTTATCAGGCTGTCATACCAAACCTATACTGATCTTCCACAACACTGCAACAAGAACCACATAATCATCATCATCATCATCACTCCCTTTTTCAAGGTATGTCCTTTCAGACTACAACAAGATTGTCTCAAAAGTATTCAAACTTTACACGAGAAAGAGGCTTAGTCAATACATTTGCCACGTGTTCCTCTATAGGAACATATTGGAGTTGTACGTCTCCCTTATGCACCATGTCTTGAATATAATGGAACATTATCTTTATGTGTTTTGAATTTTCATGAAACACAAGTTTCTTTATTAGCTTGATGCAATTCTGATTATTGCAATATATATCAGTCACACCCATCTCTGTATCAAACAATATTTTTAACAATTTGCATATGATCCAAACGGCTTCACTACATGATGAACATGTGGCAATGTATTTAGCCTCTATTGTACTAAGCGAAACAAAAGTTTTCCTTCTACTAAGCCATGAGATCCCACCTGATCCCATACTGAAACAACATCATGAGGTACTCTTCCTATCATCGGTGCTCCCAAACCAATCCAAATCTATATAATAATGTAGTCTAGTCTCACCATTGACTTCATATCTTAGGACACAATCTAGTGTACCCTTAAGGTACCTCATCACATCTATTTCTGCAACTAGCTATGTGAACATGTCGGGGATCCACTATATGCTAACTTAATGTGTTTACAACAAAACATATATCTGGCCTAGTATTCATCAAGTACATCAGTGATCCAATTGTTTGTAGGAATATTTCACCTCTTGCGGACAAGATTTGTTCCTCTAGTCTAAATGGTTCAGATCTAGAACAAATGAGAGACAAAGGATAGAAGACTTCCCCTAGAAGGTGTAGACATCCGGAATGAATCCTTTCGTTGTTTTGAAGTATGACATGAGTGTCTCCTGTGGTGATAATTATCCACGGATGTACCTGCAAAAACACATCAACTAGACAAGCAATATCAAAGGCACCAGAATATAATCCACAGTTCTATACTAGTGACTAAGGAATCCAATAATAAACAGCATGATTAAAACATAACACAATTTATGGGAAAGGAACCAGCTTTGCATTAAAGATGAAGAAGAAATATTACAACCATCACCTTAGTGTTGTGATGCTCCTTCACATGCCACTCCTTGTCCTCAAAATCTCCAACTTGCTCCTTCTATGCTCACCTTAGATTAGGCCAGAATCTCAATTCAGCGGCATAAATTTTCTCTCTCTCTCAAACATGGGGTATGATCCAGGTTTTATAGGCCTTGGGAGGATAGGGTTGGTTGAGTAAATGGTGGGTGAGGTGGAAGGGAGATTCAAAAAGGATGGATCTTGAGCCCAAGTGGTCCTCGATAGTAGGGATGAGGGTTCCATGAACTCTTCCTTCGAGAAGCTTCGTGGAATCTTCTCTTTTTCACTTTTTACCTTGGGCACCGCTTCTCTTCCACTGTGACAGAGCGTTACCAAGGTAGAACCGCTCCTTGATTAAAGGGAGAAAGCAATGGCACCACTTATTTTCAAGAGACAATAGGCATTACTAAATAAGGTAACGCCTCTTGCATTAAGGGAAAAGGCGGTGCTGGACTTTCATATGTAAAATTGGATTCTATGTCATTACTCAACTTCACAATTTGGGATTTTAGGGAAATTGCTGATGTTTGGGACCTCATCACATGATGATGATGAGATTTATGTGTAACACCAATAATCTATTGTTACAATGTAATATCTATTGTATCTGAGGAATCATCACTCAACCACTTAAAATTAGTCACCATTGGATTTTTCTTTTCCTTGAAATCCAACATCCCAAATCTCTTTAGGATATCAACAACATATTTTCCTTGATTTATGAAAATGTAATCCAGGCACTGCCATACTTCAAGAAGAAAATAGTGCATCATACCAAGATATTTCATTTTGAATTCAGCAGCAAGCTTCGTATTACATTCATCGATAATCTTATCTTCACCTGTTAGGAATAAATCATCAACATATAACAATAGAATAAAAATACCTTCATCGACAACCTTATAGTAAAGGTGGGAATATGCTTTACTTTTGGTAAAGTCCAAGATCATCCGAAATCCATCAATTCTTTCATACCATGCTCTAGATTCTTTCTTTAACACATGTAATGATTTCTTTAATCTACATTCATGTGAATTTCTATCATGGGTTTCAAAACCTAGAGGTTCTTTTTCTATCACACCATTTAGAAATGTTGTTTTTACATCCATTTGGTGTAGCTTCCATTTCATCTTGGCTTCCAAGACAAGAGAAATTATGGTTGAGGTATATCTTGCTACTAGTGCAAAACTCTCTTCATAATCAATTTCATCTTTTTGTGAGGATACAAGCTATGAATATTTCCTTGTACTTCTCAATACTTCCACGTGATGAATGTTTTTCTTGAGTATCCATTTTGAGGAAACAACTGAATTCTCTCTTGGTATTGGTACTACATCCCAAACATTATTCTTGATGATAGACTGGTATTATTTGATCATTTCATCCATCCACTCCTTCTTTCTAGCTTCTTCAAAACAAGTAGGTTTGACATCAACAAGATTACACATCAAGGCCACATAGCTGGAGTAGGTCCTTGGTTTCTTGCTTCCTTCTAGAGCTCCATATTTTTCTGCACCTTCAATGATATAAGAAGCACAGGATGCTCTTCCCTTCTGTGAGATCATTTCCTGAGGTATCTCCATAGTCCTTTGAGTCTCTTCCATGTAATGGTATTCTGGTATTTTTCTTCTTCAACATTACAGACTGGCATTGTACATGTTTCTTCAACTCTAGGGGCTTCATGTTCTTCTTCTTGACCTTCACCTGCATGGTTCTTTTTGGAGTTACTGAAATTCACATCTTCTTCAAATATGACATCTCTACTGATCTTGATCTAGCTATAACCTGGAATGTAAACTCTATAAGATTTCAACTGTTCATTGTATCCAACAAATATTCCCTTCTTTTTGAAAGGGTCCGATTTTGATCTTTTCTTCTTGGGAACATGTATAAATATAGGACAACCCAATATTTCCAGGTGGCTCACTTCAAGCTTCTCTCTGATAAACATTTCTTTTGGATTTTTGTTCCCAAGAGAAATGTGAGACATAACATTTTGAACATACACTGCCATTCTAGCTACTTTAGCCCATAGGTACATGGTTAGGCCTTGATCATGAATCATGGATTTCACAACTTCCATGATAGTTCTATTATTTATTTATGCTGGTCCATTATGTTGGGGTTATAGGGTGTGGTGAGATCCCTCTTGATCCCATCTTCTTTGCATAAATCCTTGAATTCATTTGAAGTGAATTATCCTCCATTGTTGGATCTCAAGGTCTTGATCTTCTTTTCAGATAAATTCTCTATAAGAGCCTTGAATTATTTTAATCTTTCAAAAACTTCATCTTTTCCTTTCAAGAAATAAATCCAAGTCTTGCAAGAATGGCCATCTATAAAAGAAACATAATAAACATACCCACTTAATCAAGTGGCTAATATATATCTAAATGAACAATTTATGAGATCCTTTTTGCTTTACTATTGTTGCTTGGAAATGGGTTCTTGGTATTCTTCCCTTGAGCACATCCTTTGCAAACTAATTCATGATTTATTTGAATCTTCGGTAAAAATTAAAATTGTTGGATATTTTAAGTTTTTTAGTGAATACTTTAGTCTTTATTAATGTAATAAAATAAACATTTAATAAAATAATTAGTGTAATTATGAATAGATTAAAAAAATTAATAACAGTATCCATATTAATTATTATAACTAATAATAAAATTAAAAAATATATTAGGTAGAAGATAAAAGAGGAACCACAATCACTAGAGATAGACTTAATTGACATATATATACAATCTCTATTGATTTTGAGATTCTTTTAGTGTAGTGTGGTTTCTTATTATGTGTCAATAGGCATTTTTACATAAAGAAATAGTAGTAGGTGATGATATTAAGAAGGTCAATGAAGGACATTTAAACTGATAAATTTATGACAATAGATTTTTATTATAGTGAGTGTTATATGGAGATGCATTCCCAAGGGTAGGGATCAATATACTCCCCATTCTCCTCACACTCCTGAGAAATGAGTACTCCATGTAGTGTCCCCGCTACACTATCACTAGGAGAACACGACCACTAATCATGCTATGATATACCACATTGTCCATAAACCAGGTGCCCATACATCTTACTGATATGTGGAATGATTTGAAACTTATTATTGATTTCTCTTTTAACACAGTCATGGGTCATGTAACATCCTTTAGCATTCATTCTTAGGCTTAAAACCCGATCTAAACGTCATTATTCCATCAACATATCCACTCTGTAGCCAGAAAGGTCATTTCTGTACTGAACCCAACCTTTCCGCACTCCGCCTTTTGCATTCCCCTTTTCGCCTTCCACTACGGAATCCGGGAACCAGAAACATAATGTTCGACGAAGTCATTCAACCAATTTTCACCTTCCGCTGTGGAACTTTGGAATCAAAAACTCAATCATTTAACGGAATCATTTAACCACTTTCTGCCTTCCATATTCCTCCTTTCTGCCTTTCGCTGCAGAAATCAGGAATCGAAAACTCAACATTCGACGGAATCATTTAACCACTTTTTTCCTTCCACCTTCTGCCTTCCGCTACGGAACTCAGGAATCGAAAACTCAACGTTGGATGGAATCATTTAACCACTTTTTGCCTTCCTCCTTTCCCCCTTTCGTTGTAGAAATTGGGAATCAAAAACTCAACATTCAATGAAATCATTTAACCACTTTCCCCCTTCTTCCATCCGCCTTTCTTCCTTCCACTGCGGAACTCAAGAATCGAAACTCAACATTCAACAGAATCATTTAACCACTTTCCACCTTCCGCTGCGGACTCCGGGGTGTGGACACATACACTTTACCTCAGAGTTTTCAGCTCTTTTTCTCTCCCGCCTTTCACAGGAAGATTCCGGGGAGTGGAAAACCAACATTCTGCCTTATCTTTTTCCTGTCTTCCACCTTCCACAGGAAAATTTTGGGGTGTAGAAAACCAAAATTCCTTACCTTAGGATAGATGCTTTTTTTACCCTGTAACCAGGCTTCTAGCCTCCATGAACTTAAGTAAATGCAGTGGAAATACAAGGCATAAATAGATGCAAATGCAGGGACATTTAATCAATAGTAAACTCTACTTAATTCATTCATAATAATTCTTCATAATCAGTATATTCATAAGCAAATACATTGCATAAATAACACAACAGATAATACTTATCTTGAAGATGAAGTTGTCCTGCAACTAGCTATGTTGCTACAACGTTCCACCCAACTATAGGCTAGTTGTGTTTATCAATCATTCAACACAACTGCCACCCCCGAGCTAGGAATGATTTCCACAAGGAACTAGGGAACAACAGGCTCACACATAGCCAAATCACATCAAACACAGTCAATCCAACCTTCAGTTGGGTTTCTCAGACTGTCCAACCAAGCCAATACACAATTGGGTTTAACAGGCTGCAGGAAAACAAGCCAATACACTGTTGGGTTTATCAGGCTACTCAACCAAGCCAAAAATAGTTGGGTTTAACATACTACACATAGTCAAGCCAACATTCACATTAAGGACCAACCAAGCCAACTAACAGATGGGTTTAACAGGATACTCAGTTAAGCCATCTCACTGCTGGGTTTAATAGGCTACTCAGCCAAGCCAGCTAATAGTTGGGTTTATCAGGTTTTTTTCCCAAGGATTACACATGGGAAAATGCACAAAAAGACACAGCTAAGCCAATATATTATTGGGTTTAACAGGATTCCCAGCCAGGCCAATATACAATTGGGTTTCATAGGCAGTCAGCTAAACCAATCAGGGTTTGGGTTTCACTGGCTGCTAAGGAAGTGGAAAGGAAGAATGGCTAAGTTAGTGGCTCATTCAAGAGCTAATGACACCTCTACAAGACATATCTATCCTGGAATCCACAATACCTACACCCCAACACAAGGAAGTATCCCCTTCTCTGCTACATAAACCCTCAGGCTATACCTTCCCTTCCGGTGCTCTTCAGGGTGTGCAGAAAAAATTCACCAGCCACTCTTATATTTTTGTGAGGTTCCTCTCTTCACTAGGTTTATCAAGCCCATTTAGTGTCTCTTCCACTCCTAATTCTTATATACGGTTCATAACCAAACTAGGGTACACATAACAACAAACCATGAGGAGACACAGCAACACAGGGCTCCACTCGGTAACACGGACAACAAGGTTTACATACACTTTGTAACACAGGAGAAATAGGGTGTTCACTTGTACACAAGTGAAACACTGCAGAACAATATGTTCCATGACTTAGGATAGTGAACAATACAAAACGAATAATGCATCCATCTCTCACATGAATAAAAAAAAATGAATAATAATCCCCCCACCATCCATGAAGAACAACAATAAAAAAATTCTTGTGTTTGAGGGAAAGAAGGGATGGGCACGCATTCATGTACTTACTTGTTGCAAAATCCAGAATGCGGCTTCCCCACACTGCAATCTTTCTTAGACACGAAACCAACTTCCATACCTTGCTCTGCCCAAGGCATTAACTGCCTCAACCGCTCTTCTGGAAGAATTGAATGATTGAGGACAGAGGACAAAAAGGGTAGCTGGGAGTTTATGGGTTTCCCCATTGACATCTGGTCTCACCCTATTGGCTCAGGAGTTTGACTAACTCCCCTCCCTATTCCTTGTGAAATCATGCCCCCATCTCTTACGTTGCAGTGCATATCTAGTTGTGGTATTTTATTAAATTGTATATTCACATGATATCTTCAAAATGTCATGTGCCTGACTTAGCACTATACCCATTGGCATCAACCTTGATCACCGATACCCAAAACACCAAATCAATGGAAGGGCCTTGGCCTTGAGCTCCTCACCATGATTTAAATACAATATATACATCATGTACAATTTTAATACCATGGGGTCAAAACCGGGGTATTACATTCCCCTCCCCCTTACATTAGCATTGTCCTTAGTGCTCTGCAAAATTGAACAAAAATGGATGTGCCAATCGCATGGCGTCCTCCAGCTCCAACATAGCCTCATCAGGACCGTAGTGCTTCCGCTGCACCTTTACCTGTCCAATGGGTCGATTCCGGAGCACTGTGACCTTCTTGTCAAGGATGTGCAATGGCTCAGTTTGGAACTCTCCCTTGGGTTCCACCTAGATCACATCCCAATTTATCACATGGTTAGGATCATGTACATATTTCTTAAGCAAAGAAACATGAAAAACATTATGAGCTCTAGTGCTAGCAGGCAATACATGTCTATATGCAACTGGCCCTATTCTTTCAAACACTTCAAAAGGCCCACAATATCTAGGTGACAACTTCGCACAACTTCCAAGCTTCAAGGAACTCTTCCTTAGCCTCACATAAAGGTAAACATGTCCCCAACACTGAACTCTCTATGCACTCTATGCTTGTCTGCATAGCTCTTATGTCTATCTTGGGAATCTTTCAGGTTCTACCGGATATTTGCAACCTCTTGCTCCATTTCCTTGAGCAATTATGGACCAAGCACAATCATGTTCAATGGATTATCCCAAGTCACTGGTGTCCTACACCTTCTTCCATACAGATCTTCATATGGACTCATTCCCAATGATGCTTGTTGTCCATTATTATATGAAAATTCCACCAAGTGTAAATAATCCTCCCACTTGGATGGTTTGTCCATCACATACATGCAAAGCATGTCTTCAAGCACCTGATTCACTCTCTTTGTTTTCCCATCAGTTTGAATATGGTAGGCGGTGTTGAAGTTCAACTTTGTAACCAAATCTGCAAACAGACTTTTCCAAAAATTGGAAGTAAACTCGGTATCCCTGTCAGAAATTATTGCCTTAGGAAATTCATGCAATATGAAAATCTCCTTCATGAAGTTCTTTGCAATGGCATCAACCTTATATGTGGACTTGACCAGTATAAAATGTAATTCCTTTGTCAACCTTTCTACCACAACCATGATGGAATAATGTTGTCTTACAGTCATTGGAAATCCTGTAATAAAATCCATGGAAATAACTTCCCATTTCCATCCTGGGACTGGAAAAGGCTGCAATAAACCTGCTGGGTGTTGATGCTCGACCTTTACCTGTTGACATTTCATGCACTTAGAAATATACTCAGCAATGTCCTTTTTCATTCCTATCCAAAAATACTACTTTCTGGTTGTAGCAATTGTTTTCAGATATCCTGGATGACCAGAATATGGAGCTTGATGGATTTCATCCATAACAATTCTCCTCAAGTTTGCCACATTTGGAATATAAATTATGTTTGTATAAGTAAGAAGTTCATCTTCTTCCAATTTATATCCCTCATACTTCTTTTTAAGACTTTGATGCTACAATTTTTTCTTTATCTGCACATACATTTCATCTTCAGCAGTATGATTAATAATCTGTTGTCTCAAATCTAGTTGGAAAGTACTAAGAGATGCCACATGCATTTCATGCACCTTCCTGTTGAGTGCATCAACCACCTTATTTTCTTTTCCTTTTATGTGTTTCATTTCAAAATCAAACTCACACAAAAACTCCATCCATCTAGCTTTCATAGTATTTAACGTTGGCTGATCAAACAAGTATTTCAGACCATGGCTGATCAAACAAGTATTTCAGACCACAGTGGTCTATCCTTAGCTCAAATTTTCTTCTCATTAAGTAATACCTCCAAATATTGAGAGCATGTACTATGGATGCAAGTTCTAGATCATGAGTAGCATAGTTCTTCCCATGTTCCTTCAACTTTATGGACTCATAGCATACCACGTGGTTGTCTTGCATAAGAACTCCTCCAAGTCCTTGATTACATGCATCAGTACACACCACAACGTCTTTTTCTAGGTTTGTAATTTTCAGAATTGGTGCACTTGTAAGAAGATTCTTCAACTGTTGGAAGCTCTCCTCACATCTTGGTTTCCATTCAAACTTTATCCCCTTCTTTTGCAAGGAAGTGATTGAATGTGCAACCTTGGAGAATCCTTCAATGAACTTTCTGTAGTATCCTGCAAGTCCCATAAAAGGTCTTACATTTGTCACATTTCTTGGAGTTGGCCAATTCATAATGGCTTCAATCATTTTAGGGTCCACATATATGCCCTTCTCTACGATAATGTGACCCAAATAATGAATTTTATCTTTATAAAAGTCACACTTGCACAAATTTGCATACAGCTTATGCTCCCTTAGCAATTTCAATGCTATTCTCAAATGCTCTTCATGCTCCTCTTCATTCTTTGAATAAATAAGAATGTCATCTAGGAAGACAAGAGCAAAGTTGTCCAGATACTTACTGAAGACATTATTCATGAGACACATAAATGTAGCTATTGCATTTGTGAGACCAAATGGTACCACTACAAACTCATAGTGTCCATACCTTGTTCTGAAGGTTGTCTTATAAATATCTTCATCTTTGATTCCTACCTGATGGTAACCAGACCTCAAGTCAATCTTGGAAAATACCTTTGCTCCTCTCATTTGATCAAAAAGGTCATCAATTCGAGGTAAAGGGTATGTATTCTTCACAGTAACCT
The DNA here is from genome assembly GCA_001517045.1 of Pseudotsuga menziesii. NCBI lineage: Eukaryota > Viridiplantae > Streptophyta > Pinopsida > Pinales > Pinaceae > Pseudotsuga > Pseudotsuga menziesii. The sequence continues at coordinate 48,149 of LPNX010713909.1, forward strand.
TGTTCAAATGTCTCTAATCAATACATAACCTGAGTGACCATCTCTATTTTTCACAAAAAAACTTGGTGCTGCCCATGGGGACACACTCAACCTGATATACTTCTTTTCCAATAATTCTTTGCAGCAGCATTTTCAGCTCTAGCAATTTCGGTGTGCTCATCTTGTAGGATGTCTTGGACACTAGTACTGCTCTAGGAACAAGGTCAATTGTAAAATCAATGTCTCTCTTTGGAGGAAGCCCTGGAATTTCATCAGGAAAAACATCCCCAAATTTCTGCAATACATTAAAGTCCTCCAACCTAGGAGTTTCATTCTCTATTGCTCCCAAAACATGGGCTGCATACAATCCACAACCTTTCCTACATAACTTCTTCAATTGCATTGTTGAAATCTGCCTAACAGAAATCACCTTTGAAATGCATCTTACAACCCTTGGGTTCCACTCTTCATCCATGCATTCAAAAGTCTTTTTATAACAGTCAAGCTTAACTCTGTGCACTTCTAACCAATCCATTCTAATGAGAATATCATAGGAAACAAGTCATAGAACATTCAAGTATGCATAAGTGACTAAACCATCCATGACTAATGGGAATTTCTCTACCACTTCACTAAATTTTCTCTTAGTTCCAGTGGCTAGTCGAACTAACCATGATTTTATATGCTTTAATTTCTTAAAAGCACGAATATCAACAATTATAGGAGTGATATAAATGTGAGTAGATCCAAGGTCAATCAAAACATAAACAGATTGCTCAGTAATATTACCTTCAACTTCAACCACAGTTGATTAATGATCTTCCTGACGGTCCTCTAGCGCTGCATAAATTCTAGGGACGATCCTTACTACTTAACCCACCATTTCAGCTTCTTGGATGTTGTGAGCTTGCCTTACATACCCATTCTCAACCGGACCATTCCTGTGCATATGGTTTTCTCCTCATATCCAACATTGAGTGGTTCTCTGATCTCTTTTGGATATCTTGGTCTGTCTTCCATCACTCTGGTTGGCTTAGTCACAGCTTTTGATGGCTGCCTTTGTTGATTTCGAAAGTGAGAAGGTTTGAAACCTTTCTTCCTTTGGTCAAACTTCTCATTCCTCTTGCCCTTCCATGCCTTATGGAGATCAGGTTTTCTTTTGTTATGATCATAGCAATACTTGGCGTTCCTTATAGCCTCTTCTAGAGTTTGAGGTTCATCAAACTCAATTATGTCTTTGTATGGCTTAGGTAGTCCACTTAGAAAACATTGGATTTTCAAATTATCATCCCTAATATACCCTCCATACCTCAGCAGCTCCAAGAATTTGTTTGCATATTCTTCCATGGTCAACTATCCCAATCTCAGCTCATGGAATTATTTAATCTTGTCATCATAGTACCTGTCAGAGAGGTACTTTTGCTTGAAATAGTTCTTGAAATGCTTCCACATGATCTTTCTATCATTGATCTTCTTCACTTTCCTGAGGTTCTCCCACCATATAGATGCTCTTCCATTCAAATTGAAGATGGCTACCCTTTCCTTCATATTTCCCAAGCAGTCTTAGAGTTGGAAATATTTTCTCATCCCAAGAAACCAAGCTTCAATTCCTTGACCAGGTTTTACATCACCATTGAAGGTAAGAGGCATTGCCTTCTTAAATTCATCATGTGAACTTTTTCAGTAATTCCTCTTCCTCTTATTCCTGCGAGATGAAGATCTTGAACCCCCAGTGGATCCTTCGGAGTCAGATGATCCACTACACACTACAACAAAACCCTGTGATTAGTGTCTCTTTTAGCTTCCTTTTTAGCGTCCATTATCACTTTTAGTGTATTTTTCATCATTTTTTGGACAAAGTGGACGCTTTTCCATGGGATAGCGCTTTTAATGGCGTTATTTGCATCTCTTTTTAAAAGTTGGTGCTATTTTGGACGCTAATTAGCATCCCAATTAGCGTCCCAATTAGCGTCCTTATTAGCGTCTGAATTAGCGTCTCCATTAGTGTCCCAATTAGCGTCCCAATAAGCATCCTAATTAGCATCCCTTTTTAAAATTTGGCACTATTTTGGATGCTAATTAGCATCCCAATTAACATCCCAATTAGCGTCCCAATTAGCATCCCCATTAGAATCCCAATTAGCATTCCAATTAGCATCTCAATTAGCATCCCAATTAGCGTCCCTTTTTAAAAGTTGGCACTATTTTCAATGCTAATTAGCATCCCAATTAACATCTCAATTAACGTCCAAATTAGCATCCCAATTAGAATCCCAATTAGCATCCCAATTAACATCTCAAGTATCATCCCTTTTTTAAAGTTGGCGCTATTTTGGACGATAATTAGCATCCCAATTAATGTCCCAATTAATGTCCCAATTAACGTCCCAATTAGCGTCCCAATTAGCGTCCCAATTAGCATCCCAATTAGTGTCCCAATTAGAGTCCACAAAAGCAACCCATATAATGCCAAGAATAGCCTAAAAAAAACATCATGAATAGCATAGCACCATATATTAATCCAGGGTTAGGGACCAGAATTGCACCATGAATTTCAGCAGGAAAAACATTCAACATAGTGCCAAGTATAGAGCCATGAATTGTGCCTAGAAAACATCCAACATAGCTCCAGGTATAGATCCAGGTATAACACCTGGAATAATGCCATAAATTTCGAAAGGAAACGCGCTAGGAATTGCACTAGGTTTAGAGCTAGGAATTGTGTTTAGAAAATGTCTCACATAACGACACATATATCAATGTCAATGTTAATGATCATGATTCATCATGACAAAATGATCATGATTCATCATGTCAATGTCAATGATCATGATTCATCATGACAAAATGATCATGATTCATCATGTCAATGTCAATGATCATGACAAAATTTTAGAGTTGTTTGTTCAAAAAAGAACATATTTTTAATATCGAGTTATTCCATCAGTGTAACAAGTTTATCATAATTCTCATGTAAAATTTTGTGAAACACTTTATCATAACATAAGTGCCAAGATTTTCATTTACTCTTTGTTGTAAAATATAGTTTTTCCCTATATTTTCTTATTATAACATTGTTAATTTAAGGTTTAAGTAAAAAAAAAAAATTTCAAGCTCCTCACTAAAAGACTGGCTAGGTTGTCGCTAGGCCAATGCAAAGCAAGACTGGATACCCCCTTAAATTCCCTAAACTTACAATTGATTTTTAAGTTCATGAATATAGGACCATCATTTAACCAATTGTAGGCTTAGGAAATCAAACAAGGCATAAAAAAAGTCAACAATTGAGTCTAGTACTATTGTTCCATCCAAGTGCTTGAACCTACAATCAATTTAAGTTTGGAACTCTTTATCTCTGACATCTTGGTTAGTTTTACATGGACCACAAAATTTCTAAGGAATACATTGAATTAAACAATTTCTACAGCTATTACCCTATTTTATTTGTGTGGGAGTCTATCCTTAACCCAATTGTAGGTTCAAGCAATTGGAAAGGGAAACAACAATGTCAATGGTTGAATTCTAGTTTGCATTGTACAATGATGTATCAATACCACGCATCATTATATTGAATTGAGTGGTTTATCACCTCAAATTATTTCACAACCTTGAGTCAACTAGGGAACTATTTAAAGGAGTATAGAAACTAGTGTAGGGCTAGTATCAATTATATCCTATTTCTTTTGTTATTGGTACATGATGCACATTGTGGCCCAAATAAACTATTAACAACAATGATACCACATTCTCTTAAATTAATTCATTGTTGGTGGTCGTAGCTTGTTCAAGCTCTGTGTATGATTCTTGCATGCCAAAGCATCTAATAGATGATAAAAATTTTATGAGCTTGAACAGGCTACGACCACCTTAGTACTATGTCTTTATAATATCATATTTCAATGTTTCTAAAATGAAACTATCATGTAACAAGGGTCATATAACTTTTATTAGTGATAAAAACTTTAGGTTGTTGTTTTGTATTCACTACAAACAACAAATTTATTAATGGGAAGGTATCCTCTAACATAATTGAATTTTGTAGGTTTAATTCACCCTTGGTTGTGTAGATGTTCCCCACTATTTTCTATACTTTTGTCTCTTTATTTCAGCTACTCTTTATTCCTTTGTTTATGTTACATCAATAGTTATAGTAATAGTTGCAATTTGGCTTTAGAAACACTACATGTTGGTATTAGAGCTTCAATCAATTTTAATTTTGTTATATAGTTTCAAAAACAAAACAAAAAAATGTCAAGGAGAAAATCCCAATATATGACCAAGGCAGAGTTGAATGAGAGTTTCATAAAGTTTACAGAAGACATGAGGTACATGATGCAACTACATGAGGTAGTTTCATAAAGTTTACAGAAGACATGAGGTAGATTCACAATCTAATTATATGAAAATAAATGAAGAAATATTCATAGACACTAGTACATGTGGAAATTTTTCCACATGAAGAAAGATTCATCATCACCATCATTATCATCATCATCATCGACATCATCATCACCGTCATCATCACCATCATAATCATTGTGTCCATCATCACCATCATCATCATCACCATCATCCTCATCATCATCACCATCATCCTCATCATCATCATCATCATCATCATCATCATCATCTTACTGTCGACAAGATTTGTGGACTTGAGAACAATTTTAGGGTCAATGACCCACATATTTGCTAGAAATGATATGATAAATGCATATTTCATCATCATCATCATCGTCGTCATCATCACCATCATCATCATCATCTTCATAATTGTCAACATCATCATCATCATCATCATCCTCACCATCATCATCTTCATCGTCGTCATCATCATCATCATCTTCATCATCATCATCAATATCGTCTCCATCATCATGATCATCATCGTCATCATGATCATCATCTTCATCATGATCATCATTATCATCACCATATTCATCGTCACCATCATCATCTTCATCATTATCATCATCGTCGTCATTACCATCATCATAATTATCATCATCATCATCATTGTCGTCATCGTCGTCATCATCATCATCATCGTCGTTGTCATTACCCTCTTCCTTATCAACATCTTCATCATCATCGTCATCATCATCATCACCGTCATCACCATCATCATCGTCGCCATCATCATCATCAAATTGACACCAAATTAGCTATCATGACGATGTCCTAGCAAGCTATGGCTTATATCAATATTAAAGGCCCTTTAAGATTGCATATCGATTCAGAGAGCCCCTGCTACCTAGGCGTATCTAGTCAATGCATGCAGGTAGGTCCCTATATTCAGATGTTGGTGGATGTGTTCACTAGTCGGATTGTCACCAAATTAGTGTTATGTTTGATCATGATCACAACGTCCAATGTCCTAGCTTCTTTAAAAGTACATACATACATATATGTAGGGAAAAAATATTTTAGAAAATCCTGAATCCAAATATTTGAAAAGACACATAAATCCAAATTCTTCAATTTCTTCATTTTCCATTATACATTATAGTCATTTTTCATATTCAATCCATGACAAGGAAATCACTCATCCTATGCTTGTCTTAGTAGTAAAAAAGTAAAGGATTTAAAAAAAAATAAGGGCTTGCCACATCTTCAAAGTTTCCCTAAGTAATTGCCCTATTTTCTTTTATGCTCCACCTTTTCAACTCCACTTCATTACATCCTTCACTAGCTCATGTAATTTATTTACCTTTTATGTCTAGGGCTTGTGCATGTTCATGGTTATCTTATTTGTTGTTTTTTATTGTAATGTGTGTAAATAGACAGAAGGAATATAGGTACAATGGTTGAAAAAACATGTCGAATTTTTTGTGGAAGGAATTGGGGATTGGTGAGCCCATTCCTGTGTGATGTAATTCCTGCCCCGTCATGAGCCACGAAAATATTGCCCATTCGATGGAGCCCATTCCTCGAAACCTGGGGCCAATGGATTCCATCGTGAGCCCATTCCTCAATTTGCCAACGAGCCACGAAAATATTGCCTCTGTAAATATTAATTGATAATTTAACAGGTACCCAATTGTTATGAGGCATTTACAATATTATGGCGTCAAGGGTAGTGGAAAATTAATGGTGTTATGGAAATTGTGGAAGAGGAGGGCTGGGAGGGTATAATTCTTGTTGAGGACTGGAAGGGTATTCTACACAGTATTTGTCATTGCCATCAGGGTTTTACGACATGGCATCGGCTAAAAGATGAGGAGGAAAAACAGCTTCCTGCAGACAATGGAGGCTCGGAGATCTTGTGCTCGCCAAGGTAAAGGGATTTTCGGCATGGCTCGCTAAGGTACGTCGGTCTATTTTTCATCCCCATTTGTTTGCCCTCATTTGATGTATGTGATGTTTGCCCTTATTTGATTGTATGTGATGTATGTTGTTGTTGTTATTTGCATTTTCCCGCTGGTTTCTTGTTGTTGACCTGGTTCGTGGGTTTGGTGGGGTCCGTTTGTGAAGGCAGAACAACTGCAGAGGCATCCATTGATTGAGGTACTAAATGTCTTAGTTCCATTTAGAATGGATAGCCTATTGTCTATGTTAGGACTACGCAGTTTTTTGTTTGAGTGGTTGCAAGTAATGTATGTCTGATTGTTTTCTAGATTTAAGGTTTTATGTTATAGTTTCATCTTGCCAGTCATTTGAGGTTTATGTTGTATACTTATGGTCAAATATTTGTATGCGTGGATATTTTCTACTGCTATTCCTTCGAACTTAGAGGGTTTCAAAAATTATATTTCAACAAAAATAAAAGTGCTAAGGCTTTACCGGATACACCCTCCTTTGTGGGTTTCATTTCAATTACTTGCAATTTCTGCTTTGTATATTGTCTAGGGATCCATTTTTCTTCTATAATTATACATTTTCTGGATATTCAGCTATCTTATCGAATCTCCATTTGTCTGCCAGTGATCCATGAAAATTAAAAAGAGTTTGGAGATTAGGGTGTTACATGTACCCATTCGTGTTCAGCCTACATGCTTATCTTTCTCAGTGGCCTCATTTACCTGGTCCTGGAGCTTCGGATAAAGAGAATATAAGCATGTTTCATCCTTATTGGTTTTGTCATGTCTGGTTAGAATATGTACTGACCTATGGGATAAAAGTTCCAACTTTAAATCCTTCCTCAAATTCATTGTACTTTCTTCAACTATATATGCTATCAGAATGTTCACTGGTGGTTACCATAGTTCAGGATCAATTCCTGAGAAGTGGTGACATCTCAATTAGAACTACAAGGCTTGAACCCTTTGAATTATGTCAAATAAGTAAGGTCCTATATAAATATGTTTAATGGAGACAATATAGGCGGGTATAAGAAGCTTCATTAGGATTATGATAGGGCAGCTAATCTGTTGGTGACCGGTTCTGGGCTTTATTTCTATCCTCTCTAGTTTTAGAGCAGCCAATCCACTGGTGACAGGTCCCCAGCTTGATTCCTATCCTCTCTAGTTTTCACCTCTCAATTACTGAATCATGCATGAGCAAATGCAGGCCCATGTACAAATAATATGGGAGATCTACTAGTGCTCTTATATTTACTTAAGCTGGCCAAACAAAGAGAGGCTCGGGCCCTAAAAATATTAAGCGATTTTTCCCTAGTGATCAAATTCGTTCATGGAAAATCTCAAATACAAAAACTATCCATGTCTGCACTAGCTGATCACATTGAAGAAATTGCTCATTCCTTTGGTCGCATTGGAGATAGACATATTTTCAAGGAATTAAACTCTGTGGAAGAAGTATTGATAACTTCTCAAACATATGTTCTTAGTTCTCCACAATCAGATACAAGGACTCAACAAATTAATCAAGGGATGGTGACAATCTACACATCACCGAACAAAACCATATCTTCATTATCCACTAGATTCTTAATTACAATTAATTGATCACTGACATCATTTTGATGTAACAGATATCCAGAGACTGGCCCTCCTTCCTGCAACTTGGTAGAAAACTAAATATTTTTCAGATCCACCCAGCTTCTAATCCTTGATACTTGTTTTTGAGATTGGTCCACAACACATGCTGCAATGAAATTTATTATTTCTGAAATTAATGTGTTTGTAACATAAAAATATGCTTATGTTCATGGTTTTCCCATCCCTAGACATGAGCATTGAAATTTACCATTAGCTTTTTTTCAAATAAAAAGTGTGGCCAGGAATAAGCTGGCAAATCTACTTTTCAATAATGTCATCCACTCTAATTTCTACTTAATTAGTATGCTTTGGTGGTTGTTTCAAAGCATCCCTTTTTGAAAATATATGTTTTCAAGTTTGTTTTGATTGGAAGAGGGTAAAAGATGTTTAAAATTGTTGATGTTAGCCTGCAGAATTACCAGTCATGTTATCGTCCAAGTTATTACCTGAGATGGAATTAGAGGAAACGGCCAAAAAGGAACAAATCTTAGGTGGATTATCAGGCCTCCCAGTTCTAACTCAAGTTGAGAAATTAAAGGTGAATATTTTATGTACAAAATGTTTGTTAGAATTAACTTCATATATTGTTTTCCAATAGTGTACACTAAGATATTTCAACTTCCTTTGGTTCAGAGTAGAATAGATGCAATTGGTGCAGCTTGTAGTTGTGTTGAAAAAGCTATAAATGATTCTCGCAAAGTCTATGCATTGGGAACTCACCATACTCCTGGAATCATCCCTCCAATGGACAAGGTTCAAGTTGCAAAAATTGAAGAGCAGGAGAAACTTTTGCAAGCATCTACAAATCTTGGTGAAGGTGAGGATTGGTTTCAAATGAGATCATATATTTCTTTGCTTACAATGAGATTTAAGAAACAAAAGTAATTTTTACAATTATGTATTTCATTATCTACTTAGTATTCATGAGTTCCAAATAGTTATTGGTCCCTGATCAGAAAGAAGAACTTTGATTCTCATTTTTCCTGAAAACTGTTATCTTCCGGGCATACTCTGAAAGTGATTACACCATGCATGGGGGTGCTCCATGCGATATGGGGTGCATGGATGACCCTTGGCTGTGTCATAATGGACATACACATGGTAAGTGACTTTCTCATTGATTTCTTGGCCTTGTATGGATGCTTATGTGTCATTCTTCATTGGAACCTTGGTGTAGCAGAAGTGCATAAACTTGGTTTGATAAAAATATCAATGTTTAAATAAATAATTGTTGCATAAGTGAATAATGAAATACAATGAAGAATGGCCTTGCATTTATAGGTCGTGAGGGAAATGTAAAGTATAAAATACCTTTCACAACCAAATTGCAAAAGAGCTGCTATCATCCATGTTGTCTGGTCGTTTGAAACCCTTAACTGTTTTTCTGCTTCTAAAAGAAATTTCAAGGTTCGTCATATTCTCTCTAACTCTTCATGTTTACAACTGTTATAAAAGTGCCCTGATCAAGTGAACTAGAAGATAGCCCAGGGACATTAGTTCCTGCATAAAGTTTCCTAATTAATGACACTTTATCAGGTATTAAATTTTAATTAAGGACCAGACATCACTTAGACCTTTATCATCGCAAATTTATGTTGGCATATTCATCTGGCACAAATTGTAGATCTTATTGATCATTTACCTATGCTCGAATTCATGCTTAACTCTATATCATATCTGATACTAGCTGAAATAGTCTCCCAACATATCTACTACACTTAGGCACCTCCATTCCTAAATCATCGTGCTCAGTTGACAACGCTGGGCCATGTGAATGATGGACAACAATAGTTAGGTTTTACTTCCTTTGCTCTTTCACGTGGCTCTTCCTCTCACAACGACCTCTTCAAAAGAGGCAGCTCCTTTTAATTAACTGTAGGTGGCTCTTGTATTCTTATGGGGATGAGACAACAAATGAATATGCAATACACACAACTTCCTCAATATGAGTGTTATGGTTCAATATGGGATCACAATTTCCAACTAGTCTTTACAACAGAAATCAAGCTAAGTCTCACACTAGGTTACAAACTAATTGGTTGAAGCAGCACTGTGGGAAAGATAGCAGCTATGATACTATAAGAGATTGCATACATTAGTTTGAATAATAGATTTCATATTGGCTTTCCTGATTTGCAATAGAATCTACTAATAACTTAGCATCCATTGTCTACCAACTTGGCATATATTGTCTATCAACTTAACATCCAGTGAACGATATGTTAAACGAAGAATAACAAATACAACCTAGATAAAGCATACTTAGTACCTGTCGTTTGAATCAGCAAATTGAAACAAATGGATGATTCCATTCAAACTAATGTCTAGAGGAGGAATAGAAAACAAATTCTATAAAATTAACTAATGTTGGAGCTTGGGAGCCATACCTTCAACACCTCAAGATGAAGCATGACGCATGCTTCAGAATTTCAGCGATGGTGGCAACTCTAAAACTTTGAAAAAAACATAGGTATTCATTGATAAATAAATAATACATACAGCTAAAGAAATATACAATACATACAAAAATTATTTAACATCTCCAATCCCCAGAGACTTTCTAGCCTTTTCAGTACCAATATTACTAGCCAATACGTTGTCGGGGATCTTTGTTGAGTTGCTAACCAATGTATACCTTTCCAAGTTCTTTGAGAAAAGCACCAACATTTTGAACCACTCTGTTTTCTGAATACTTTTGAATTGGATAAAGGCTGGAAGATATAAATTATCCAAAGGATAATAATCATGACCTTTGAATTTAAAACTAAATTACAAAGGTTGGATCGTGCATTTTGTAAGTAGAGAAACGTGTCTAGAAAATATCTCAATGTTAAAAAATACTCCAGCCATTTTCAGATTAATTTCATCTTCTAGAATTTTTTATGTTAGGGTCTACTTGATAGAACACAATCTCTCCCTCATCATTGGCCACAACAGTAAGTTCTATGTGGCCAACCATGCCAATGGCCATGGCCCCCTCACGCGTTCCAGCTTTCCATAAAGCCTGCAGACTGCAAGCCACTTCAACATGCACATTCTCGATGGATTCAATGCTCGTACGCATTTCATATTCAACAATCTGATGGCTATAATACTCTGCATGTGTGTGTTATTATAGAAAGAGCATTGCTTGTGCTAGGTCCAAAGAAATGCCATGACAGTAGATTTATTCACAAATATTGTGTTGGTATGAACAAAATTCGTAGTTTATGATAATGTCTTATGACTTTAGAAACATTGAGTAGTATTCAGTGCAGTTAGTGGGGAATGGTACTTGTGTAAGTATTTTCCAGGAGCAATGGGATCCGTTGAAGGTAATGGTTATGATTTCTATTAAAGTAGGACTGATAATGGTAATATTAACAGCAACAGTTCTAGCAGCTTTGAGTTCCCTAAATGTGGTGGGGATAGGGCAATTCATCACAGGCCTATTCTAGGGTCACTTTCAAAGCCAACCCCTTCAAAATGGGATGATGCCCAGAAATGGCTGGTCAGTCTTTCTTCAGAAGGAGGAGATCATGGATATGTTAATAATAATTCCAAGGTCTGATCCACAGAGAAAAATAAGATTTCTTCCTCATCAGTGTAAGGCTTCTGCACCCAATGCTTCAGAAGCCTTGTCTGTTCTTTCTAGTACTCCCGCAGCGATGGATGAAGAAGAAGTAGGATTGAATCAAGATGAGGGAGACACAAAGAATATTGATTATGGTAAGGCTATGGTGTCGATCGATTAGCCCATCGCAGACCCAGCCACTGAACACCTATCCTACACCCCGCCAACTTCAAATGTGAGATCAAATTCCACGAGGGATATGGGGATAGAAATGACCCCTATTGCAAGCCAACAGCCTTCAAGAACAGGAACCCCTCTCAAAGCTACAACACCTTCAACTAGGAGCACTATTAATTCATGACCATCTACTCCAGGAAGATGTGTAGCACCAGTGGAGGCAGTAAAAAATTCTCAGTTGGACCTGAAAAACCATCACGAATTATCAGAGAAGCAAGTGCATGAGAGCACTAGAAGGGAAAGTATGGCTCTAGGTGCACATTTTGGGAAAGTCAAATATAATGGGATGGGCTAGTAAAGAATTTTAAGAGCAAGATGCTTCTAAATCACTCAATACTAATGATATGGAACATGCTAAACTGAATGTCCTAGAGGCTCGGGCTGTAGCATGGGAGGAGGCAGAGTAGGCTAAATACTCTTGTAAGCCTGTGCTTTTAGCTTGTCTTTCTCTTTGGATTTTAAACTCCCTTTTATAATGCACACTGTCTGAGTTTAGTTTATGTATACCGGTGACTCGTATAATACCTTCACCAAGATAGAGATTGTTTATTTTGATAATACTCTTGATGATTTGTGACATAGCTATTTTGGTTTTAACTATTGTACATTTCTCCTTCTGCAAATATAAACATGAAGAAATGTAGAAGGAGCAAGTCGACATAAGTCGACTTGAATGAAGACCGACTTAGTCAATCAGCCGACTAAGTCGAGGGACCGACTTAGTCGATCAGCCGACTAAGTCGGTCGGCTGAGTAAACACAGTGATTAGAGTCTGTTAACTAATAGTCGTGTCGGTTCGGTGAACCGACAGGTAGTTATGATTGTAACTGTTTGTAACCTGTATATATTAGGCTGTTGAGCCTCACAAGAACTAAGTTCATTTCTTGGCTTTGTACGATCTATAGAGAATAATATAATCTATTTATCCTATCTGTTCTTATCTCTTGTATCTGTGTATATTTTTGTATGTATTATTGGTAACCTTATGTGATCTGTGAGATTACAACATTGGTTCCGTTGCCGGTAGTACATAACTAAAGTATATGCTCACACATGATACCAGAGCAGGAGATAAAGGACTGGTGGGAGCGAAAAATTGCTAACTATCTACAAAATTACGCGAGAAGGAACAGATTGACAGTCGCAGAAGCCAAAGCCAGATTTTTCACTGAGACTCACGAAAAGATTGTCGAATCCGTGCCACATCTACTAAAGCAGCTTTTGGATGAGAAAACCAGACAAGACTAAAGAAGAACAGTTACTCCAGAAACTAATCCAAGGTGGCCGTACGAATCTATCGGAGTGGTTCGAAAAGATAGCCGACGACTTCTGTGAGGAACAAGCAGTCAAAGACAGGACTTCTGTGGAAACCGTCCGACAGAAATTTTTCACATAATTTACTGATCAATTCTTGTGTTCCTTACCGGCTTTACTGTTCAAGTTTTTAATAGAGAAAGGAGCAGGGCACATTGTTGAACCTCGACCTCTATTACGTGAACCACCCTCAAACACTAACTGGGCGGAGAAGCAGAAGCAGTGGGAAAAATTCATTGATGAAAGGGAGTGGGAGTACTTCCTGAGCAAGTAAGAACTATCCGGGCTTTCTAAAAAGCGTCGGGTAGGCTATGGGGGGGTAGCTGGTCGTGTGTTGGACATCGAGCATAGTGGATCCTAGTCGACCAGAGTCGTAGTCACCAGTAATGCATAATCGACCGAAGAGGAATTGAAGGCATAGTATTGTACTACAGTATGTCGGAAATTAAGAGAATCGAAAGGGATGAAAGACAGAAGAAAAGGGAAGCTAGACGAGAAAGGGCCGCATAGCTGCAGCAAAACCCTAGGGAGACCGACCATGATGAAGTACCACCAGAGTCGGGTCATGACCGACGCAGAGAAGGCGAAGAAGAAGAGGTGTCCCCTGAAGATGATGAAATGTGGATAGAGCAGCCAGAAGCTCTCCAACTAATTGTTCCCGACGAAGGAGTGACCCTTTCCCCAGTAAATCCGCGTACCAGAATACAAACTATTATTGAAGATGACCTTCGACTAAGAGCTGGCGACATTACACTCTGGAGCCGACTAGGCGATGAACCATACCCGGGTCGACATCTGGTCATACGTCGACCGATTGAAGGTAACTGGGTGACCTTTCAAACGGCACCTTCCTTTCGAAGTATCCACTTGCTCCTGCCGACACATGAAGGAGCACCCCCCCTGCCACATACAGCTATCGAAGACATACAAGAATCGGACCTGCGCACACAAAATTTCAGTGGAACACCGACACTACAAATACACAACAATTCACGTTTCGGAGACCAAGGATCGACCTCAGACGACAGCATAAGTTCGGTCGACAAAAACTCCGCAGGTTCGACCATATCATCGACCCCACCACTTTCACCGACCTCTAAACCACCACCTCCTCCACCTCCTCCTCCGACGTCATCAGAGAGTAGTGACAGTGACTCCGACATGGGTCACAGCTCTGCTCAAATTCCCCTTTATGAGGGTGACGAAGACCCCAGACGACACTGGTTTGTCTGCGAGTCGATATGGGAGGCTAACAAAGTACCAGAAGAAGACCGACAGATAGCCCAGTTCGCAGGAGCCCTTCAGAAAAGAGCTCTCACATGGTATATGACATTTCCCGAAAGGCAACCTAGAGCAACAAAATCAGAGATAAAGGCGCAATTCTTATCATTTTTCAAGACTCCAGATGCTAAACACCTGGCAGCCAAGAAGCTGAAGACGACCCAATAGAAGCCAGGAGAAACAGTCCGCGATTACGATAAACGATGGAAGGATCTATTGAGTCAGTTGGACTATGTCATCGACGAACAATTACTCATTCAATGGTTCCTTGCAGGACTTTCACAGAAATTTCGCCGACACATCAGTCTGGAGAACTTCAAGTCGTACAAAGATGCGTTGACAAAAGCATTGCAGGTCGAGATGGATGAAGACATACCTGCCTGCCCGACTGACCACCGCTTGGAAGAATAGCTGGAAAATATGCAGAAGTCCTTGAAAGAGCTCACACTTAAGAACCAAGACATCTGGTGTACTAACTGTTCAACAGCCGGCCATACAAAAGATAACTGCCGACAGCAATTCAGTCGACAAGATGTCCGTTTTGTACAGACAAAGGCGTTTTGCGACATCTGCCAGGAACGAGGAGACCATTCCACCGCCGACTGTCCTTACAATATGAAGAATGGAAAAGCTTCATGGTGTGCTATCTGTGAAACTGCAAATCACAACACGGCCGACTGCCATCTTAACCTCAAAAATAGACAAAACTACCAGGCCTTCTACCAGACTAATGCTGTAGCACAGAACACAGAGCAGAACAATAATAATAACCAGAATGGGCAACGAAATGATGGCCGACGCTACGACCGTCGGAATGACAATCGATGACCAGGGTTTGGAAGAACAGGTCGATTCATTGGGAATCGAGAAATAAGAAGTCGTCGACCCACACAATGCTTTATTTGTTACAAAGAAGGGCACAGATGCGCAGACTGTCCGTACAAGGACAGGACTGGTCTTAAATTTTGTACACATTGTGGTGTAGGCGATCACTCCTTGGAGGATTGCCCTACAATGTTGGAAAAAAATAGTAATAAAAAGAATGTTAATGTCTTGTCTTGTGTCCAGAAGAATGATGTCATAACTACTAAGAATTTTCACATCGTCACTCGACAAGGCACTAAAACCGGGCCTGACAATCCTCAGATTAGTAATATCACACACACAAATACATACCCTGACCCTTGCAAGGAACAACACACATATCAGGAAGCCACAAACATATTTACAAACCTTGCACAGCACGAAGACGTTAG
>LPNX010713909.1:67040-147139 GCA_001517045.1 Pseudotsuga menziesii
CAACACCGACCGTCGACCTGGAGCGTCCCATCCCGCATTAATGGCCTCGAACCCCGCCCCAGATTCACGAAATCGCACTCGAGTGTTGCAGTTGGACTGTCAAGTCCGCCATTAATTCACCCAGTTCGACAATCCACCCCACCCGCGCCTATAAATAATGGGCATTCCACAGTTCATTCACCACACCACGTACCCACAGAGCATTCGAACTCCCAGTCGACTGAAATTTGCGAACCTTGTAAGAATTCCGACCAGTCTGTATAGTCAGAAACCATGGCACCCAAACGCACCAGAGCTGCGGCTAAGGTCCAAGAACTTCAGGCAGCAGACTCACCCTTACTCCAGCGACTAAAATGAATCCAAAACGCGAAAGTCCAGGAGGGTCCGTTTCAAAAGTTGTGGACGGATATTCAAGAATGGGCATTTGAAGACCGACGAATCACCCCGGAGGCTGAGAAAGTTAAGCATAGCACCATATATGCTTATGCAAACGCACCTCTCATGGCCAGCTTCACTGGTACGAAGGAAGCCGCGGCTAAATTCATTATCAGTCGTTACCACAACGGCCGATTTTACTTTGACCGACCGGTCGACATCACTGGAGATGTTATCTCCCGACTTACTGGTTTGTCAAACCAGGGTGACCCGGTCCCCATTGGGATCAAGGAAGGGCTAGTCGAACGCCTTACAGGTTCGACGTCGGGTAAAAACTCCAAGGGTTTGATGATCAGTCAGATCGACGCACGAACACCACAGATCGTGGCAAAAATCATCGCCATTACTCTCACCTTGGCTGGTCGCAGCAGTGACCTCAAATTGGAAATGCTCGACGCCGTCGAAAAAATTGCAACCGACGGACGAATCTTCAGATGGGCAGAATACCTCGCAGACTTGGTCAAAACCATATGCGAGCGCTGTCATGAAACAGGAGGTATTATCAAATTCCCCTCCTTAATCATTTGGATTGTTATGTACCATATATGCCCGGAAGGCAGTCCCGTCTTTCGAGAGCCGACTAGATTCGAGATGCATAGGTTCAAACCCTTTTCCCAAAAAGGAACTGTGCATGAACTAAACAAAGGCAAGGTATTTCTGGAAAACTGGTTCCAGCAGCTTAAGCTGCGAACAACAAGGTGGAGGGTGCCCCAGAACATCCAACGAAACCTCCCAGCCGACTCACACATCCAGCTGGAGCTCGACCATACATCAGTATGGTCCTCAAACACTCAGGATTCAAATGCCAGGGACCTATACTACTATCCCACAGTTGACCAGATCTTTCGGGAGCTGTCTAGATAAGCAAAAACCAAAATTCAAGTCCCGGAGGCTGCAAAACAGATCGACTTCTCTATAGTCGAACCTCTGACCGACCAGGAGAAGGAGGAAGATTACGAGCTGCACTTGTATATTAGCACCTTTGTGACGCAAGATACTCCGACCGGAACTCCTGGTCGGGTGCACTTAACAGTGAAGCACCCGACTGCACCAGTAGTGGACCCCCCAACAGAGCAACATCAGACACCACCACCAGCACAACAACCAGTACAACAAACAGCTCCTCCGGCTACACAGACTGTCGACCCAGCTCAGACCCCGACAGGGGAAGTCGAGGAAGACAACCTTGAATATGCTGTGTCACGCAGCGTGATTAAAAAATTGGCCAAAGAGATAGTCGTCGCCAGAAGGAAGATCAAGCTACAGAAAAGACAGCAAGGCAAAGGTAAGCGTAAGCTTGTCCTTGCTGATTCCACCGACGACGAAGAGGAACTAGCAGCATCAGCACTCGACATTGTCGAAGACGCCCGGGCTAATAAGGTAACTGTTGAAACCTAGTTTCAACGTTTTGTTGAAGCAGGAGCACCGAAAGGTCGGCCAAAGAAGGCCAAAACAACACCACTGTCCGAAGATGTGGTCGACCTGGTGACGACTCCTCCCCCTCCATCTCCGACTAAAATAGTCGAGGAGCAAGCACCAGTGCAGCAGGCCGACGTTTCCCCCGAAGTCTTTGAAAGAGCTATCCCTGAGGCACTCAGAGCCAGGGCAAGCTCGGACTATGAGCTTAAATCCTTCTTTGCAACACTGCCTGCACTATTCAAATCGGCACAGACAATCAGGACAACAACTCCCCTAAAAGCAAGCAAAAAGACATATGCCCACCAGACAAAAGTATTTACAAGGATTCGAGAAGGTGGTGATGTATCAGGCATTGAACAGACCTTCACTGACTACCGACCGCAAGAAGACATTATGTCTTCCGACCACAGTTCTTCCCCTTCACCACTAGGATCAGGAAACCCACCATCCCCACCTTCACCACCATCATCACCACCTCCTGATTCACAACCAAAATCACCATCATCATCACAGCCGGAGGTGGACATACCACCTCCCCAGACACAAAAACCCCCAACCACTGAACCAACCCCTCCGACACAAACCCCTTCGACCTGTGATCCACCTTCCACTTCTGCAAACAAACCAACAGAACAGCAACAGGAGACTACAAATTCGGCCTCTACTACTGCAGGTACTCAGGAGCACGATGCTGACAAACAAAAGAAACAAACAGACCAGCATCGACCATCCAGGCTACGGATCAGACTAAAAGATGCCAGCTTGTTGACCGACTCAGAGGTCGGCCAATTACTCAACACCCTAGCCAAAGAGTCGAAGAGGAGGACGACCAGACTAAGGAAACAACTCAAGGATAAGGAGACAGAAGAAGTCGAGTTCCTCGACAAATGCAGGTCTCTTGCTCAATCCATTGTTCCAGGCCCTGTCGAAGTAGCCACAGATCGACCTTTGGAGAGGGCATATCAGATATTTGAAGGGATGGTATCGACCATCCAGACACACCTCCAAGAGACCAAAGCAGAACAGAAGGAAGAAATTGCCCGACTGTTGTTGGCCCAACACACTGCATTTTCAGAGGCATACAAGGTCTTATAGGACCATATGGAGGAATCTATTGTCACTGAGGAAGTACTCAAAGATTGGCCAACACACTATGGATAGGTATACCAGCAGACAAGACAAACCAGACAAGGCATCCAAGCTCTAGAAGCTCGGAAGTCTACAGAAGCTGAACTAAGGCAGACCGTCGAAGAGCAGATTGTCATGGAAACCAACAAGCTGCATAAATTAGAACGTGAGGCCCATCAGTGGGTTCAACATGCTCTACCTAACCTGGAGAAATTTGACAACCTCTGTCCCCACATAAAGAGACTCCTCCAGGCTGCAGACGAGCAAATTCAAATCTTGGGCCCGACCATGGAAAACATAGCAGAAAAATCCATGTCTGAAAAGATGTCAATCCTGTCAAGTCTCACTACCTTGACCATCGATATCGAGAAGGCATTACAGAGCTGGATCGACTTTCAGCATCAATTGGCCATCACAGCCCCAGCCATCGTCGAAGTATGCGTTCAGCGACGGTCGACCATCCGCCTACATAGTCCTCAACAGGAGCAAGTCTGAAGGGTTCGACAGGATTTCAATTTTGGTGCCTCCCTCTTTCTTCGGGACGAAGAAATGTTTTGTTTGTGGGGGAGATGTAGAAGGAGCAAGTCGACATAAGTCAACTTGAACGAATACTGACTTAGTCGATCAGCCGACTAAGTCGGTCGGCTGAGTAAACACAGTGATTAGAGTCTGTTAACTAATAGTCGTGTCGATTCGGTGAACCGACAGGTAGTTATGATTGTAACTATTTGTAACCTGTATATATTAGGCTGTTGAGCCTCACAAGAACTAAGTTCAGTTCTTGGCTTTGTACGATCTATAGAGAATAATATAATCTGTTTATCCTATCTGTTCTTATCTCTTGTATCTGTGTATATTTTTGTATGTATTATTGGTAACCTTATGTGATCTGTGAGATTACAACAAGAAATCAAAATACAAGCCTGAGAAAGTAATCAAAAAATAAAAGCAGAAGCTGAAATGAAGAGAATAGAGGTATACTCTCCATGCCTCCTAACTTTCATGTATCAGCTTATGAAAACATTAGTTCTTTCACAGTTCTAATCGAACGTTGTGAATGGTGGAATATTTCATCCAATATGTAAGAATGGTCTTGGTACTAAATCTAGACAGGCTCAATCGATGGCTTCCTTTGCAACATGATAGTAGGGTAAGAGAATACTACCAATAAATGACCATAATCTAAAAAATATCAATAACCTGACTAGCTGATTTTCCTTACTTATAGTCTCATCACTTGTGTACATACTTGGACTTGAGCAAAATTTCATCCAATAATAATGTTATATAGGGTGCATTGCCTACTTTATCCCACTAAATCATACATATGCTTCAGAGTAAATTCATAGATGGATTCTTTTGTAACGTAATGGTAGGGTTAACACTCCATTTTAACAGTTGATTTAAGGGCCTAACAGAAATTCGGTAAGGGTCCCAGCCCCTCGAATTTCATGTGACCACCCTTCAACAAGGAAAGTGGCAAGTGTGTTGTAACATTGGGTAGGATTCATAATCAAGTGCTGCGATTGATTGGGGGGAGATCCACAGTTCTGAATCGCTTCGCGCGAAAAAACATGCGTGATCAAAGCTTCCTTCCTAGATCACGAAACGTGTTAAAGACCAGAGGCTTTCAACGATTTCGATGAAGTCTGGGGTAGATCCACGACCTAAAGTCATTTAGCGATCCATACTTGTGTGAATAAAACCGCAATCTCAAATCGTGAAAAGGTGTAGAGGTCATAAAGATCAACGGTCACGATGAAGAAGGGGATAAATCTATGGCTGCAGTTCATTTCGCAAGGTGAACTAGCATGGACAAATATCTAAGTTTCCCATTGCGAAAAATGGTGGGGCCCACTCGGATCGATGGCTACATGAAGGGTCGATCTCGATCGACAGCTAAGAACATCTCACGATCCAGAACTGCCTGCACTGTTTAGAAGAGAAAAGTTGGCGGCAGGATGAATGGAACGTGGACGGCGGATATGAAAGATTCCTTTGATCGGACGGCTGAGAAGACTCCCGAGATACAGATTTCCCATCCAGTGTGGAAATGACAACAGAGGAGGTGTAAACGTGTATAATCTACCCCATTGCAGATTGGACGATCCCTTCAACGCCATTCGAGATACGCCTGAGGTGGAAGTCTCGTCCAATGGCACAGTTTTACCAGTTTGCAAGTATGGCGCGTGGTTCGTGTTGGGAAATAGGGCAGACCCAGGTTATAAACCTTTGCTTCGCTCCAACAAAAGACCCACAGTGTTGGCCCTTTCGGCAACAACCTGCGAACAGGTTGCAGTCTCACCCGAAATAGCTATGGGGTGCCGCAGAATCAGGTTTCTGCAAGCAGAAGAGGGATATTACTGTACCTTTAGCCTTTAATAACTTATAATCACTTAACACAGAGCTTCGACATTCATGAATATAACTTCGCAGATAAAATAAACAAGCAGTGACTTACACAACCCTTACTAGGAATTCACAGCGAAGTAAGTATATAAGCAGTGATCTTATTCATCAGATATATCTAGTTAATCATGCATAACAAAACATAACAGAAATAACACAAGGAACCACAACACCAAATATAACGTGGTTCACCCCCAGTGTAGGGGTTACGTCCACAGAACTGCGCTTTATTCAACTTCTTTACAAGTCACAGTTCTGATCTGCGCACTCAGCAGCAGATCCTTCCAAGTCCTTAAAGCCGCGCACACAGCTGCAGGCCTCTGTGCACACAGCTGCAGATATTCTAATCACTATACAAAAACCCTCTGCGCACACACCTGCAGAGGTCGTCCACGCACACAGCTGGGACTAACCCTTCTCTTACAAAATAGCCTTAGCTTTGCCTTAATTCTTCTTTCACAAAAAGCCTAACTTCACTTCTTTACACAAGTGCATATTTATACAGCGCACTGTTACAAAAAACATGGTCTTAAACCATGGGCACCCCAAACCCTAAACTCTGGACATAAACCATGGGTTTATTACAATAAGAAAACTTTATCTTAACCTCGACACCCCTAAGACTATTTTGAACCGTAACTCCGCTTACAACTTACAAAAACTGCAGCTGCTTGACTACTACGGTCACCTGTGGGCCGCGACCAAAATGGGGAACATCGAGCATCTTCAGCAGACTAGCTTGATCCAAGCCGATAGCCCACCGTTTGACTTCTAATAGTGTCGCCCCGATCTCATCGTACTTGACAAAGTGCAAATACGTTCCTGGTGCGAACTATGGAAACTTGTCACGATCGCTTGTATCATGGTCGGCATACTTAAGACGGTCTATCTTTCCTGTCATGGTCCCAACCAGCTGCACACCCGGTGGCAGTGAAGGGGTGCTTATCGTGAACTGCTTGTTCCGCCGAGGTGGTTTAACTCCTGGTCGAAGAGGCGAGATATATGGTGGTCACCGTGGGGAAATATTCTCCTCTGTGTCACTTGGGATTTCTACTGAACCAGTCGGATCCATTCCAGGATCCTCCGATGTTTGCCCGGATTGTTTGTGTCGATCTTCGTTTTGCTTAAAATGAACTTCTGGCTTGAACTGTTTCCTGGTAGACCACATTTGCATTGGTGGAGTCGGTGCTGGTAGAGTCTCTTCACGGGTTGCAGGTCCAGGTGGGCGAGCGAAAATGTGCTTCAGACCCGTCTATTCAAATTCTCTCAACAAGTCCTGAAGTTCTTGTTCAACGGACATGGGTTTAATCGTAAAACACAAGAAAATACGGAATGCACTTTCCCCATGCTCAGGTGACTTTTTATGCAATCCAACGACCACATTGGCCATAAATGTGCATTGAAGGTAGCATATCTGATAGAGATCCAATTTCCACGGCGCTAGATTTCGGCGGATATCACTAGGACAGGCATTTAAGACAATTAAAGTACCGGCGCCGCTAAGTTGGCAGAGTTCCAACGGTTGGATTTTGGGCTGTGGCATAACCGGTACTGCAGCTGCGTCACAATAAGAACCTTCTTCGACATACCCTGGTAGATGTTGCGACCAAGCGGTGAGCTTCGATCCTTTCACTTGTTGTGTCACCCAACTAAGTTGGTACTGGGCTATTGCTTTGTCACGAGTCATAGTAGCATGCCAAAGCCCACCCTCCATATACCAGTTCGCTGCTACGGGTACCCGAATATGTACAACCTTATGAACCCAATCTGTACGAGATACATGTTTCCATGCTTCGTAACAGTGTTCCAAGTATTCCTGCGGGCTCCTCTGCCCCTTGTTCCGGCTGCGTCTTGTCTGGAGCTGACCCCCAAATCTCAGGTAAAGGAATTTCTGACAAGCTTCCCAACTAGGAATGTACTTTTTTGGCTATTCCACCCTTTAGTTGTGGTGGTTCCAACTGCTGACTCCAAAGTCACTAGTTTCGGTGAATCCGGCACAATAAGTTCTTCTGGGTCTATCGAACCTTCACAAACGGGTAAGGATCTTGTTTGTGAACTAATCCTTCTGAGGGACTTAGTAATTCTGGCACATCTATGTCCCTGTAGCTCATACAATCGGTTCTACCAACTTTCTAAGTCATCCTCAGAGTCCGTCATGCAGGAGCTACCAGACTCCCAACCGTTTGCAGGAGGATCCTCATAATCTTCTTCCTTTGCGGTGATGTTATAGATATGGTCCAACACATCCTGATCTTCATTTTTGAGTGGTTTTGTATGCCTTTCTCCTTGAGAGGGATCCAATGGTATTATAACTCTCAAACCCTTCCCTTCAAAGGTCATCTGTCTCTTCTTGAGGTTAATGACTACAGCATTTTCCATTGCCCACTCAATACCGAGCAGGGATGGATAGGGGTTGCTGTCATCGATGAGCTCAATAACTTCAAAGTCTGCTGTAGTAAAAACTCCATCAATATCTACTTGGACACTAGGGAATCTTCCTAGGGGCACAATATTCTGCTGATTGGCTAACCTTAACTGTATGGGGGACCATTCCAGAACAAGTTTTCCCATTTGTTCCCAGGTCTGATTGGTTAGGACATTAACTTCTGATCCTAAATCCAAAATGACATCAATCATGTCATATTCTCCTATCTGAGCATTCAATCTCATTTCTCTCCCAGTTCTTCTGACTCTATTAAGGGTTTTGTCCCTACCAGTACTTTTCTGAGGTTCACAGGAAGCAATCACTTTTTGCAATTCCTCTAAAGCATTTTGATTCCTTAAGAGTTTCATACAGCTCTGTAAAAAGGAAGACAGTGTACCTGTTTTACCCGTCGAAGCCTCTTGCGGCTGCGACTGCTGCTGACGTGGTTGCGCGGGTGCTATAGCTGTGCTCAGATCAGCAAAATCTCTTTTGGTGTTCATGAATGTCTCTTTTTCTCTTTCGATATCAAATGTTGGGACTTTCTCTGGGGCCATACGAACCCAAGCCACAGCAGGTGGTTTCTCCAGGTTCTGTATATGCGTCGTAGCTCCACTCCGTGTAACAACATTAATTGCTGGGGCAAGTCTTTGTTCGATAGAAATCAGCTGAAGATTCTGAGTAGGTCCACTATTTCTTTCCTGAATCTTAGCTATCAACTGCGGGCACTGCTCGATCACATGATCTACCGCTCGACAATACCGACATGTCGTAGTCGGGTTCCGACAGTCGCGAGCCAGATGCCCAGCTTGGTTGCAATTATAACACACCACCTGGCCACAGCCTCTGCCAGCCAGACCACCACAGCCACGAAATCCAAAAGCACCTCGACCGAATGCACCACCGCGGTAGCCATAGCCATCATTGCTCTGTCCTTCATTTTGTACCTGATAGGCGTCGTAGGTGCGTTCTTTCATCAGGTCATAACTGCGACACTCATCTTCATTATGTCCTACAGACTTATAGAACTTGCAATAGGGGTTCTTGGGGACTTGCACATACCTCTGTAGCAGATAGCAATTCTTGGGTCGATGCTGGCCAGTTGTCTGAAAAATTTCACAGTATAGAACAGTAGGGTTGAATGGGTTTGGCGGACCAATATTCAGGTAATTTCTAACCACAGGAAATTGTTCCTTGTCATGACCTTTTGTCCGACATTGTGTACACCAAACCTCTTCATGATCGGTTTTGCCTTTCTTCATGTCGCGCAGCTCCAAAGCCATCGCTACTAACTGCGCTTGGATTTGAGCGATACCAGAATTATCCTCGACAGGAGCAGTTTCAAGCTTCATTGCGCTTTCCAGGGCCTCTTGCTGATCAGCAACCTTCTGTTGCATGAGCGGAGTTCTAATATGCGGTAGCAGCGCTGCAATGAACCATTCCTTGTGCTGCGCAGGTCCAATGGTGAAACTGACCTGGTCGAGCAAAACTTTGAATCTCTGGTCAAAGTCCCACACTAATTCGCCGCGCCTCTGCTGAATCTCTTTCAATTCAGTGATACACTGCGACTCTGATTTCGGTTTCTTAAATTCTTTGATTATTGCTGCTTTAATATCATCTAAGGCATGATTATGAGTACCAGAGAATTTCATGAACCAGGTCAAAGCCCGGTCCCTGAAAGAAGTAATGAGCTGCACCCTTCGGACATCTTGATCTGTAATGTTCTTAGCATTCCAGACTACTTCGCATAAAAACCAGAACTGTTCTGGATCCTCTAATCCAGTTCCTTTGAAAACAGGGAGCTTAATGTCATCATGTATGTGGGCCATCGCAGGTCTAGGGGGGGGGGGGGGGGGACTAGGAGCAAGCGGGGGGTAACTTACTGGGGTAGACTGACCTGCGACAGGAGTGCTCGGGATAGGGTGACTTTCGGACTGCGACAGGTTCTCAGGGCTAACAGGTATGGGTTGCGGGGTGACCGGAGGGTTTCCAACAGAAGGGGTCGCTTCGGGTTCAGAGTCTGCAGGATTTTCAAGAGAAGACACGGTATGCTGACCTAGGGAATAGGATCCAAAATCTCTCTTGTACCTTTTGCCACTTCGCAGCAAACCACTTTTCTCGTCGAAGGTATTTTCACTTGCAAACATAGGTTAGTAATACCAAATCTAGTAGTCTGATTCAATGAGCAATATACCTTTTTCAGCTAATAGCATTTTAATTCTTAAACCAAATGAATTCAAAAACTTACCCCTTGGACCTTTGAAAAACTGTCGCTCGGCTTCACTAAAGGAAGTACTCGTGTCGATGGCAAACTCCGTCACAAAATCTTCAAGAGTTCGCGTTGTCCAGAAATCAATAGCACGAGATATCTCGTTGTTCACCCTTTTCAGTATAGTAGTTCTCGCAGGGGTCCAAATAGGAAACTGACGTTCTTGGAAATTTATCCTTCTCTCTGTCAATCTAGACAACCACTGGTGCAACTCTATGTGGATACTAGCAAAGAAAATTTCATAAACATCACAAAAAACATACCTTTGTAAAAATTCGTTTGCACTACAACGCGGATCTTTTTTCTCTTGCTCAGCAAATTTTAGATAAGTCTCATCAAGCCAATCACCGACTTCCTTCACAGAGGGTCTCCAGAACATAGCCCTCGAGGTACAACGTAAACCCCCCTTGAGCAGATACTGAGTTCAACTGGCAACGGAACCAATTTGTTGGGCAATAGGGCAGACCCGGGTTGTAAACCTTTGCTTCGCTCCAACAAAAGACCCACAATGTTGGCCCTTTCGGCAACAACCTGCGAACAGGTTGCAGTCTCACCCGAAACAGCTATGGGGTGCCTCAGAATAAAGTTTTTGCAAGCAGAAGAGGGATATTACTGTACCTTTAGCCTTTAATAACTTATAATCACTTAACAAAGAGCTCCGACATTCATGAATATAACTTCGTAGATAAAATAAACAAGCAGTGACTTGCACAACCCTTACTGGGAATTCACAGCAAAGTAAGTATATAAGCAGTGATCTTATTCATCAGATATATCTAGTTAATCATGCATAACAAAACATAACAGAAATAACACAAAGAACCACAACACCAGATATAACGTGGTTCACCCCCAGTGTAGGGGTTACGTCCACAGAACTGCGCTTTATTCAACTTCTTTACAAGTCACAGTTCTGATCTGCGCACTCAGCAGCAGATCCTTCCAAGTCCTTAAAGCCGCGCACACAGCTGCAGGCCTCTGTGCACACAGTTGCAGATCTTCTAATCACTATACAAAAACCCTCTGCGCACACAGCTACAGAGGTCGTCCACGCACACAGCTGGGACTAACCCTTCTCTTACAAAATAGCCTTAGCTTCGCCTTAATTCTTCTTTCACAAAAATCCTAACTTCGCTTCTTTACACAAGTGCATATTTATACAGCGCACTGTTACAAAAACCATGGTCTTAAACCATGGGCACCCCAAACCCTAAACCCTGGACATAAACCATGGGTTTATTACAATAAGAAAACTTTATCTTAACCCCGACACCCCTAAGACTATTTTGAACCGTAACTCCGCTTACAACTTACAAAAACTGCGGAGTTACCAAAACTAAAGACCTTTAAAGTACACGTCCCAACAGTTCGTTTCAGAGGAAGCCATGAGAGAGATAGAGGTTTGATTCATTGAGGCGACAGACCTGGCCTTTACACAAGAACAAGGAATGCGGTGAACTAAAACAGCCCAACACCACCATCAAGGTAATTGAAAGGGCAGGAGATGGTCAAATTCGCAACCCTTGGAACCAGCATGGCAGCCACGCGAAAATGGTTCAGAATCTTAGCTATGACGGACAATATGATTGAACATCATGAGGGAAAATCCCCACCCTGGCACCACACATGCCACAATCGAAGCCACTTTAAGGGTATATCCCTTCCTGAAGCCATTCCTGCTAGCACTATATAACACCATCCTCCGAAGATCTCTGAGACATGGAACTGTGTAGATGATAAGAGATATAGGGTTGAATTCCGAGAAGTGTCGAAGTCTTTCATAGAAAACCATGACTGTTTGGTTCAATAAATTAGTTCGACAAGGGGTACTCTTGGTAGGCAGGCATGAAATCTGTGTTCTGGTTATCTACACCAGAAAACCACCAACCACCGGGGCACAGATGTGAAATACCAAGGGGGATTCACCTGCTTCTACACAACCCAGTCTCTGGATGTGTAGTGCGTGGGTTTTGACATCCCTGCGATGTCCCTCCGACACTCCCAGCTGTAGTCACGACCTTCGAAGTCTCAGCTCATAGTGGTGGCAGAGTTGTTGGAGCAAATGCTCGTACTGGGACCAGGTGTGTCCAGAGCCTTTGACGCCATTCCTAGAGGCTCCACTTGGCTGCTTGGTCATGGGCGAGAAGAAGGTCAAACGCACACCTAGTTGTATGACTCGTAGAAGGATCCTCCTCGTATGAGGAAGAAGTTAGTACAAGGATGATAAGCTTCTTAAGTCACTTATCGTCACCAAGTGTTAGGCCACCTTTTTCTTCGGCCTCCTCCTATAACAGTTTTACCCGAAGGAGGAGGGGGTCGGGAGAATAGTAGAGGAGGGGCTTCAGGTCTTCTTGTTAGCCTTTGAATGACATGCGCCAGCTGGACAAGGAGACCCAAAATAGGTCCAGGGCATCTTGTGTGCATGATTGACCATCAGCACGCCGCGTGGGAGTCATTTTCACGAAGTAGGATGGTATGGGGCTCTACGTTGTCATCCTGTGTTATCACGCACCACATCTCCACGATGTTTGTTGTGCATATTTGTAAAATGTGGCGACAGTCCACTCTTTGCACTGTTAATGCCTGATGGCGACTTGTAACAGCTTTTTGTTCGGTAGTCTCGGCGTTAGGATTGTATAAAAATGCTCCCGATAAAGGGAGAAAGGAGTTAGTGAATTGGATTGGGAAACAATCCTGGGCTGAGGATCCCATTTGTAAATCTTGATACCTATGTATGAATAAATTGCAGTGAAAGACTGTTACTCACAGTAGAGATTCCTGTGTTGTTTTTTTTCCCAATAAGTACTTTCTTTTATGTGTAAATGTGTTTCATGTTTCCACTACATTTTGTTAATTGCTTTTCATGTCTGCAACTTAGGGTGTAGTGGTTTGGAATTCATACTCGTTATGCTTCGGCCACTGTTCTAGGCATTCATCAATGGTTCTTCTAAAGTTTCATGGAATTCGTCTCGCCGGTACTCCATGCGATGGACTGTCCCTTCTTGTCCTCTAAATCACCCGCTAAATATCTCTTGATTGGGAAATCAGCAGCTATCTTGCCTCTGTTTGCAATTTTACGTCATTCTTTCCATTTGCAATCATTTCTTGTGCAGGTCTCAACTCCATTTTCCTATGGTCCCTTGCCCTCGATAATCCCACCATGCACCTTCCTCAACATACTTTGCCCCATTCAGGATCCTAGGCCCCTGATTACGCTGACTAAAAATCCTATGCGAAGTAGACTCTGGTGACACACAAGACTGACAACCTTATGAGGAGCATACTCTGATGACAAGCGAGAGATCCCTCTCTAATTATGCAGGGTCGGAGGCGCAATCTAAAGCGGGTCTGCTGTTGCCCGGGAGCGGCCTCCCCTCGCTCAACCTTGGGGGCTCGAAATCCCGGTGCCAACAGGTAGGGTAAGAGAATAATATCAACAAATAACCATGATCCCAAAATTTATCAATAACTTGAGTTGTTTATTTTTCTCACTTCTAATCCATATTTCGAAGTTGTGCATATTGAAGCCTGTGTCACAATAAATAGAGGCAGTGGTAGGTCTACTAGACACACCTAAACTTATGCACTTTTTTATCCAATGGTGTTACCATATATACATACAACGTAAGACCCAAAAAAAAGGACAAGTCTACTTATTTCCCTTTGGGTGCATGATGCAAATCTTGACCTAGCCACTTGGAGATCTATTCTCATAGTCGATGGATAGATACTCATAATTCTTAATAAACTTTTGCATGTGTATAACCTTTTTACTTGTTGGAGGCTATTGACACCAGTTTTGAGATCTAGTGATATCATTTATTTCCTTGTTCTATGTGCATTCACTCTTTGTTAGCTTACTTTGGGTTTTTTTTACGTTCAATTCGTGGTTGATTTCCATCAAATTGGATTATAGTTGTTTTGCGTAAAACTAAGGTTTCATTTGAAGGTTTTGTATTTTTCACTTTTACTTTTCTCTTTATTTGGCATAATCGATTAGTCTTAGAATCTTGGAATAGGGATAAGATTATGACGATGAGAGTAATTTAAATTCACAACCTAGCAAGATGAACCAAAACAAACAGTAGGCCTATGGCCTGTCAGTGTCATCAACATTGAGGCCAAAATAAATTTTTACTCTCTGCCATTATCTTGTAAATGTTGGGTTCAAAGCTTCTTGTTCTCTACTTCCTATTCACTAAAAGGGATGAATGAATGGCTCCGTTCTAATTGGTTTCAAGCTTGGCTAGATGGATTCACAATGTCTTCCACTGGATGGATGCTCAACCAAGGAATGGTCGTATATCCTTGCAATGCTTCTCAAATAAACAAAACTGTTTACACCAATTCAAAACCAGTAGCCCAATATTGTTTCTCAACTGAGTTCCAACTCTGTTTATTACATTATAACAGTTATAACTCTGCCCATTCAGAAAACCAACGGCTAATAAGATGCATGGCACTCTGCAATTCAGAAATAGGCTGACAGTTAAACATTACACAAGCATTATATATGGCTGGAGCTAATTGCAAATACTTGATCACTCAATTAGTTATGTATATAACGCTGGCTGTAGGTAGATAATTCCATGTAAAGATTGAGAGGATTTTCTATAAGGAGTCACTTCCGTTAGAAGTTGTATAATGAATGTGCAAAATCAGCACTTAATTAATAACTATTCCCCTATGCCATATGATGGTTGTGGCTAACTAGTTAAGCACACAAAATTTAAACAGAGCACCAAGTAAACCAACCATTCGTTAGTATTAGTTTGTGAATTTTATATATATATATATAATGGGGCTTTGCTGTATGTAAAGCATACCGCACCAGGGATTGAAGATGTTTGGCTACATAGCATGTTATTGCACAGTGCACCAGTTAATACATTAACCAAGCAAATAGAACAAATAAAAATTTTGTTGTAGATGCCAGCCAGAAAATATAAAGTGTTGTAGTTGATCCATTAATTAAATCAGCGATCAACCAAATTGATCTTAGTCACAAGCATTTAAACACATTTGACGCCATATTATTCTGGAAACCCAAATGGAAAACCAGCAATGGCAGGTTCTAATTATGCTCAGGAATTATTAAAAAGGATGAGCTATACACTTCCATCAAAATTTCATGTATTCTTACTCACTGGCAGCAATTTACAGATTGCTCTGGTTCAGAGATGATCTTTGTTCCGTGTGGACAGGTTAGGAATCCTCTTCGTCCTTCAATCTTTGAGTAGATTGCTTCACTCCTAGTCCTCATTCCTATGCTACTGCCCATCTTCTTCGCCAGCATTATTTTTGTCCATATCCCTTTGGTTGTCTTTGCATCAAGCAAGCCTTGTTTATGATAATGTTACTTTGAAATGCCAACCATAGTGATTCATTTCACCTTCTTGTTGGCCTTTAGCCTTTAAGTTGATTGTTGACTTCAAACTTTTCCAAGGATTTTTTTCGTTACAAAGTTTGGAAGAGGGATTAATTCAAATCCATTTTGGATTACCAAATGCCAAATAAACTTATGAGACCCCCTTGTTGCAGGACAAGAGATTCCTCAATGGAGCAAATTGACTACTTAGTTTTTAGAAGAGTATAAGATAAAATAATAATAATATATATATATATATAATAATGTCTTTCAATGTAAAGCAAGCATAATTTTTTTTTTAAGAACAAGATTCATTACTTGCCAATACAAGCTCTCTTTCCCTCCTTAAACGATTTTGTAGACCCTAGGTGAATAAACTACATTTGGGTATGCTCTTGGATATTAAATTTAATCAATCTGATCAACTCTTAAATGGGTGTTTCGATGGGATATGAAACTAAATACTGCAAGATTCCCATTGCATTGCATTTGTCAAATGCATAGCATGTACGCCACAAACACACCAGCATCAAAGAAATACATGACATAAGAGGTATTTAATGCTAAGATGGATGATATTCATTAATTAATATACATGCCAGCAGGCATAGAGGACAATTCAATGCTAGTTGCGTCCTTTCCAACGTAATCTTCCAGCTGTTGCTTTTCTTATCTTTTGACAGCCAAAGTATTCAAACAAGCAAAAACTAACTTTTGGAAAATCTCTATTGTCGCTACAAAATATTCACGCGTACATATGCAGAGACAGCTCCAAAATCACCACATCTACCTCATCTAATTCCGTGGAAATTCATCATGGAAGATTCTATCCAAGCATCAAATCCACCCGTAGCATAACAAGAAGTTCCATTACCAATTTAAGATTCTATGCCTTTGCTATTGCTTTATCTGATGATGTTGGTGAGTATGCGGTGGTATAAAACTAGCAAAAATAGAGTAGAATGAATGGGGGGTTCAACGAGCTCCAGTTCAAATAAAAGAGTCAATGGGTTCACTGACATTATCATTATTATTGCTAGTTACTAGTTAGTGGTAAACCAAATATATGGGCTCTATGTCTGGCCTTTTGGGAGTCTTTGAACTTAAGAATATTGAATCAAGTCAAATGAACTATAAATTGACTGTTATGTCTAATAATATTCTGGAAGAGATCTGTTAGGAGAATAAGGGAAACATAAATTCACAAATTAATTTTATCATTCTCAATAAATTATTTCAATAGCATTCCCAGTCACTCTTTTTTTACATCCTACAGTCAGTCACCTATATAGTTTTTTTATCCCAACCCCTTTAGATCATTTAACCCTAGAGTAACTTCCTCATTTCATCTTGCATAATCTACCCATCAGTAGTATCCCTATGTTAATTTTAAATCTTTGGATTATTTGCCCATCGTTTGCTTGTCATCTTTTTTAATTCCGTTTACTTTATGTTGAGTCATCCTTTCTATTCTGTTCAAGGAGCATTGTACTCCAAGATATCATCATAGTGAACTGCACTAGCAGCCATTGTTTTGTTACCCAATGGTCTGTGTATTCCAGAAGCATTGATTTTGTAAGGGGGATCATCCCATCTAGTGGTGTTTACATTGCTACAAACTAAGCAAAATCTGTCTGTGAATATTTTCATGGACAATACCCATTCTTTGGAAAGGAACATGTGATCCCACTACAAAAGTTAGAAACTTCATTCATATCAAGCCAAAGGCCATCAAATGCAATTGTATCATGAAACTCAGAAATTTCTTTTGTCCAAAACGACTGTGTATTGGGATTGAGAAAATATGGAAAATATATTGGGCCTATATTGATCCAATATAAATCATAGGATGGTGGATTGGATTCCTCCATCTGCACATAGGCAAAGAGTTCCACCACCGATCAAGTGATATAAATGCAATTTGGGAAAAACTTTCATGCCCAATAGGATGCCAAACACATTGGAATCTTCTAATAAGACAATCCTATATTCTCTGTAAACTTCCTCTCTTCAAGGGACAGAATGGAGGCTATCCCAAATTACGGCAGCCACAATAGAACTCACGTAATGCCTTTCCCTTCTAATTAAGGGCAAGAGCTTACTCTAGTGTGTTCTAACTTCTAAGCATGATTATCTCTAGTGTGTAGACAGTTTATTATAGATCTGTTTTTACAGCTCACATTCTCTGTTTTGGTTCTGTGACAATATTCTCTTGGAAGATAATTTGTTGGTGGTTATTTTCTATTTTACAGGGTGCAATTAATTTGCTCATGGCTATATACAAGAAAGAATTCAGTGTAATGGGTGGCTATTTGACAGATGCAGGTGAGGTATTATGACACTGATTACATTTATTATGTAATTTTTGTTGGGAAATTTTATGTTGACCGAAGGACTTCACTATATGTTACTAGATATTGTGATATTTTCACTTTGGTCTTCTAAATCTTGCAATCTGAAGTTGTGTGGCCTTTGAAATTTTAATTATCACTTGAATCGCAAGATCTCATGTCCCCAGATTGATGGAAATGATACCGAGTGCATCTTGACCATATTTATCCAATTGCTAGCATTAAAGCTGTATAATGTTTTCTCTTTCTGAAATTTCAAATGCACATGGATTTTTATAAAGGCTATAGGATGTCTCTTGTGTCTGAAATTACTGAACATTGAATGAAAGGGTGTTAGCTAGTTTGGATACAGCTAGCATTTCCAGCTAAGTTGATATCACACTAAAATGTGGAACATTTTATCATGCAGGTAATATTGGACAGTGTGGAGCATTTTATTCAGGCTGTTGGAACATGAGGATAGGATTTTTCAAAAGCGAGTTCATATTCACAAGATACACATTTAGTTTATATCAAATTATGAAAACCTTTGTCAGTTGTACGTATTTGGGCCTTATTTTGAAAAAAACACAGCTATACATTTTTTAACTATTCAATAACCCCCACTGAGGATAGCACCCTTCCATTGGGCCAAGCTGTGAGCTTAAGAAATTTTTGAATAGGAACTCTATGCCATATGAAAAATGAGTCAATAGCTATTTTTGTAGAGCATTTTATTAGGAAATACATTAAGCCAAGGGAAATACTTTGTTAAAACTCTAGAAATATTAGGAAATACATGTATTTTACATGCTCACACATATTTTACATGTATTTTTATATATGCATATCCAACCATATTGTATACAATTTGTTCTCATATATGTACATATATCTATCTATATTCTAGTAACTTTAGATTTTCACTGATAACTAGATGAATTATCATAGTTGAATTCTTTTAAGTATTTGATTACTAGCAATATATTAGGTCAGACTAACCTAAGCTTCTTGTTGGTTTTTCTTAAACTTTACGCTCGTTTCATTTATATCCAAATGAGGGCATACAATTTGCTCTACAGGATGAAATGATTGTTACTGCATTTTTTTTATGGGAATGACCCATCTCCTGAAGGATACAACCTGGAAAAGTTCCCAGAAAATGACAAGAAATGGACACCAACAAACTGTTCCTAGGGAGTTCTTGGAATGGTCAGTATTTTAGAAATGGTACTAGTCTTTTCTCTAAACTTTATTTTTGATCCCTTTGATCCCTTCATCATAATGAGTACCATTATACACTCGATGTATTTCAGCCACATTACTCTTTTGTACTCGCCATTTTTTATGTTCAAGAAGATATTGTAGATTCTCAGTTTATGTTGTTTCCACTGAAAATTGCTTCCATAATACCTTCAACCCCCACCCCCCAACATATTTAGTGAGTGGTCTATTCCTTATGCACCTTACAAAACTTTAAAGACATTGGAATTAAGTTTCCTTATAGCACTCATGTTATTTCGCAGATGCATTTCTGCAGTTAATTCTCAATTCTCATGCTTTTAAATGTTTGAATCGACCATTCACAATTCATTGCAATGATATAAAATCTGTTTCAAGGCACACTCTCTTTGTTTTCACTCTTGTTTCCCCACTCTGTTAGAACTGATCTTATGATGGTAACTATGTTGGTACATAAGTTATAACTTATCTCGTGTGTAATCACATGCAGCTAGGACCAACAGTAGAATTGTCTATCTACTAGAATAAGGTGCAAGATATTACATGTTTGTAACCAGGCTGTCATAATTTGGCTGCTAGCTAGACTGGTGGAACATTGCTTTTTTCTCTGGTCATGTGCATGCACTAATGTGTATTGCTAATCACATGGCTTATTAGGTCCTGATATAACCAGAATGCCCAAGCTACATGATTTTAGGTAACCAAATTCATACTATTACATTGTCATGTTCTGATACATGCAACACTGTTGATGTTGATGAGTGTCCTTTCTGGTATTACAAAAGCCTCTTTCTTTGTTTCCTTGTTCGACCATTAGATACTCAAATTTTTGTATTGATCCTTTTTACCATTATAGAGGACTGTGTAAGTCAGGTTCTCAAATTATTAAAGGGTTCTAGCTCAATGGAAGAGCGCCTACCTTACAAGCAGGAGGTTGGTGGTTCAATTCCTCCATGCCCTAATAATATTATAATATTGGTTAAATACTAAAAACGACTAAATTAGTGACCAAAACATGAGAGACGCGAAACTAGGCATTAAAAAGGATGCAACACATGGCGCAAATGATGAAGCCAAACATGGCATTAATATGGTATCAAAATAAGACGTTACTTTGGATGAAAAACATGGCGCTACATAGGAAGTAAAATATGGTGCAACAATAGAAGAAATATTTGGCCTCATTTTGGTAGCAAAACATGATGCAAAAAAGGAAGAAAAAATTGGTGCAAATTTGGAAGCGAAAATTGGCACATATTTGGAAGTAAAACATGGTGCAAAAGGGGATGCTAAAGTGGTAGCAAAAATGGATGCTAATTTGGATGCTAACAAGGTTCTATTAAGGATGCAAATATGGTGCTAACAAGGGTGTCATTTAAGAAGCAAAAGCGGACACTCACTAGGAAGCAGAGAAGGACGTTATTTAGGAAGCAAACCTCGACGTTGCCATAGGAAGCAAAGTTGGGCGCTATTTTGGAAGAAAACCTTGACGTTGTTTAGGAAGCAAAGTTGGATGCTATTCTAGAAGCAAAAAAAGAGACGCAATTTTGGACGTCATAAAGGATGCTATTTAGGAAGCAAAAAAATACATTTTTTGGGACACTTTAAGTTTTGTCCATGACACGTCCCATTTAGCGTCTATTTTAACCACTCAATGTAAAAAAAATTACACTAAAAAGGGACGCTAAATGGGACTCTAATTCCAGGATTTGTTGTAGTGATAAGACATTTTTCTTCTTCTGGCACCGCTCCTACTTCCTTCCGTATTTACTGCCCAATGCCAAGAGTTCATATTCCTTTGGATGTCTTTCAAACTCTGCAGCATGGTTGCATTCAGCCGATTCTACTCTTCTTGAACTTTAATCATTCTTTCATTGTCTTCTCTGTAACTTTGCATCTCCACCCTTAGGCTTCTCATGGTGGCTGCAATATCTGGGGGAGTCTCTTGATATATTCTCCCATTAGATTATGTTTCAGCATTTCCAACTCAAATGTTTTACCCCGTGGCATCTACCTCGAATTCATAGGGGTATCATGCATCATTCATGATGTAGGTCCTCATGGTCGAGCCACAAACCAACTTTTCCAAAGCGCATTGTGACTCTACAAAAATATGTTAATAAACATTTTGTTAGCTGCATAAAAAATTTAGAATTTAAACACATTGTTAGCGGCATAACAATGGTGTTGTAATCAATAGCTCTAAAAACTATTCTCTTGGCCCATCTAGGCCCAATGTTGAAAACAATAGCTCTGAAAACTACTCGCTTGGCCCATATAGGCCCAATGTTTCAACCATAAGCTCTGATACCACAGTGTAGCGTCCTCACTACACTATCACTAGGAGAAAGGGACCACTAATCCTGCTCTGATATACAACAATATCCATGAATGTGGTGCCCATACACCTGACTAATATGCGGAATGATTTAAAACTTATTATTTATTTCTCTGTTAACACAGTCATGGGTCATGTAACACCATTTAGCATTCATTCTTAGGCTTAAAAACCGATCTAAACGTCATTCCACCATCAACAAATCCACTCTGTAGCCGAAAAGGTCATTTCTGTACTGAACCCAACCCTTCCGCACTCTTCCTTCCGCATTCCCCTTTTTTCCTTCCACTACAGAATCTGGGAACCGAAAACATAATGTGCAATGGATTCATTCAACCAATTTCCACCTTCTACCTTCCATCTTCCACTAGGAAACTCGGGAATCATAAACTCAATCATTCGACGAAATCATATAACCACTTTTCGCCTTCCACCTTCCGCCTCTCGCTGCGGAATTCAGGAATCGGAAACTCAACATTCAACAGAATCATTTAACCACTTTCTACCTTCCACCTTCCACCTTCCACTGTGGAACTCAGGAATTGGAAACTCAACATTCGACAGAATCATTTAACCACTTTTCAACTTCCACCTTTCTCTTTTCTTCCTTTCGCTGCGGAAATCAGGAGTCGAAAACTCAACATTCGACAAAATCATTTAACCACTTTCTGCCTTCTACCTTCTACTGTGGAATTCGAAAATTGAAAACTCAACATTCGATGGAATCATTTAACCACTTTTTTCCTTCTGCTGCGGGCTCCGGGGTGCAGAAGCATACACTTTATCTAGAGTTTTCGGCTCTTTTCCGCTTCCTCCTTCTGCCTTCTGCAGGAGGGTTCCGGGGTGCAGAAAACTAACATGTTGCCTTGTCTTTTTCATGTTTTCCACCTTTCTCCTTTCGCAGGTGGATTCCAGGTGCAGAAAACCAACATTCCTTGTCTTAGGATAGCTGCATTTTTTACCCTGTAACCAGGATTATAGCCTCCATGAACTTAAGAAAATGTAGTGGAAATACAAGGCATAAACAAATGCAAATGCAGGGACATTTAATCAACAGTAAACTCTACTTAATTCATTCATAATCATTCTTCATAATAAATATATTTATAAGCAATCACATTGCATAAATAACACAACAGAGAATACTTATCTTGAAGATGAAGTTGTCCCGCAACTAGCTATGCCGTTGCAACGTTCCACCCAACCATTGGCCAGTTGTGTTCATCAATCTCTCAACAAAACTACCACCCCTGAGTTGGGCATGATTTCCACAAGAAACTAGGGAACAGTAGGCTCACGCATAGCCAGACCACATCAAACACAGTCAATCCAACCTTCAGTTGAGTTTCTCAGAATGTCCATCCAAGCCAATACACAATTGGTTTTAATAGGATGTAGGTAAACAAGCCAATACACTGCTGGGTTTTTCAGGCTACTCAGCCAAGCCAACAACATTTGGGTTTAACAGACTGCACATAGTCAATCCAACATTCACATTAAGGACCAAGCAATCCAAATAACATATCGGTTTAACAGGCTACTCATCCAAGCCATCTCACTATTGGGTTTAATAGGATACTCAGCCAAGCCAGCTAACAGTTGGGTTTATCAGGTTGTCCAGCCAAGGATTACACATGGCTAAATGTGCAATAAGACACAACCAATCCAATATCCAATTAGGTTTAACAGACTTCCCATCCAAGCCAATATACAATTGGGTTTCACAGGCTGTCATCCAAGCTAATCTGCGTTTGGTTTTCACAGGCTACTAAGGCAATGGAAAGGAATAATGGCTAAGCTAGTGGCTCATTCAAGAGCTAGGCACACCTCCACAAGATCTATTTGTCCTGGTATCCACAATACCTACACCCCAACACAAGGAAGTATCCCCTTCTCTGCTACACAGTCCCTTGGGCTATACCTTCCCTTCCAACGCTCTTCAAGGCATGGAGTGAAGATTCACCATCCATTCTTATCTTTTTGTGAGGTTCCTCTCTTCATGTACATATTTCTTAAGGAAAGAAACCTGAAAAACATTATGATCTCTATTTCTAGCAGGTAATGCAAGTCAATATACAACTAGCCCTATTCTTTCAAGCACTTCAAGCGACCCACAGTATCTAGGTGACAGATTGGCACAAATTCCAAGCTTCAAGGAACTCTTCCTTTCCCTCACTCTGAGGTAAACATGATCCCCAACACTGAACTCTATGTGCACTCTATGATTTTCTGCATAGATTTCATGTCTATCTTGGCCTGCTTTCAAGTTCTTCCTGGTCTTTGCAACCTCATGCTCCATTTCCTTGAGAAAATATGGACCAAGCAAAATCATTTTCACTGGATTATCCCAAGTCACTGGTGTCCTACACCTTCTTCCATACAAGGCTTCATAAGGATTGTTTCCCAAAGATGCTTGTTGTCCATTATTATAAGCAAACTCTACCAAGTGTAGATAATCCTCCCACTTGTATGGTTTGTCCGTCACATACATGTGAAGCATGTCTTCCACCACTTGATTCACTCTCTATGTCTATCCATCTGTGTGAGGATGGTAGGCAGTTTTGAAGTTCTACTTGGTACCCAAATATGCAAACAGACCCTTCCAAAAATAGGAAGTAAACTTGGGATCTCTGTCAGAAACTATTGCTTTAGGAAATCCATGCAATCTGAAAATATCCTTCATGAATATTTTTGCAATGGAATCAGTCTTATACGTGGACTTAACCGGTATAAAATGTGCTTCCTTTTTCAACTTGTCCACCAAAACCATGATGGAATAATGTTGTCTCCAAGTCATTGGCAATCCTGTAATGAAATCCATGGAAACAACTTCCCATTTCCATTCTGGGACTGGAAAAGGCTGCAACAATCCTACTGGGTGTTGATGCTAAACCTTCACCTGCTGACATTTCATGCACTTTGAAATATACTCATCAATGTCCTTCTTCATTCCTAGCCAAAAATACTGATTTCTGGTTGTATCAATTGTCTTCTGATATCCTGGGTGACAAGAATATGGAGCTTGGTGGATTTCATCCATAACAATTCTCCTCAATTCTGCTACACTTGGAATATAAACTATCTTTTTATAAGTAAGAAGTCCATCTTCTTCCAATTCATATCCCTCAAAATTCTTTTCAAGATTTTGCTGTTGCAACTTGTCCTTGTTCTGCACATACAATTCATCTTCAGCGGTATGATTAACAATATGTTGTCTCAAATCTTATTGGCAAATACTAAGAGATGCCACATGCATTTCATGCACCTTCCTGTTGAGTGCATCAGCCACTTTATTTTCTTTTCCTTTTATGTGTTTGATTTCAAAATCAAACTCACACAAAAACTCCAACTATCTAGCTTTCCTAGCATTTATAGTTGGCTGATCAAACAAGTATTTCAGACAATAATGATCTGTCCTTAATTCACATTTTTCTGCCCATTAAGTAATGCCTCCACATCTTGAGAGCATGTACTATGGTTGCAAGTTCTAAATCATGAGTAGCATAGTTATTCTCATGCTCCTTCAACTTTCTTGACTCATATCATACCGCGTGGTTGTCTTGCATAAGAACTCCTCCAACTTCTTGATTACATGCATCAGTACACACCACAAAATCTTTTTTTGGGTCTGCAACTTTCAAAACTAGTGCACTTGTGAGAAGATTCTTCAACTACTGGAAGTTCTCCTCACATCTTGGTGTCCATTCAAACTTTATCCCCTTCTTTTGCAAAGAAGTGATTGAATGTGCAACATTGGATAATCCCTCAATGAACCTCTTATAGTATCCTGCAAGTCCCATAAAAGACCTCACATTTGTCACATTTATTAGGGTCGGCCAATTCATAATGGCTTCAATATTTTCAGGGTCCACAGATATTCCTTCATCTGTGATAATGTGACCCAAATAATGAATCCCATTTTTGTAAAAGTCACATTTTCTTAGCTTTGCATACAGCTTATGCTCCCTTATCAATTACAATGTCAATCTCAAATGTTCTTCATGTTCTTCCTCATTCTTAGAATAAATAAGAATGGCATCAAGGAAAACAAGAACAAATTTGTCCAAATACCTGCTCAAGACACTATTCATGAGGCACATAAATGTAGCTGGTGCATTTGGGAGATCAAAGGGTACCACTACAAAATCATAGTGTCAATACCTTGTTCTGAAGGTTGTCTTATGAATATATTCATCCTTTATTCTTACATGATGGTAACCATACCTCAATTCAATCTTGGAAAATACCTTTGCTCCTCTCATTTGATAAAAAATGTCATCAATTCTAGGTAAAGGGTATTTGTTCTTCACAGTGAATTTGTTCAGCCTTCTGTAATCAATACACAACCTGAGTTTACCATCTTTATTTTTCACAAACATCACTTGTGCTCCCCAAGGGGATACACTTGGCCTGATATACTTCTTTTCCAACAACTCCTGTAGCTCCATCTTCAACTCTAGCAATTCTGGTGTACTCATCCTGTAGGGTGTCTTGGACACTGGTGCTACTCCTGGCACAAGTTCAATTGTAAAATCAATGCCTCTTTTTGGAGGAAGTCCTGGAATTTCATCACGAAAAACATCCCTGAATTCCTGCAACACATGAAATTCCTTCAACCTAGGAGTTTCATTCTCTATTTCCTCCAAAACTTGGGCTGCATACAACTGGCAACCTTTCCTACATAACTTCTTCAGCTGCATTGTTGAAACCTACCTAATAGAAATCACCTTTGGAATGCCTCTTACAACTCTTAAGTTTCCTTCTTCATCCAAGCCTTCAAAAATCTTGTTGTAACAATCAAGCTTAACTCTGTGTTCTTCCAACCAATCCATTCCAATGAGAATATCATAGGAACCAAGTGGTAGAACATTCAGGTCTCCATAAGTGACCAATCCATCCATAACCAATGGACATTTCTCTACCACTTCACTAACCTTTCTCTTAGTCCAAGTGGCTATCTGAACTAACCATGATTTGCTATTCTTTAAATTCTTAAAAGCAGAAACCTCAACAACTCTAGGAGTAATATAACTGTGAGTAGATCCAGGGTCAATCAAAACAGAAACAGACTGCTCAGCAATCTTACCTGCAAATTCAACCACAGTCGACTGATGATTTGCCTAACGGTCCTCTAGCATTGCATAAATTCTAGGGACAGTCCT
Source organism: Pseudotsuga menziesii (assembly GCA_001517045.1). NCBI lineage: Eukaryota > Viridiplantae > Streptophyta > Pinopsida > Pinales > Pinaceae > Pseudotsuga > Pseudotsuga menziesii. Next base: position 93,563 of record LPNX010713909.1, read on the forward strand.
TTCTACTTGACCCACAATTTCTACTTCTTGGATGTTGTGAGCTTGCCTCACATACCAATTCTCAAGTGGACAGTTTCTATGCAGATGGGGTCCTCCACATCTACAGCATTGGACAGGTTCTCTAATCTCTTTTGGATTTCTTAGTATGTCTTCCATCACTTTGGTTGGCTTAGTCACAGCTTGTGATGGTTGCTTTTGCTTTTTTCGGAAGTGAGAAGGTTTGAAACCTTTCTTCCTCTTGTCAAACTTTTCATTCTTCTTGTCCTTCCATGTTTTATGGTAATCAGGTTTGGCGCCTCTTTTTTTATCATAGAAATACTTGGCCTTTCTGATAGCCTCTTCTAGAGTTCTAGGTTCATCAAATTCAATTATGTCTTTGTAGGACTAAGGTAGTCCACTCAGAAAACGTTGTATTTTCACTTTATCATCTCTAATGTACCTAACATACCTCAATAGCTCCAAGAATTTATTTGCATATTCTTCCATGGTCAGTTGACCCAATCTCAACTCATGGAAATTTTTAATCTTATCATCATAGTACCTATCAGAGAGGTACTTATGTCTGAAATACTTCTGGATATGCTTCCACATAATCTTCCTTTCACTGATCTCCTTTAATTTATTAAACTGCTCCCACCATATGGATGCTCTTCCAGTCAAATTGAAGATGGCTACCCTAGCCTTTATATTTCCAAAGTAATCTTGGACTTGGAAATATTTTCTCATCCCAAGAAGCCAAGCTTCAGCTTCTTGACCGTTCTTTACCTCACCATCAAATGTAGGAGGCTTAGCCTTCTTGAATTCATCACATGAACTGTTATGCTAGTGCCTCTTTTTCTTATTCCTATGAGAAGAAGAACTTGAACCCCCAATGGATCCTTTAGAGTCATATGATCCACTAGAATACCTTTTACTTCTTCTAGAACCGCTCCTACTTCCTTCTGGATTTATTGCCCGATGATCTGAGTTCATCTGCCTCTGGATGTCTGTCAAACTCTGCAGCATGGATGCATTCAACTGTTTCTTCTCTTCTTGAGTTTAATCTATAACGTCCCCGACCCTCCGACCGACGAAGAGAACGCTACTAACACCAAACAAAGGGGCAAACAGCCCCATGAACATGAACAGGGATAAATGCTGATATTAAAAAGCTTAACGTAATACATACTAAGATGCATAAAACATACAAGGATACATAGTTACTCAACATTCAGTGGAAGCAAACATATACATTCCAGCATTCAACATGTTCATCATAATTCACGAAACTGTAGATATAATTGCAGAGATGAAACAGTCAGGAGTACTTATCTTTTAATGAAGAACTCACCCCGCAACCAGCTACGTCGCTGCAACGTTAAAATGAAAAGGGCATGATTCCAAAGGATAAGGGGGGGGTTGGGGAGGGGAATGATGAACCTTGAATCATGGGGGAAAAAGCTACATGTTTCCACTCTGTTTGATTTTCCCACCTTCCCTTGTCTCATCCAACCACCTTTTTAATGATCTACTGAGTTGTTGAGGCATTTATTGCTGGAAGTGGAGGGTGGCAGGGCTGTCAGTCTTTTCCACATGCTCACTCCACCAGTCCTCTCTCCACCTTCACGTGGGTAAGGGAACCATCACTACACACTCTCTTGGGCTTTCGGGGGGGTTCACTCTCACGCAGGGACGTGCAGCAAGGGGCCGGTTCATCTTCCTCACATAGAGCCAAGTTAAGAAGGGGTGCGATTCTTGTTTGGGGGTTCGTTCTCCCTCTCTCACGTTGTTTGTCGGTCTGTGGTGGTGTTCCTTCCTTTCACACAGATAACCGATTTTCCTTTGGCATTATTGAGTTGTGTATTGTTTTTCCATCCTTCGTGGTGGATCGTGAGCTATAGACCATTGTGTTTTCTTTCATGTTTTGTCTGGGCTGTGTCTTTTTCCTTTGCGCACAGGTTTAGAGTTTGTTCTTTCCCCTTTTCTACATATGTAAGTTCTCTAGCCATTACATTGGGGATTGTGTGTGCTGTGGGCTCGTGGATGTTGGTTGGTTGTTGATTTCCACATTCGTTAACTGATTTTTCCTCTGTCCACACTGGGAGTTTGGCTTCTTTCCCAATTGCGGACTGTGTAATGTTGCCATCATTTCATTGTGAGTTTGTGGATGTTGAGGTACCCTGGTTTTGGGTTGCTGTTGAGTTTTTTTGGCCATGCTAGGTCCAAGAACAACCCTGAGTTGACTTGTGGATCTGAACTATGTTTCACCTTTTGTTTGGGATTGTCACCCGGTTGTCTTTGCCTTCTCCACAGAGCTATGAATGGATTGTTTTGCTGCGGTATGCAGTGGTTGGTCTTCAAACTGTTGAGAGTGGGATTAGAGGCTGGATATGCTTGAAAAAACTGGTGTTTGAGGCCACCAGCTTAGCATTTAGCCTTTCCTAGCTCCTTAACGACCTGGTAAGCCCTACTGTGTGGGCTTAGCTGATTTGTGTACCTTGGCTATGTGTAAGCCTACATTGACCCTTATTCCTTGAGGAATCATGCCCAGCTCGGGGGTGGAAGTGTTGCTGAGAGATTGATGAGCACACTGGCCTATGGTTGGGTGGAATGTTGCAGCGACGTAGCTAGTTGCAGGGCGATTTCTTCATTAAAAGATAAGTACTCCTGACTATTTCATCTCTACAATTATATCTACTATTTCGTGAATTATGATGAACATGTTGAATGTTGGAATGTATATGTTTGCTTCCACTGAATGTTGAGTAACTATGTATCCTTGTATGTTTTATGCATCTTAGTATTTATTACGTTAAGCTTTTTAATATCAGTATTTATCCATGTTCATGTTCATGGGGTTGTTTTCCTGTTTGTTTGGTGTTAGTAGCATCCTCTTCGTCGGTTGGAGGGTCGGGAACGTTACAGAGTGGTATCAGAGCAAAAATTGCAGCATGGGCCTGAATGGGCCATGGAGATGCAGTAACAGAGCGTATGTTGCAGCAATTGGGCCTCAGAGGGCCATGACTAACCAGTTAGCAAAGGCATGTTGCCTTCTACCCAGAAGAATAACAGGAGAAAATTCCAAAAATTTTCCAAGTCTGAAAATCATCGGATAAGCTAGGCGGAAGTCTGTTTGATGCACAATGGACAGAACCTAGGGACGGAGCCGCAATGGCGGGAAGCTTCACGAGAAGTATTCTGATGTTGCGGCGGTGGCAGAAGAAAGGGGAGGCTTGCTACAAGGGATCCGCAACGGTGGAAACGAAGAGGTGTTGAGAGCCGATGCCATCGGGTGAAATAAGCTAACAAAGAGGAAATCCTTTGAAAATTTCTAAGTGTCAGGTTTTCGACTCATCAGAAGTATTAGTGGGAAGCCATTCCAATGAGGTGGATAGATTAGTCTGATGGTCGTCCAATACAGACCCCAGTGACAGTGAAGACTAGTTAGGCGGATCAGCGAAATTTAGTGGATTGACCAGCCGAAACATCGACGGAGATCACTAGAAGATCGCTGAAACGTCGGCGAAGTATAGCTGGGGAAACCATCGATGATACGACAGCGGAGGAAGACATTGTGGAAAAATCTTCTAAGTATTCATCAGCTACCGACGCAAGATAGTGGAAGGTGGAGTCGCAGTTTCGGCGGGGATCAACCGAAATGTTGGCTCAATTTAATTGAAGGAAGAGTCACAGTTGCAGCAGGGATCTCTCGAAGGCCGCCGAGACGTCGACAAAAAAAAAATGTTGAGGGTGTCGATACGTCAGCGAAAGAAAGTAGAAAGAGAAAATTTTAAAAATTTGAAAATTTTCTAAGTGTTGAGACAGTCGGATCGTTGGAAAACTTAGTCAGAAGCCCCTCCGATACAGACCCCAGCGGCGGCGAGAGATAGAGGAAGTATGAGCCGACAAAGCGGATGGAAAGACGATGAAGGCACCGCAACGGTAGCGGAAGAAAGATGATTAAGGGAGAAGTTTTCCGAAGAGATGGAAGCGTCGAAAAATTTAGACAATCGAGCAGCAGATGCGGCGGTGGAAGGAAGAAGAAAAAATTTTGAAAATTTTTCTAAGTACAGAAAACATCGGAAAACTTTAGAGGATTGGGTCGTCGACACGTCGGAGAGAATTAGAGGATCGGTCTGTCGATACGTCGGAAGCCAGAGGAGGATCGGCCCGAAACATCGAAAAAATTTAGAAGATTGGACTGCCAACACATCGGAGGCAGTTAGTTGAATGGACCGTCGATAGGTCGGGAGAAGCTAGTTGTTTGGTCCACCGATGCGTCGGGAGAGATTAGTTGATTTGACCATCGATGAGTTGTTTAGCCGTGGAATCCACAGACGGTTTACTGCTCAACGTTGTGGATGCCTAAGGAACTATCTGCCCGATGGATAGTGGTTCTGGTCACCGACGCAACGGAAAGGATTTGTTGTTTGAATCGTCGGTGCGACGGGAAAGACTAGTGGATGGGATTGCCGGAAATGAGTTTATGAGACTGCCGACAGGTTGTCTACGGAAACCACAGTCGGTTTGTTGGCCACAATTGCAGCTACCTAAAGCACTATTCACCCAAAGAATTGTGTTTTTGATTGCCGATGCGGTAAGGGTTAGCGGTTTCGATCGTCAATACACTGCCATCGTCGATAGCGATTCGAAAGCTTAGACGGATGGGGATCTGAAACAGTGGAAGACGTTAGTTGTTTGACCACCGAGGGATAGCCTTGGCATCGCCGATAAAGTTTGAAAGCATAGATGAGCAGACCACCGATACCACGGAAAGGGTTAGTTGTATGGCCATTGGTGAGCAGCAGAGGAAATTATTCGTTCTGACTACCGAAACGTCGAAATGATAGTTGGGAAGAGACCCGATTTAACAAAGGAAAATTTTGAGTTTTCAAGTGGGATTTTTCAGAGATTTCAGGGGATTTTCAGTGAAATTATTAGTAGTCTTTCAGTAGCTTCAAGGTTGAAAAGGAGAAGAAAATCCTAGGTGGCTGAAGTTAGCATTCCAAACCAAAATGCAGTTGTGTGTTTTTCCTAAAATTGGTGAAAATCTTCATTTTTAGAAGTGGTGTCGTTTTCACACCCGAGGTCGGAATGGAGAATGTGGATAGGCGTTAGAAAGATTATCCAGCAGGGAACAAAGGAGAATCACTAGAGTTTGAATGCATAGCATCAAGGTACCAGTGATTGTTTGAGAAAGAAATGTGTTGTTGTCAATATGGACAAATCCAGGAATTGCATGCCTAGAGGTAGCAAGACTATGAAGTCAAACCAACTATTGTGTGGAAGAGGAGTTCCATGCAAGGATGTGGGACTTGAAAAATGGAAAAACCAATGACAACATGGGCCTGGCTGAATATGTTGTTGATGCTGACAAATGTGACTAGCAACCCTCTGGAGGAAGGGATAAGGCAACCAATCCATAATCAAAAGTTGGTGAGCAGATTCTACAGTCCTCTGCAAGATACCGACTAAACTGGTAATGTCGAAGGTGTAAGTAGGATCCATGCAGGTGATGGGTTAATTATGATAAATTCCAAGGAGTGGTAAAGGTAAGAGACCTCATACCATGTGGATATTTGAATGTTATACTACGTTCATATAGAAAGGTGTCATGCATGTATGTATGGATTGAGCTTGGTAACCCAAGGAAAGTAAGTACTGATGATCTTGATTATAGTAATGCATCCTATATGAAGTAGTCATGGGTAGTCCATGCATGGTGTGTTGAATGCATAGTATTCCTGAATCAATGCAAGGTAGCATTGAATGGATATGCATTAAAAAGATTTTATGAATCTTGTAGTCATGCATTGAATGGATGCATATGAAGGGTGTGAGAGATTGATTGCATAAGTATAGGTGCAAATGTTGTGATGCATTGCATGAATGCATTGAGATGAGTGCATGTGATATTATGAATAACTAATGGCTGAAATGATGAATTGAGGACAATTCAGGAACCATTTCAAAGGCTGTTATGAATGCAGGATAGTAAGTGCATAAAGAGGATAGTCACGATCAATTGGCTGCCAGAAATGCTCTATGGAAGAGCAAGGTGGTACAAATGATACGCTTGTGAAGTAAGGAGTATATAAGCATTTCATTTAATTACATGAATGATGTGACTATACCTTGTAAATGTTAGTATGATAATGATTGCGTGAAGTAAATGAGTTTTGGTAATATTGATGTGATTAACAACTGCAAGTATTTGAATTTTATAAATTCTGAAAATGCTTCAGTGATGGTTGCAGCAATGAAAAGGTTATACGCATCCAGACTTACCAAGTGTTTGGTTGATTGAAGCTCAGGTTTCAGGTAGATTATTTAGAGCATGGCAATGAGAGTAAGACCATGACAGTGCCAGAATCTATCATGTGAAAGAGCCAAACCTTATGAGAAGAGTCTCATGGCTGTGAAAATAGTTGGTATGCACAATGGGTTGTTAAATTTGAATTGTGAATTTTGGATTTAAGAAATTGCTGACAACTGCTAATCACTATTGGCTTGCATAAGATTGTGTCAGGAGGGTGCATTGTAAGTGGGTATTCATATTACGCTAGTAAGCATAAAATTATAATGGGAATAGTGGTGCTACTTACAAGAGACCCACAAGTCAGGATCACCTCATTGCTAATCAAATCAATTTTTGTAGTAGACAGAGTTCCAAATTCTTATTGAATTTGATTACTAATGTCATTGCTTGGTTATGGAACAATCAATTTGGATTGTATTATCAGATAATGATTGACTGTTTGGCTATTTGATGAATGTGCCAGGGATACAAACTGCAAGAAGATCATGTGTGATGGCCTGTGGGAGCCAAACTTCATGGGAAGGTTTTCCCTTATCTTAGAAATGGGTTTCGGGTGAAACTCCATTGGACATTTTGGGAATGTCTCATATGCACTGCATGGTTGGTAAGCAACATGAGTGAGATGGTATAGATTATGTCGGTAAGACATGTGTGGATATGAAATGTAAAAAGGAGTTGGGATGGTTAACCGAGGGACTGTCAACTCAGAGAAGGGAGCCCCATTCCTCCTTAACGAAGGAATACTGCGTCAGCAAATGGATAAGTGTTATGTGACCCTAGCTAAGAATACACATGTCAAATTGTTAAACTCAATATGCAGAACATGTTTTGATTTTATTTCCATTATGACCGATTGCTTGAGTATGAGTAGTGCCTACATGGCACACACCGGGAAAGGGTGCACACTTTTCCGATGTCGAGTCATGAAAGGGTTTTCAATATTGACTACACCCTAGGGAGTGGACGCACTCCTGGTGTCTCAATACTTGATAGTGAATGATATGAAATATGATTATAGTTTTAGAGCAATAACGCTGATGAGTTTGCTTATATTGCTTGTGTTGACAGGCTAAATAGATGCAGTTGGGTGTTTCACCCCAAAGAGAAAAGGCAAACGGTTGTTGTGAGGGGTTGCAGAGTAAGGGTTATTGTTGATATAAGTGTATGTATTATTGTTGATATAAGTGTATGTTGGGCTGTTATATGCCTGGGGATCCATAGTAGATTCTAGACCTGGAAATGGTCATGTTAAAGTTCCAAGCCCAATCGACATGAGGGTGTACTAGCTGGACATTAATTATTTGATGTTGTGGAGCAGCCTGCATGCTGACCTAACATCCAAGTCCATAGGCAATCCCAAGGCTTGCAAAGCGAAGCAGGGTCCTGTGGACCAACGAGGAAATGCACAATACAGATAAGTATTGGATTATTTTGCTTATGAATGTACTTATGTATATGATTTGGTTATGATGTTTTAAGCTCTTGTTCTAGAGATAAAACCGATGAGAATAAACTAAACATGTGAATCTATTCAATGTTTGGATATAGGTATCGCTAGGAGCGAGGACTATGAGAGCATCCTAGGGGTGCATGTGGACATGTGACTGTCTTGGAGAGCTCAGAATGAGCGGTAATTAAAAAGGTGCTAGTGATACTGTGAATTTCCTAGCAGCCGAGGAAAACCATGTAGGGAGGCTCCATGGTTTAGAGGTCTGGAATAGACCGGAGACACTAAGTGTCATGACCAAGAGGGATTGGTCCAGTATTCACAGTGAAGTGAAAGAGGCTGAGAGCATGAAAAGCCACAGCGGTGGTGTGGGTTCCAGGATGGAACAAAACAAAGAGGGGAAAAACTCTTGCTGCTCTCTCTTGCCTTTTGATTATATATACATATATATTTATGCATTGTGAAAACAAAAGAATGTTGAATGCATGTATGACTGAAAATGGAATGTGTGTATTTGCTTAAAGTAAATTGTGAATGCTGGAATAGTTAATTCCCTGCCCAAGAATGGACATGAATGAGCTCGTGTGCCTGTTGGGAAGGCATGAAAAATATGAAAGTTTCCTTGATGAGACTTGGACTGTCATGCCAATTGGGTAATTAACTGACTTATTTTAATGTCTATATTATGCTTGGTTTGACAGAATTTCAATGGTGCATTTCACAGGTGAGAAAAGTGAAACCCGGTGGTGCACATTGATCATGGCAGCAGATCAAAAGTTGTTGGACTTGGCTGGAAGTCTCCTTCAAATGATTTCCAAGACCTAAGAAAATCTTGGAGAGATGCTCAAGATACAGAAAAGGCAGAATGAAATGAACCACCAAATTTTGCAAGACTCTATTGGTTTGCAAAGGGAGGTGAAAAGCCTTCTAGGAGCAATTGACAAAGGAAAGGAAGGTGGATCAGTGATGGGACATTCGTCCAAGCGACCCGTTAAGAAACGGTCTAGGCATGAAGACTCAAAAGAAATTGAGCAGGTAAAGATGAAGGGGCCAGTGAAATGTTGGGAATGCGGACGACATCATTTATGCCGGGACTGCCCAATGAGGGAGCATGAAGAGGGAAACAGCTGCAAAGTTCCTAGACTTTGGGATAAGCTAAAAGTTGAGAACCAGCAAGAGAAGTTCATGGAAGCCGAGGGGCTTGGTCCTGAATGCTCAAAGTAAATAATTAAACGTGGGACAGATCTGCAGAATTTTGAAATTTTGGATGTGCAAATTGTATATGTATTCCTATGTATTGGAACACCGAGGACAGTGTTATTCCAAGGGGGAGGGGAATGTAACACCCCGGTTTTGACCCCGTTTGCATGATGTATATAATGTAATTAATCGTGGTGATGAGCTAAAGGAAAAATCCCCACCATCGATTTGGTTGTGTATGTTTCAGCAATAGGGATAGTTGTCGATGGTATATCGTGCTATCCAGCACATTATAATTTGGCATCATGTAAATATGCACATCAATTAAAATAAACCTACAGCCAACTACGACGGTGCAACGTTAAAATGAAAGGGGCATGATTCCAAAGGATAAGGGGGGGGGGGATGACAAACCTTGATTCATGGGGGAAAAAGCTACATGTCACCACCCTGTTTGATTTTCCCACCTTCCCTTGTCTCATCCAACCACCTTTTTAATGATCTGCTGAGTTGTTGAGGCATTGATTGCTGGAAGTGGAGGGTCGTAGGACTATCAGTCTTTGCCACATGCTCACTCCACCAGTCTTCTCTCCACCTTCACATGGGTAAGGGAACCATCACTACGCACTCTCTTGGGATTTTGGGGGGGTTCACTCTCATGCAGGGACACGCAGCAGGGGGTCGGTTCATCTTCCTCATGCAGAGTCGAGTTAAGAAGGGGTGTGATTCTTGTTTGGGGGTTCGTTCTCCCTCTCTCATGTTGTTTGTCGGTCTGTGGTGGTGTTCCTTCCATTCACGCAGAGAACCAGTTTTCCTTTGGCATTATTGAGCTGTGTATTGTTTTTCCATCCTTTGTGGTGGATCGTGAGCTGTAGACCGTTGTGTTTTCTTCCATGTTTTTCCTGGGCTGTGTCTTTTTCCTTTGCGCACAGGTTAAGAGTTTGTTCTTTCCCCTTTTCTGCCTATGTAAGTTCTCTAGCCATTACATTGGGGATTGTGTGTGTTGTGGGCTCGTGGATGTTGGTTGGCTGTTGATTTCCACATTCGTTAACTAAGTTTTCCTCTGTCCACAATGGGAGTTTGGCTTCTTTCCCAATTGCGGACTGTGTAATGTTTCCATCGTTTCATTGTGAGTTTGTGGCTATTGAGGTACCCTAGTTTTGGGTTGTTGTTGATTTGTTTTGGCCATGCTAGGGCCAAGAACAACCCTGAGTTGTCTTGTGGATCTGAACTGTGTTTCACCTTTTTTTTGGGATTGTCACCCGGTTGTCTTTGCCTTCTCCACAGAGCTGTGAATGGATTGTTTTTCTGCGGTATGCAGTGGTTGGTCTTCGGACTGTTGAGAGTGGGACTAGAGGCTAGGTATGCTTGAGAAAACTGATGTTTGAGGCCACCAGCTTAGCATTTAGCCTTTCCTAGCTCCTTGACGACCTGGTAAGCCCTACTATGTGGGCTTAGCTGATTTGTGTACCTTGGCTATGTTTAAGCCTGCATTGACCCTTATTCCTTGAGGAATCATGCCCAGCTCGAGGGTGGCAGTGTTGCTGAGAGATTGGTGAGCACGCTGGCCTATGGTTGGGTGGAACGTTGTAGCGATGTAGCTGGTTGTGAGGCGAGTTCTTCATTAAATGATAAGTACTCTTGATTGTTTCATCTCTACAATTATATCTATTGTTTCGTGAATTATGATGAACATGTTGAATGCTAGAATGTATATATTTGCTTCCACTGAATGTTGAGTAACTATGTATCCTTGTATGTTTTATGCATCTTAGTGTGTATTACGTTAAGCTTTTTAATATCAGCATTTATCCCTGTTCATGTTCATGGGGTTGTTTGCCCATTTTTTTGGTGTTAGTAGCATATTCTTCGTCGGTCGGAGGGTCGGGGACATTACATAATCATTCTCTCATTATCTTCTCTGTAGCTTTGCATATCCACCCTTAGTCTTCTCATGGTGACTACAAAATATGGGGGAGTATCTTGAAATATTCTCCCATTAGACTATGTCTCAGCATTTCCAACTCGAACGTTTTCCCCCATAGCATATTCCTCGTTCTCATAAAGATTATGTGCATCATTCATGCCGTAGGTTCTCATGGTTGAGCAAAAAACCCACTTTTCTAATCGGCACTGTGACTCTGCAAAAATGTGTTAATAAACATCATTTGTTAGCTGCATAACAATTTCAGAAGTAAAAACCATTTACTTACTGTCACCTAGCCCATCTAGGCCCATTGTTGCAACACCAATCTGTAATGTCCCCATACCCCATAATGCGGATAAATTAAAAAATTTGCTTCAAGAACCCTTGTTCTCCTTTCGAAACACAAGGCATGGACATTAACACACTCTTCAACATTCATTCTTGAGCTTAGAAACCACTGTAATAGTCATTCATCCCTTGGCAGATCCCTTCTACGATAGGAAACACCTCTTCCGCATTGAACCTGCCCTTTCCATCCTCTGCCTTTTGTGTTTCCCTTTCCACCTCCCGCTACGGAATCAGGAATCGAAAACATAGCGTGCGACGAAGTCATCCGAACCACGGTTCCTCCTTCTGTCTTCCACCCTTCCGCCTTTTGCCTTTGGAACTCAAAAGTCAGAAACACAACTTTCGACAGAGTCCTTCAACCACATTTTTGCCTTCTGCCTTCCGCCTTCGGAACTCGAAAGTCGGAAACACATCGTTCGATGGAGTCCTTCAACCACGGTTCTGCCTTCCACCTTCTAAACTCGAAAGTCAAAAAACCAACTTTTGACCTTAACCTTTTTCCCATTTTCTGCCTCCCACCTTCCGCCTTCTGCAGGCAAATTCCAGGGTGAGGAAAACACACCGCTTCCTTGGAATTTTTGGTTCTTTCTCTGCTTCCACCTTCCATAGGTGGATCCCAGAGTGCGGAAACCCACATTATGCCCTATTTCCACTTCTATTTTCTTATTTCATCCTTCTGCCTTCCCCAAGCAGATTTCAAGGGGCGAAAACACTGAGTCAGATGCATTCTGACTCTGTAACAGGCTTCTAGCCTCTATGAACTTAGGAAAAATGCATTAAAACATACAAGGCATAAAAAAATGCAAATGTAGGGACATTCATTTGACAATAACCTCTACTTTAACTCATTCATAAGAAATCAACATAATCATTTCATTCACAAGCAAATACATAGCAGAATTAACACAACATAGAATACTTATCTTCAATGATGAAGATGTCCTGCAACTAGCTATGTTGCTGCAACATTCCACCCAACCATAGGCCAATGTGTTCATTAATCTCTCAACACCACTGCCACCCCTGAGCTGGGCATGATTTCCACAAGGAACTAGGGAACAACAGGCTCACACATAGCCATCACACATCAAAACACAGTCAAACCAACCTACAGTTTGGATTTATCATGCTGTTGAAGCAATGGAAAGGTAGAATTGTTGAGTTAGTGAGCTCAACCATAGAGCTATGGACACCTACACCAAATCTATCCAGCTTGGCATCCCATAATACCTACACACCCAACACAAGGAAGTATTCCCTTCACTGCTACACAGTTCCCTCGGGCCATACCTTCCCTTCCAGTGCTCTTCATGGTGTGCATAAGGGATTTGTCAACCCCTCTTAATATGTCTGTGAGGTTCCTCTCTTCACTAGGTTTATCATCCAATTATGGGCCTCTTCCACACCTAATTATTTCAAACCAAAACAAGAATGCACATCACAACCACCCACAAGGAAACACAACCACACAGGCTTGACTCTGTAACATAGAGAAACAGGGTTTGCATACCACTATGTAACACAATGTAGTTTAGGATAACATTGTAACACACATCCAGGGTTTCATACACTCTATAACACAAGGAAACACTGTAACACAACCATGAACCACCATGTGTAACATGAGAAACTCTCCACAACTACAACGTAGATGGACTGAACAACACTAAACAATGAACCACACTACATAACCACGACAGAAACCTTCTCTACGAATCGGGAGAGTGAACCATGCCTAATCGATTGGATCCAATGCTCTCTTGAATCGAATGAAAAGCATGTCCAGATGAAGATAGTGGTTTTACAGACTGGGCATGCAAATTCTGGTTTTCTTGCTTCAAAAGCAAGAACACGGCCTCTACAGACTGCAGGCTTGCTCAGTCACCAAATAGACTGCCATTCCTTGTTCTGCCCAAGGCATTAACTGCCTCAACCAATTTCCTACAAGAAAATTGAATGATCGAGGGACAAACCAGGGTAGACGGGTTAAAAGACAGGTAACTTTTGCGCAGATCTATGACTAGGATCAATCATCAAATAGATCGACGACGCACAGTGATTTCATTGATTCAACTAGCACAAATTAACAAACTTTTCATGTGCGTGAAATTCCAATTAAATCTGATTCATCAAGTTTGGATTCCACCGTTGATCTGGTGGGGACACATATCCAACAGTCTATAAGGATTTCGCTAATTCAACTAGCAAGTTGTTTAATGTCAGCTAGCGAGCACGAAATTTCTATCCAAAAGGATTTAATCTGTCTCCCATCTTCCTGGGTGACTTGGACTACAAATCAACGAAGGTTTTGATGCTGATTAGACTGGGTTTTGTGAGAATTGGACCCGCAATCCCTCACTTGGAAACAATCTGGTTAACACCCTCCCTATTCCTCTGTGAAATCATGCCCCCATCTCTTTTCATGTTGCACTGCATAGCTAGTTGTGGTATTTTATCAAATTGCATAGTTACATGATACATCAAAATATACAGTGTCTGACTCACCACCATAACCATAGGCATCGACCTTGATCACCTATACACAAAACACCAAATTGATGGCAAGGCCTTGGCTTTGAGCTCCTTGCCATGATTCAAATGCAATATATACATCATGTACAATTTCAATACGATGGGGTCGAAACCGGGCTATTACAAGTGTTGTCTAATGCACAATCGTTAGAAAGGGGCCTTCCTATATACTATTGAGTATTTGAAGTACCTTTCTATATACCTCAAGGGTATGTGAAAGGTCGTTCAATATACCAATAAGTACGTGGAAGAACCACACGATCCCCGAGATGCAAAGCAAGAAATAAATGACAGCTCCTATGTTTAAATATGTCGGAACACATCTCTAACCTATCACACCTTGCTAAATATTTTAACTTAGACTAGCACTTTATTTTATCTTGTACTTTTAATTAGATTCATGAGGCGAAAACTGAAATATAAAACCATGCAAGTATGCAAATGCAAGTTTTTCACTTTAACTTTTGAGTATGCCCTATCTAAAAGAAGGATAGAGGTTCAGTTATTTTCCTTTCAAAACACAAACAAATCCCAAGCAAACAATATCAAACTATTTCTTTCGTTCCTATTCCAAGCAAACAAATCTTTCTAATGCAAATTGAAAATGAAAATGAGATCTTTAAAAGAAAATATGCTACCACTGTTTCACACAAAAACTAATAATTCTTCAACTAAAAGAAAGACTACCTTAGAAACAATTTTTTTTTCTTTTGCTATAATGAGAAGAACTAACACAAGAAGAAACACACCATGAACACTTGAAAGTTTATCAAACTAATCAAGAATCCTTTCTACACTAAAATTTATGATTTTTTTCTCAATTTTTTGTAATAAAAAACATATAAGAAATATTTTACAATTTATGAAGAAAACAAAAGAAATAAATCTTTTATTTTCTGTTGAATACAACAACTAGTAGAGATCTAAATCAAGTGAATTCCTTCCAAAGTAATAACTTCCAGATCAAATACAAAAGAATAAGCCTTAAAATCCAAAATCAATCATCATTCTTGAAGATAAAATCAAATCAAGACTATAAACCTTTCCAGATCTCGATCAATGACAATAACTATCATAAACAAACCCATAAACTCAAACTTATATTCAAAATTCTAAAATAAAATTAGGGCTCATGGACATACCAATTTCAAAGAAAATCTCTCAAATTAACAAGTAGATCTATGAATTGAAATTGCAAAATGAAGATTCAACTTACTACAAGAACGAAACTTTAATCTTCCCAGCTGAGTCACCACTTTTGTTAATGGAAATACTCAGCCAATGCGGACAAAGGTTGTTTCCCTAGCTTGAATAACTCAAATCTAGAACAAAACACCTACAGAACAAGGAATCTTTCCCTAGAATTAACTAGACTATAACTTTTGACAGGTTGTGAAGGTATAAACCTTATTATGCTTGAGCTATGTGGGAATCCTGAAATAGACACAAAGAATCAAACAAAATGAGAGTAACAAGATAATCTGCAACTCTATGTAAATGACCAAGGAAATAAATAATAAAGAAAGCATAAGAACAACATACATAGTGTTTATGGGAAAGAAACTATGTTTGCATTAAAAAATAATGAAGGAGAGATCATAACCAAACCTTGGTGTTGGGAGCTCTTCTCAATGGGGTCTTTCCTCAAGCTTCACCTTGCCTCCTAATCACTTAAGAAAGTCTGAGGTAATTTGGACAGAGTTTAAATTCTATCACACAATCTTCCTCCCCTTTCCCATGAGGGGCGGGCCACTATTTAAAGGCCTCAAACGATAGAGTGGGTTGAGGATGCCAAGGATAAGGTGGAGGGATAATCCCTAGGATAGGGGAACTCGAGTTCCACCTGTCCTGATTCGTAGGGATGAGGTTCCATGAAGGCCATCTTCGAGAAACCTCTCGAAACTTCTCTTTTTTGCCTTCATAAGTCGAGCACCGCACTTTTTATGAGGAAAACAGGCGGTGCTAGGGGAGTAGCTCCTTTTGTAAAAAGACAGCAGGTGGTGGCATTGCCTCTTGTCAATGGACAAAGTGTGTTGCTTATATGGCCATCATTGGTTGCACAAAGGGAAAGTGCAATGGTGGCTCAGAGTAAGGAATCACTCTTTCTTACTCATTTTTAACTTCAGTCTTTGATGAATTTTAGGCAAACAATGAGATACCTATATCATAACATGATTGTGACGAGAACTAGGTGTAATAGAAACATCAACAAGCGACAACTTCGGTTAATACACATGATTTTATCACATGTAGGAAGATTGTATGCATGAATACACTTCTAAAACTTCATTGTTTGCATAAAGAGACATTGTGTTTTCCATGTTAAGTGATATACCCTAGTGCGGTATTGTTCTCCCTGGATTATAAGGAAGTGTGGAATCATTTTAAACGAAGTGAAGAGAACCATCTCAGTCTAAATGAGCATGTAGCTTGAAACCCAATGTTGTAAGCAAAATTTTATGATCTAGTTATATCCATTCTAGACATAGATTTGGAGGTTGCATTCCTTAATTATCTAACAAACCCTATCCAAATCAAATAGTTTAATGTAGAGAAAGAGTACATTTGAAACCAAGTTTACCAAAGCATATGTTGATCTAGTAAAAAAAGCATCACTAGTTGCAAAGAGTAGTCGAAATGGTATTCTTTTCCATTCACATCTAAGCTCATTCTGAATAGGTTCTCTAAAATTAGAAAGTAATAGCTATGCATTCCTATTCAAAGATTATAGAGTTTGACCCTTAATTGAAATATTTGTATCATTATATGTATTATAGAGAGGCTCTACGACTATATAAGGCACAAAAGAAGTTGGATATTTTTAAGCAATAACAAGAGTATATCCAATCAAACCACGTGTATGATTCCCAAAAAATTATAAAGCCAATATTTGCATTCATTTGTCATTATTGATGAAAATGAAAGTATGTTCACTTTTGATAGAAAAGAGACATTGCATGAGTTGGAGCATACATGAATATAGTCCAATGGTATGATTACTACTAACAAACCACCAGACACGTGATAAGCAATCAGGTTTTTTGGGAAAGTGGGCTATAAATGTCATGTACCGATTGATAGAACTCAAACTTGGAAAGACATATCCTAATAAAATTGGACACCATTGAACATGATCAGCAACACCCATTTGATCCAACTCGTGGGTGAATGTATAAGAGTAGTAGACAACATTTCTCTTCTACCCTAAATGGAGAAATAAGGAAGACTTTTCTGAACCACATAAAATTTAAAACGAGAATTTTTTCGCTGATCAAATATCTTCTGAATTGTGAGGAACTTCGACATTAAACTAGATATGGTTAGAGAGGGTAGAGAGGGGATATTAGGGAATGGGTTTCCAAGAGAGTTGTGAACAACCATATTCAGCAAGGTTGCGGTGGAGTTCTCCTCTCCGAGAGACTTTGTACAGGTTCTACGTTTAGGAATACATGCAGATGCGATCGAGTTTGGTTGAGACGTTGTCTTGCATGTAAACATGAGTTGATACCGTTGAGGCTACCCACTTGGAGGGTAGTCACGTTGTGGTAACCTCTATTTTATTGTAACCTCTATTTTTTTTTGTAACATGTCTCATTGTATTATATGATATTTGGGTGCACCGTATTGAGGTGTCATCGAAGCATACTTGTGTATTCTTTATGATAATTTGCATTGTGTTTATTGTATTTGTTTTTTATGGTGATTGTATCAAGTTAAGGTTAAATTAAGAAAAAACAAAAGCGTAAGTCAAGAAGCGTATTCTGGAAACCCTTGAAAGTGGTTGGGCCCCTCAAAAGTATGCAGTGTGGGTACCCATTAGATTCATAATTTAATTTCTCATCCAACGAGTGCTCCCGCTCGAAATTTGAGTAAAACGACCAGGATATATATTGAAAATATGAATTAAAAATGTACTTTTTTTAATGTCAACTATGCCAAATCAACCATTATGGTTGACTCTTTTCTTGAAATTCTATTGGTTCTCAAATTCAATGATTCATTTTCTTATGAGGTGGCTCGTTTTCTTACAAGGTGGCTCTTTTTCTTATGAGGTGGATAATTTTTTTATGAGGCCCATTTTAAACCTCAAATTTTCTCTAATGAATACCTCAGAATGCCAACCCCTATATGCGACTAAGTATTGTAAATAGTGGAACCTGATTGTTGACAGTAATATGTATTTTGTTTGTTTATTGAACTATGTTAAAAATCTCTTTAACAAAAGAACTAATATAAATAAATAAGAAGAAGAAGAAGGATAAAAATAAAAAGTAATTAAAAGAAAATCTAAATAAAGACCAAAAAACAAAAGAATAAAGTAAATAAGAAGAGAATAAAAAGAAGATGAATTGACTCTTCTAGAATCATAACGCGTACACATGTGACAACACATAAGAAATTGACTAAGAATCTAGTAAATACCTCTTCTACAAAAGAGCAGAAAAAAGAATTCCAAGGGATTAATATCTTTTGGTGGAAGAATAAAGAGTAATACATATCAAAGATAGAAGTTGAAGAAGAAAAAGCGAAATATGAAATGGAATATGATGAGAGAACAAATTGAATGATAGAATAAAAGAAGTTGTAATGAATAGAAAGATGGAAAGTTGAAGGTGGGAGAGCTATCCTTTGGTATCTGCTTGGAGATGACCAGAACCAATTCTAGCTGTGGTTGAAAATATCTATGCCATAGAGTGTGGGAACTGGGGTTCTATATACCAGCCGATAGGAGTACTACCTGGGAATTGTTAATAATAGTATTGTCTATATAGGTTGGAGCACTGTGTGTTGGTTGGCAACAATGTTGACTATATAGGNTATCCCAGCCGATAGGAGTACTACCTGGGAATTGTTAATAATAGTATTGTCTATATAGGTTGGAGCACTGTGTGTTGGTTGGCAACAATGTTGACTATATAGGTTACAGTATTGGATGTTGGTTGGTAGGAGTACTTCCTAGTGGAACCAGTCAGGTGATTTGGATAAGCTATGACCCTAAGCTGGAATGTGGATTTGTTAAAGTAAAAGGAATCTGAAACTATAAGAATCCTAAAAAGTATCCCTAGAGAGACCAAGACTTGTCTTGGGGGTGGCCATGAGGAAACTAAGACCGAAGTTTCCTACATATCTATGGTTGGGTGGAAGAGGGGAATCCCCATAGTAGTTGTGAATTTATCAGTAGCACATGGAATAGTTGAGTTCCTTGCACTCTAGATCTTTTTGTCCTTAATGTTTATGAGTTATATATCCCTTAATGTTTATGAGTTATATATCTATCTATGCTAACGCTATGATGGCTTATGCATGCATCTATGTTTTTGAATCTCATGGATTATCAAGAGTATCAAATTTGAAAAACACATTCTGTCTATTTGAGTTATGTGATATTTGTAATCTAAGTAATTCCTGATTGTATGATAAATTTGAAAAAGTTGATGGGATCCTATGTAAATATAATATAAATAATAATATATAGATTGTGGTGATATGAAGAAATGGAAATAAGTGTTATCTATTTATCTAACTTATGATCTTGTTATTATTATGAATCTAGAATGTTGAAGTAATTTTTTATGTTTCATTGGGCAGTAGAGTCTAGTACAATTGTATTAGAATGTGTGGTTAACCTAACTGTTACATTGGGAAGTAGAGTCTAGTACAACTGTATTATAAAGTGTGGTTAACCTAATAGTTGCATTGGACATCATAGTCTAGTACAAATGTATTTAAAATTATGTGGTTAACATAACTGCTGCATTGGGCAGTAGAGTTTAGTAAAATTGCATTATTTTTTATTTAACTCCCTAATGGCTGCAGGGCTTATGCACAATCATAGATACTTTAAAGACACTTTAGTTGCCACATAAAATTGGAAAAATAGGAACATATGACCTCAAGAGGCAATTAGAGGTACTTACATAACGACTTTTAAGACATTGTGAATAGAAAAATTTAAGAAAACAAAAAAGCTTTCATAATATATAAACTTTACTTTCAGAAATTTTTGTAGATGTTTATTTTTTTTCTTCTAAAATTGGTTTGTTAATGTTCAACACAGTATAATATATATGTCTATGTGCATCCAACACTATATGAAGTAATTGATAGTCTTTTTGAATAATTTTTTTTACACATGTAGAGGACATCTTATACTAGTGCAACACTATTTTTCCAAAATTATTCGTGATGTTTTTAGTTTCTATGATTTATTGAAGTCAAAAACCCTTAAAAATAGGACTGCGTGTGTGTGTGCAACACTTTAAGGGCATAACTTAGTGAAATTTTGAATTTTTTATGAGTGTATAGATCTCTCTTTATTCTAGTGCACGATATAATTTGTTTGAGAAATGGTGAAGGCAATCAAAAGTTAAAATAGAAACAATGAGCCATAGTATTTTGAAATCCTAAAATATGGTGGCACAAAAAAGTGGACCCAACTTAGTGCACCCACCCTCCATTGGGTAGCCAATCTAAAATAGATTCTTAAAAGAGTTGATTGTACCTAACCATGGCATTGTGCCACACATTATACTAGAACTAAAAACAAATCCTAAGGGTATCATTAATGATATACCTATACGTAACTATATGTATATACACTATATTGTTGATTGAAGAAGCATATTGTTATCTCTAACACATCTATGACTAGATAGCTTAACAGTATAAGAATATAATAGAAACATCTAACATAATTGCAAGAATGCTACCTACAACTAAAATCAACAATAGTCCTAGACCAAAGGTCTCCCCGTGAGAAACAAAGTCGGTTATAAAAATAAGAATCATAGTCTGGATAAATAGTCTATAGAAGTTTATGTACAGATTTTTTACATACTATCACTTATTGAAAATCAAGGCTCCCTATACTTTAATTGTTTAAATAAATAAACAGGGCCTTATGCCAACCCATGTATTCACTTACATGAGCAAGTAAGCAAAGATGGAGGAGCCTAGACATTCTCGAATAACCCTGAAAAGAATAATCCCACTTGCAAAGAAGAAGTACCATCAATTTGGGGACATAATATTTTAGAAGCACGGTATTTAAAATAATGACAAGATGTTAAAATACAATGTGACATAGGTTCCGAGTGGACACCCATTGCATAGAACATGTAGATATGGATCATTAATATATATCAAGTTAAGAATAGTGTTAAGAAAGGAAAACTAATTAAAAGTATGCACACAATGCAAATTATGTATCAATGCATTCCTTACATATTGGTAAAATGAGCTAACTAGCTTATGAATACAAGACAAACTATCACTACTATATATTGAATGACCATATCTAAATGTATTTTCTTAACCTAGGGAGAGTTTCCCCTTGACCTTAAACAAAACACAAATGAAGAGCTAAATGGTTTGAATATAAACATAAAACTACTTCGTAACCATGTTAATGTCTAATCTGGAAATGAAGATAAGATTATATACATGCATGGGTTTATAACCTAGTGTGTCATTCCTATCTATATGTTATGTGAATATAAACACATATACATGTGTGTGTATGTGTATGTATGTATGGTAACCTCTTATGTAAATGGTATACCAGTGCTTATATGCAAGACGATGAACTATAACCAGATCGACTAGCCCAACCATATGAAGGAAAGCTCTTATATATACTCCCTCACTAATATTTGATATAAAAAAGAGTGAACTTGACTAGATCGAGGAAGGACAGAGAATTTTCATCTGTCAAATTGTAACTCTAGCAAAGCTTGGTTTTGTCACAGCTAAGTCATGCTTATAACAAGCGTGGAGGCATAAATTGAATACACAAGAGATCAAGCCCTTCAAGGACTGATGGTGATGAGTCAACATACCCATGTGAACTCGATCACAAAATAAAGTTGTCCTCATTATGAATTGAACTAAGAAATGCTTGCATGAGTGTCGTGAAGCCCCATACTACACGGTGGAGTTGTGGGGGTGGGGTGGTTAATGCCTTCAACTATATATATAACTCGTATATAATTTTGATATATGTTAAGGATCAAGAAAAGGAATACATGGAATTCATGATAGATGACACGGTTGGAATAAGATGCAGACAACTCTCTCTCATGGAAGAGTTATGGTAAGATATCCCATCATTAACTTAGAACACAGAAAACCCTCTCACATCGGATAATATGTGGTAGTGATTCCTGTTATGGTAAGATATCCCATCATTAACTTAGAACACAGACAACCCTCTCACATCGGATAATATGTGGTAGTGATTCCTGTCGTTAACTCAGAACAAAGATATCCCATTGTGTCTATGTGTGCTTTCATGGTTGGTTTGGATTGGGTTGGGTCATCGCTTGGCCACACCTCCATGCCAAGTGACAATGATTACACATTCATAAGAAGTAAATGATCATAGAGGAAATGGAATAATGTAATGAAAATGAGGCTTGCAACAAATTTATAGGGAGAACAATATTTAATATGTAGTAAAGTAATAAATGTTGGGGCAATAGTATTGTGGATCGTTCGATCTCAACTTATTTGAGATCTAATAATTCACAATACTGCTGCGACAGCATTTATTATTTTGCTGCGTATAAAATATTTTCAGCTAATCTATAGAGATGAAGTGCTAAACAAAACCAAGGAAAGATATAGAGGTGATCCTAATAGGCGTCTCTTCCCATGGAATTAAAATTAAAAATTAGTAATTGTCATTCCTCACGCAGGAAAGTCGGCCTATAATCAGGATGAGCGTAACATTCAATCGTTTCGCAAGTTAAACCTTTCGTCTCTACCCTTGTGACGTGTCATGGAGTAAGCACCACGATTGGTGTCATTCACTGACGACCTAGATTGTGGTCTAGTGGAACCCATAGCATGGTAGTGTTGGACAATATATTCATAAGTAATATATGTATTACATAGTGTTAATGGTTGGCCATGGTAACGTATGAAGGGTTGGTTATGGTAGTGTATAACTATGGGCATGTATGGTTTCAGTATTGGGTGAGAAGTTCAGTTTAATGAAGTGTCTCATTCACTTGAGTCTGTTGAATCTCGTGTTACCTTGATTTTCCCTCCATTTTATGAACTTTGTGTTACTTTGACTTTTCCTCCATCTTATGTTGCTTCCTTATATTTTACCCCTTCCTCTAGTTTTATGAATGATATAGATCTTATTTCACCTACTACTTTGAGTGATCCACCTGACCTCTTTGAATATACTAGAGTGGTTCCCACTATTACTCTTCTTCCAGTTTGGGCCTAGAAAACACTTGAATCCATAGGTTCTGAGGTTGGTATTCCATATGACACTCGATGGAATAAATCTAAATTTTATCTCATGTGAAAAGTATTAGCCATAGATGATCCCTCCACATATGCTCAAGCTAAAGGAAAACCGGAATGGGAAAAAACAACGACCGCAATAATGACTCCTTAATGAAGAAAAAGACTTGGACTCTTGTTCCCCTTCCTTTTGGAAAGAATTCGATTGGTTGTAAATGGACTCATAAAACAAAATTTTCTATAGAAGGAAAGATTGAAAATATAAGGCTCAATTAGCCACTAAATGTTTTTCTTAGCAAGAAGGTATATATTACATTAAAACCTTTTCTCATGTCGCTAAAATGAACACTAAAAGAACCATAATTTCTCTTGCTACATCTTTTCAATGGGAAATTCACCAAATGGATTTCAAGAGCGCCTTTTCGAATGGTGATCTTTGTGAATAAATTTATATGCAATAGCTACATGGTTTTATCACCTATGAAACTTCAAGTTTGGTATGCAAATTGAACAAGTCTTTTATGGTATTGAATAAGCACCTAGGGCTTGGTATGAAAAAATTAATACTTATTTCTAGCATAATGATTTGAAGCAGTGTAGATCTAATCCAAAGATGCATGCTAAGTTATTTGATGATGATGTACTCATTTTGGTTCTTTACATGAATGATCTAATCCTTACTAGCATCTGTCTTTCATAAATTTAGGAATTGAAAATTGATCTTAAGCAACAATTTGAAATGACAGATTTAGGCCTATTGCATTATTTTTTGGGTCTTCATATTTGGCACATGGCTGATGGGATCCTCATTTATTAGACAAAGTATGCTTCTTATTTACTAACATGGTTTCAAATGAGTGATTGTAATCCGTCAACACCAATTCAGTTTGAAGTAAAACTAATTATTGATTGTGACACTCATTTTGTTGATGCCACTCTTTATCGCCAACTTGTGGGGAGTTTGATATAGTTGACACATAGCATATATGATATCCCTTTTGTTGTTAGCATGGTCTCCGGGTTTATGCAAAATCCTCATGTAAACCATTGGAAATAAACCAAGAGGATTATCACATATCTTCTAGGGACTTCACATTATGGTGTTTTCTAATCTAGCAGGACTTCAGTTTCACTCCTTGGAAATCCAAATTCTTATTGGGAAGGGGATACTACAAATAGAAGGTCTACTTCAGGGTACATCTTTCAGCTTGGTTCAAGTCTGATTTCATGGTCTAGTAAGAAGTTGAGAATGCTTTATCTTTCTTCTTGTCAAGTAGATTATCGGGGTACTAAGGAAGCATTTAAAGAAGCAGTGTGGATTCGACATGTTCTTATAGAGCTTGGACTAGTTCATATTTATCCTACTTATTTAAGGAGTCGTATGAAGAAAACTGTAAGTGAGTAATTATTTTTTAAATAATTGTGTGCTTAAGGCCCATTGGGACCTTACATAGAAGAGAAGGTGTTCCCATTCATAGTGTTGTGTAGGCTTAAAAGGGAAGAGAGTTGGTCGAGAGGGGTAGTTGTGATCTTGGTTTTATTTACCTATGAGTTCTATGAATTGGATTTAGTGACATGACTATATCCAAGCCAGAAAAATTTGCCCTTGTGGATTCATATCCTCAACTTATGGATGGCCTCTATTACAAGGATACTAGGCATGACAAAGAGCCAATGGTTGGTTGGAATGTTCCCTGTTTGTATCTAGTTGGTGGATGATTCTTGAAGACATGATTATTTCTTTAGTTGTTTATGAATATGCAAAGATTATTCTTTTCCCTACTATGGACTTACTATTTTGTTGGACTTATTATTTTGTAATTTGTTTAGTTCTGAATTTATGTAACTTAGTGTGCATATTTAAGATGAATAGCATTATAGATTGCACACATTCTTAGGGTTGAAACTTAGTGCACATGCCTCTATTAGCATGGCTTCTACCATCGAATGCTATAGTAGGATAAATGGATTTATGTGAGTTATTTTTAGTGCCCCATATCTTTGGTTATGGTACAAAGGCTACTAGGTAAGTTACAAAATTATTCATGTCATGTATAAAAATACTACACTAGATTTTCGCTAATTTTTGTGACATTTAAAGGTTTGAGTTGCATGGCTATTCTATCTATTCTATTATGTCTTTTTTTCAATCTTCATCTAGTACATTTACTACTTCTAATGGTTGAATTCTCTAGCCATTTTTTGTGGTCCCCGGATATGGGTGATTCCAATTTTCAGGAGCCAATTGGTATTGATGATTTCCCTTTTCCTCTTGAATATTTCATTCATCTTTCCATAGAGCCTAATATACCAGCTTTTTTTTTCAGAAAGAAAAAAGCTTGTCCTTGTTATTCTCATAGAATCAAAGGTCATCAGTACATTCATCCCGTCATCGGGTAACATATCACAACATCCCACCAGAGTTCTGCAAGGGGGAAAGGCATAACAGCTATAAAAAATGATCCCATCAGAAAATTGTCTCATCATGAAGTGAGAACTGTCTACTCATCCACATCTACCGAGTGCCAAAAGGCCGTGAACAGCATTCTAAAAGAGAGCACTCTATCAATCAATACATATATGAGGGAGAAAAAATCCCTTAACCATACTCAGAAGAGCACAGAGAACACTCTATCAATCAATACAAATATGAGGGAGATAAAAGTCCCTTGGCCATACTCAGAAGAGCTGAAAAGTGTTCTGAGAAACCAAAGAGTTCTCTATATATTCCATGAAACTGCTTTTTCCCTGAGGAAAGGAGAGTGCCTTTTTTGAGAGACGGTCAGCCGTCCAATTGTGCTCTCGGTAAATGTGAGTAAAAGACAAGTCCTGAAAGCTAGAAATTAGCTTTTTCGTCTCCCTACACCAATGAACAAGTTCAGGTGGGGAGAGAGCAGTCGATCCCATCGCCCAATTGATGATTACTTGAGAATCACTGTATACATGGGAAAGGGGGATCCCCATCATATGGGAAGAGTGCAGAAGGGCCCATAAGCTGAGCAATTCCACTTTGGTGTTAGTGCCATATCCAACCCCCAACGAGAACTCCAAGTAGTGGGAGTCATTGAGAAAAATGCAGTAACATACACCAGCAGTCATACAACTTGATGCACCATCCATAAAACTACAGGGATATACCATGCAAGGGGGCTTCCCCAAAATTCTGCTTCGAAATTTTTGAGTGACAGACCGAGAAGGGAGAGCTCGAACAGTATTGATGATTTGCTGAATGATGCTGAAAATGTTTCTTTTTTGCCCCTCAAAAATAGCCAGGTTGCGCACTTTCCAGATTATCCACATCATATAGAAAGGAAGCAAAAAGAGGTGCGAGTTTTTTGTTACATTTCCAAACCAACCATTTAACATGTCACTGAGAGGAGCACCCTGAGCGCAAGCAGGGAGGTTAAAATGATTGCTCACATGTTCAACCACAGTTTTCCAGACCATGCAGATGGAGAATAAGTGCTCGACTGTCTCCTCATTCAAGCAGCAAAGGACACAAATACCTGGGCCCGAAATACCTCTTTTATGTAAATTCTCCCAAGTGAGGATTCTGTTCTGAAGAGCTAACCAGATAAAACATGAAATTTTATTTGGAAGTGCCTTGTTCCACAGATGGGAGTCAATAGGATTTGTGACTGGGAGCAAGGAGGAACGAACAATACAATCATAAACATTCCTGGCGGAAATCGAGCCCGATTTTTTATTGTAAATCCATACCAGTTCATCAGGACGATTGGTGAGATGTATACCTGCTCCAAATAGACCCTCAATGTATGCATTCCAAATATTTTTAAAAGAGCCTCCAAGATCAAGATCATCGGCAGTGTACCAATAACTCTGAGCACTTAAAAGAGAATTATGAGCCTGAGAGAGAGAGTGCGTATATTTAAATCCTCAAGGTAAGATCTCAGATCCTTAGGAAGATTAAAGGAGGAGTGAGAACCCACGATCGGGTCTATCCCCAGCAAGATATTATCACCACTTCCCACCTGCCAAGCCAAATGAATACCCAAGCAAGGGAGGGCCTACATGAACCCTCTCCACATAACAGAAGCATTGCGAGAGCAGAAGTGTTTATATCTTAGCCAGTCAGCAACTGCATAGCCTTTCATATATTTGAAATGTAGAACTTGGAACCATAAACCCTTGGAGTGGAGGATTCTCCAAAATGTTTTGAGACGCAGAGCTAAGCTGAACCATGGGAGGTTTTTGATTCCCTAGCCCCCAAATTCCTTAGGCCAAGAAAGATCCTTCCAGCTAGCCAGATGGTATTTGTATTTTTTAACAGAGGAACCCCATAAGAAATTAAACATGATGCTTCTAAGCTTCTGAAGAATAGAGGCTGGGGGAGGAGCAAGTCCCATCCAATACACAGGTATACTAGACAGAACAGATTGGACGAGGATCAATCTGCCCCCAAGCGAAAGAAACTTGTAGGTCTAGTGACTGATCCTTCTTTCAAACTTTTGTAATAACCAAAGCCAATCATTTACTCTATAACCGAGCAGTTTCAAATGATAACCCAGGTAATTGAACACAGATTGAAGAGGCAACATCCTATAAGGCAGGGCTCCCGCAAAATCATTTAGACAGTCATTGGCAAGATTGTAGTAGAGAAAGAAGGACTTTTCAATGTTGATCCTCATGCCTGAGGCTTTACAAAAGGTCTCAATGATAACCTCGAAAGCAGACTAGTCCTGGAGAGTACCCAAACCCAAGAGAATTACATCGTCCACAAAGAGGAGGTGAGAAAGGGTTAGGGAGGGCGAGAGTTGAATGACCCGGATGAGACCGTTCGATCTGGCATCCTGAATGAGAAGACTGAGACCCTCGATGACAAGGATAAAGAGGAAAGGGGATAAAGGACAACCTTGCCAGATACCGCGAGTGGCTAAGAAAAATTTAGAAGGGGTCCCATTGACCAAAACCGCAAAATTAGTAGAGGAGATGTAGCCCATAATCCAATTTACAGTAAGGAGAGGCACTCCAATTTGGATCAGAATCAGTCTGACATAAGTCCAGTCAACACAATCGAAATCCTTTGTGAGATCCAGCTTGAGAACAAAGGCGTAGAGATTCTTGGATTTGACAGAATGAAGGACCTCTTGCACAATACCAATAGGCTCCGAGATTTGACGGTCTTTAAGAAAACCAAATTGTTCCTGAGAAATACCCAGGTCCAAGAAGGGTTTTAATCTTCCAGCAATGACTTTAGCAATGAGTTTATAGAGAAGGTTGCATAAAGAGATGGGCCCGAAGTCAGCGAAGGTTCGAGGCTTGTCCTTCTTAGGGATAAGAGCAAGGAACGTTGAGTTCAAGGAGGGAGGGATAATACCAGAGGTCCTAGTCATGTCAATGGTTTTTAGTAATATAGGTCCCAGGAGGTCAAAAAAGTGCAGATAGAACTCCACAGGCCATCCATCCGGGCCCGGGCTACGGTATTTTTTGAAAGACTTAAGTGAGAGTTCAATCTCCTTCAAACCAACCGGACAAGAAAGGAGGGACAAGTGTTCTGAGGGAATCATTCTGGGGAAGAGAGAGACCACCTTTAGTTGGTGCTCTAAACGAGTACAACCATCATCCTTGTATATAGTCTCAAAGTATGCTTTTCCCAACTCTTTAAGGGGGACCTCCTCCTCAACAAGAATACCATCAGAATCTTCAAGAGACCAGATCATGTTTTGCAATCTTCCCCCTAAAGCCACAGCATGAAAAAATTTGGTGTTGGAGTCACCCTGTAGAGCCCACTTGGTTCTACTTTTCAGTTGCTAGGTAAGCTGAAAGTGATCCAATATCCTCTGTCTTTCAGCACTAAGGTGAGACAAATGGAGAGTTTGCTCCCTAGTGAGAATACCATTAGAGGGACCTGAAAGAATTGATTCAATGGCTAGTTCGAGACTAGAGGAAGTAGAGTCGATGCTTGTTGTTTTGACCTTTATCCAACTCTTGGTTGCTGATTTAAGTTTGCGAAGGGTGTGACAAAAATCCTCAATGCCCAAAATATTATCAGCATCAGAGGTAGAAGACCACCAACGATGAAACCATTCAATGAATTCAGAGTCTTCTAGCCATGAACGATTAAATTTGAAGGGGTAATCAAAGGGGCCTTTTGGATAATTCCACTCGAGGCATATAGGGAAATGGTCAGAGAGATTTATGCATTTGGTCCAAGTTCTGTAAGCCCCTAAAGAGGGAAGCAGGGTATTAGAGATCAAAAAACGATCAAGGCGTTTACTAACGCCTTCGTCCCCAGCTCAACCATTGCGCCAAGTAGGTCCAAACATAGGGGGAGCCACATCCACGAGACCAGCTGACTCAAAGAGAGATAGGAAGTGATCAAAGAGAGGGTCTAGAGTAGCCTTAGTTCCCCGAATTTCAGAAGAGTGGAGAGTGAGATTGAGATCCCCACCTAAAACCAGATGTGGTAGGTTTAGTAACCCACCACGAAGGGCTTTGTCCCAAAAAAGGTCCCTATCCCGATAAGGTCCATACATGTTAAGAATATGGAGAGGATCTGGAAACCCTCGAATGGAGGCCTGAAGCAGGATACCCGCACAAGTTTGGAAGGCCCTACAATTTGCCTTCGATGGATTCCAAGGAGAGAGAAGGCCCCCAGAAAGCCCACGAGCACTGATAGCGCAGAATTCCCAGGAGGGGAGTATTTTCGAAAAAGCTAACAGAGCAGGGAAGTCACTGCACATGGTTTCCTGCAGAAGGATGAAGTCAGGGTTAAGAGATTTGAAAAGAGCACGGAGGCTAAGTGATTTGATCCTGCCTCCCAGACCACGTATATTAAGGGAGAGAATTAACATCAGGTCTTATCCGATGGGGGAGACAATGCTCTAAGTCCCCTGGATGAAAGGCCTCTGGCCTCATCCTTGATATGGATAGAGAGAGGAATATACGGTGGAGAGGCCGAGGAGAGGTCGACTTTGGGATCTCTTTTCCCTTTGGGAGGCTTCCTGACAGTTACATTTGCAAACTTGATGGAGTTTAGGTGGAGAGTGGAGGGAGAGGTAGGGGAAGCGGCCATGAAAATAGAGAGGGATCTCTAAAGAGAGGGATCAGTGAAATAAGGGGAGGAGGTGGGGCTATGAGGGGGGGTGGTCTGATCAGAAGGCGGAACAAAAGGTAAAGTAGGGGGGGTGACCAGGTCGGAAGGAGGAGCTCAAGGTACAAGAGGGGGGAAATCATCCATCGAGTCTAGATCAGGAGAAACTGTGGGGTGACTCTCACAAAGAGGAAGAGGCAGAGTAACAGCGTTAGAGGGTAAGGTGTGAACTTCAGCTGCCTTTGGAGAAAAAATGGGAGAAGGGAGAGAGTCAGACGTGGCAAAAGAGGTCAAAGCCAGCGAGGTTGTCCGAGGTGGAGAAACCGGAGTAGAAATGGACAAGACAGGTAATTTTTTATGAGTCATAATCAACTTGTCAACAGCCTCAAAGAAAGAGTCAGGTACCAAATCAGTGGGAGGAGTACTCTCATTAGACATACCTGGTGGAGTATGAAGGCCCTCTGATGGGCTGACCGAAGGTGAAGGTGAATGAAGCTCACCCATCTCTGATTTGTTTCCACCTGTAAACGTGTGGGGACAGGAATTCCTCAGATGACCCACTACACAGCAGCAACTACATCGGAAAGGTATGTGAAGATAATCGAGTCGCTGGATCAGTAAGCGCTCGTTGCACAGTATCTCCACTTCCACAGGTAGCCCTCTAGAGATATCCATCTCAACAAGTATTTTTGCAATCCTCTTATCATAAACCTGATGAAATTCATCCTCCACTGAAACGAACCTCCCAATAGTATTCTCAATTCCTTCCAAAATATGTCTGCTCCACAAGGGGAACGGAAGGTGAGATAACAAAACCCACAAGTGGCATTTTGTAATTCTCTCTCTCAAAGGGTCAAACTTGGAGTGCCATCGCCCGAGCACCAACAAACCCTTTCCAATGCGCCAAATACCTTCCAAAACCCTAGAGCAATGTTCAGCATTAAGAAAAACAAACACTATCCAACCATTTGACAGTAAGCTGATGGTCGGGATATAGTCAAATAGTGGCTTCCAATTCTCCGAAGCCCAGTTTATCCAAGACAACTTATTCATCTTGTAGTACTCCAATTGGCCCACCAGGGCGTGAGAGAAAAGGGATGTGACTCGATCCATAAAAATATCATGCCCCAAGACAAATCGATACCGATTCTCCTGCGCCTTAACGCATTTGGTCCTCCATTTCCGACGGTAACGAGTCTGAACACCATTTTCTACCATCGTTAAGTTCCACAGAGTCAGCCCCCACAAGACTGATATCACATAGGCAAAGGTGTTATCCCCAGTAACCCAACAAAGACAAAATCCAAAGCCGCCTAGAAAGGGTGCTAAAATAACAAAGAATAGAACCTGAAAGCACAAGTACACCCTAGTCTAAGTAAAGATCAAAGGCTGGAAAGGGGCCAGAAAGTACTCAATGTCAACAGCGACGAAAGCCCTTCAACAAAAAAAAGGAGGGAGCAACCCTGGTTGGTAAAGGGTGCTGAGATAACAAAGGAATGAAACCGAAGATCGAAACAATCCCCAATCCAAGCAAAGGACAGAAACTGAAAAAGTGTCCGTAGAATACTCAATGTCAATAGCTTCAGGAGCCCCACGACAGAGAAGAGGAACTAGTAAACCCCGATGTGGATAAGGGTAAGGGTCCCGAAAAAAGCGGGGAAACATAAACGGCCGACAACCTCAGAAGTCAACCTATACCCAACTAGAACCTTTGACAAATCCGAGTGAAAACTCCATGCAAGGGTGGTAAGAGAAACGACATCAACCAGAAGCCGCGGCAGAAGCGAATCCTTCCTACTTTTTTTAGTCTTGATTGGTACTAGTCCCCCAGTGAAGGGGAGGGACTCCAAGAAAAAGCTGTAGTCCGGTACCCACCACCCTGAGCGATGAAACCCCGAACAGGGAGAAAACCCAGAGCGAAAGAATCCAGTAAGTAAAGAGGGAGATGACTAACAGTCAGCCCACCAGGAGGGGTTCTAAAACCCAAAACGACGGGGCAGCGGGGTGACAACACTGTTGCAACAAAAAGAACAAACCCTTGCAGAGAAGAAAGGGTAAGCGAAGCGGCCACTAGAGAGGAGAAACGACCCAGGAACCCGAACTCTACCACGAAGAGCCCTTCTACAAGCACAGAGAAAAGGGGGGTCTTCACCATTATACTAAAAGAACCGTAGAGAAGCGGCCAAACGAACCCTCCAAGCCCCCAGCACTCCAAGGTAATGGAAATAAATCCATTGGTTCAATGCCGCCATTTTAAAGGAGACACGACCCAGGAGTCCAGACGCTACCACAAAGTACCCTTCTACAAGCACAGAGAAAGGGAGAGTCTTCGCCATGCCCTCATTGATAAAATTGTGCCTATATTTGAGCGGTGCCTATATTTGAGCGAATAAGAGATGCTGGTGTGGGTTTTGTCATCCCCATATATTTTCGATTTACTCCTATTAAGGACATGGTTTTCTCCTTGGACGAGAAAGTGGATTTGTTGTCTTAGGAGGTTCGAGTCGTGCAACATGAGATGAGTAGGATTAAGAGACTTATTTTAAAACTTTATGTGAAGGTTCCAAGTTGTGTTCCTAAGAACCCTATTAATTTGGATGATTTAGTTGAAGTATTTTTTTCTTACATGCATATTTTTATATTTTGTGGCTACCCAATTGTCATTTTTTTTTTTTTTTGTCTCTCTAGCATTTGGTTATTTTTTTTATTTTTTTGATATTGGCTAGTATTAATACAAAATATACGAAAGACCTATGTTCTAAACGTATGGTTATATTGATTGTATATTGATGTTCCAATGATGTGGTGTATGTTTAATGTCCAAAATGAATTTTTGTATTCAATACTTCCTTATCGTGTATTAGTTTGATTTTATAATTGTTATAATGGCCACATTTCTTAAGAAATCCTTTAATGTTCAATTTCCTTGATAATTATAACTCTTAACATTTTTTTTATAAGGATTTATGGATTATTTAGACTTTATAATGTTTCTTCCCTTGTATTGCCATGTAATGTTTGTTGGAATTTGAAATTATGTTTAGTGAGATGTTGTGATGTCTAGCGGTCTCATTATTGTTGTACAATCTTTTGTAAACACAATGATTACTACGTAGAAAAAGAAGACATAATACTCTTCATTACTCTCTAGCTTATGAAAAATGAGTTATCACACGTGTATAATGGAATAAAATTCTTCTATTACCACTCTTTATTAGGAGAGGTGCAAAAATATTTATCCCACATGTATTGTGAGATAAGAATATCCATCCCTCTAGCATATATAATAGAGGTGAAGGATATCCTTTTGGTACATGAAAATTGTATTGTGAAATATTATAAAGATTGGAAGTAAAGCATATGTGGGGGTGCTCAAGTTTGTAAGAGTGAAAGTTTTTTGAAGCACAAGAATATAGGTTCTTCCATGGATTTTTCCGCATTTGGGGCTTTATGTTGATTTACATTTATTATATGTTAATGCATATTTATAAATTCTAGTATAGTATCATAAGCATATTTATAAATTTCTTCAGTAATTTTTTATTGGTCCCTTTTGTGGATCTGCAATCAAACATGGACAACCACTTAGGTTTATACTGAATTTGTTCATTTATCACATCTATATGCATATTTTTAAATATGACTCATGGATTAGTCAAAATTGACTATTCATTTGTCAAATTTCGCATATATTTACCTCAAATTGAATTAATTAGCTTACATAATGTACACACCCGTACGAATCCATACAATCCTGTTTAACCCTTTCTCTACATTTTTTGTGTTGGGCAGGTTTCCTCTTCTGTTTGGTGGATTTATTTACTTGCTAGGCATTTTTTAGGAGAGTTTATCTTTCTTTAGGGAAATTTTTCAATCTGCAAGTCGTGTTTTCTTAAAAGTGACACATTCCTCCTCTCCCACAGCCTGTACAAACGCATCTAACCTATCAAAGTTGTGAATCCCTCTCTACTGGGGTTTTTTCCCCTCCCTATGGCATGTATGGACATTGCCTACTTTTTTTTCTTTTCATATCATTGTTGTAGGATCATATCCATACATTGTATGGCCTTCTCCTCCTTTATGTATCTGTGTATAGATCAAGGTTTCCTCTTCACCATCAAAACATCATACAATTGCATTTGCTAACATGCATTTATTGGTTGTGTTTGCTAGCCATTTAGTGATATGATCGCTCTCTAGTTGTGACCCCTACATTTTCGTTTTCAGTATTTGGTGACTGATAAGCTGAAATTTTCCATTTTCTGAACAGAAACAGTAAAGATCTGCCAAAGTTCAAGAAAAAAATTCCAATAAAAACTTCACATTATTTGATTTCTTGCAATTGACTTCATGGTGACAGTTGTTTCACCATTCTTGACCGAGGATTCAACGGCAAAGCTCAAGTTATAGATAGCTTGCTTTAATATATTTACATGTTCTAGAGTTTGTAAGTTGGCCCTTTTGAGAAGTCTTTAAAAGATTTTCCCCTGAAAATCTCTTTGTCTCGAGCGCTAGAGGTGATCCACATAGACATTATTTCGGCTTGTTTTTTTTTGGGGGGGGGGGTTAGTGTGTCGATTTGATTGTTGGAATAATGGGAGGGAGGAGAAAAATCTCCAGGCATTGCAAGATTTGACACACTTCAGAAGCGGAGTCACTCTTTTTCACTTGTTGTGTCCTATATCTCAGACTGTTTGGATGTTGAAGAAGGTTTTAAAGGTGATTCAACCAGCAATTTTATGGTTCAGTGACTATTACCATAACATTCTTACAGGAAATGACAGATATTAAAGTTACAGTTCCATTGTTTTTATCTTTAAAGTGCTAGTAGTTTTTTATTTTTTGTTTTTTAAATTTTTATTTGCCTTCTTTTCTAAGGCATGTTAGCTAGTCAATGCAAGTTATTATTATCTCATTTTTAAGCATAAACAAATCAAATCGTTTAAATTGAGATGTTTTACATTTTTTTAATCAGATTGATAAATTAAACTCATAAGTTATTTTTGGAAAGGATAGGTATATATTGTTGAAACCTTTCTTTGCTTATCTTAAGATGTGATAAATTACATCTCTTTCCATTTTCTTGATATCCTACAAAGTTCTCCTAGTTTATTTTACTGGAAGAAATGTGTCTACATCCCAAAATGAAAGCAAATAACATTTATATATAACACCTTCTGCAACTTTCCATAATTTACAACATTTCTAAAATATTTCCTCAACCTCTTTCTCCAATTTCAGGTAGGACTTTTCCAAGGCGATGTCATTTCAATTGAGATTTTTTTATTGCTTATCCGGAAAATATCCTGGGAATCATATGTGTTGCGAGCCTATATACGCTTTTGGTGCCATTTTTATGAATTTTTGTAATAGAAACAGATCAAATTGTTGAAGTTTGGGATTTTTTTTAAAATAAGTGCCAATTTTTTATAATATTAAAAGAGGATATAAATATGTTTAATGTGTTATTGTCTTTGGGCATAGACATGACTCCATTGGCAACTTGTGAATATTGTTTTGAATATCATAAATAATAAATAATGAAGTAGTTTGAGTATAGACATGACTCCATTGGCAACTTGTGAATATTGTTTTGAATATCATAAATAATGAATAATGAAGTAGTTTGAATGTGAAATTTGATTTTTTTTTATTTTTTATTTTTTTAACTTTATTTTCAGTTATTTGAGGAACACATACTTCTATATTTTCCTTTAGGCGTATTGTATTTATTTAGATTTTGTGTTTCTAATTTTATTAGTATTTGGCTATGTAGTTTGAAGGATCTTCAGATTTTTCTTTTGTGAAGTTAAGAAACTTTTTCTTTAAGATTATTGTGGTTGTTGTACGTTTGGAGTTACAAATATTTTAGTCACAGTCATATAAATATACAAAAAATATTTTAGTCACATTTACATGTAATATCAAAAATAATTTGACACTTAATGAAATTGCCTAAAACTTAAAATGATAGGTACGAAAAACTTGAAACTGTCATTAAATATTCATTGACATGAA
This sequence comes from Pseudotsuga menziesii, assembly GCA_001517045.1. Taxonomy (NCBI): domain Eukaryota; kingdom Viridiplantae; phylum Streptophyta; class Pinopsida; order Pinales; family Pinaceae; genus Pseudotsuga; species Pseudotsuga menziesii. Next base: position 129,645 of record LPNX010713909.1, read on the forward strand.
CAGGGAAAATGAAATTACAGGCCTGATATCGACATCACTCAATATTAACGAGTTGTTTTATATGTTTATCGTTCTTCTCCAAAACAAAAAGAACATGCCATTAGCATATTATTTATTCATACTTACTTATAACATACTTCTCATTAAAATATAGAACATGTTAGTTATTCATCCGTTTTAATTATTAACTACTAATAGTGTATGTATATCCATTGATTTCTATGTTTCTGCAACATATATTTTTGCATGTGAATTATATGAAGTTATAAGAAATAATGGAAGAATCACAATGCATTAAGAACCATGGAGAGGAGAATCTTTAAGATAATATTGATGGTTGCTCGTCGATCTGAGGGAGGGCGATCTCTTCGATTTGACATTGATTTGCAGATTGCTTCACGCTGGGCCCAAGCCGGCCATTGGTTCTCTGCAGGTGGGACAGGATTTGCCAGGACTTTTGCTGCTGATTAGAGGCTGGCCTGTGTGGGGCAATCCTGAGGGGCTAACTGGATGGGTAGTCTGATGCCTAGTGTGGGCGGGGATCCATCCCCGGATCTTCACCTGGATGAATTCGACCGCTTAATTTCCTCACACAATAGGAAATCCGGCAAAGGCAAACCCCTGAAATTTGTCAAAAGACTTGAAGATGTGCCGGAGGTTGCCCTTCCTCCGGAGGAAACCATTCGGGTAGCTTTCTCCCTGGCAGACCGAGCACTGATCGGACAATTCACAGGGCTCTGGCCCTCGCCCAAAACTACGGACAGCTGGGTCCAAAGAAACTGGAGGCCCCTTATCACCAATAATGTTGCTTCTTACTCCGTTGGACGAGGTTATTTCCTTTTCAACTTCGAATCCAAGGACGATAAAGAGTTAATCTTCAAAAATGGGCCCTACTTCATGGGCCCACAAGGTCTTTACCTTAACAGGTGGACTCCAGACTTTGATCCCGAAGCTGATACCCCAAAAGCAGTGCCTGTCTAGGTCAGGCTGCCTAACCTTCCTATGCACTGTTGGAACCCTAAATCCCTCCAAGCCATAGGGACTGCGCTAGGGAACTACATAGATATGGCTAGTCCAAAAGACCAATATGCTTGTGCACGTATTTGCGTTGAGGTCGATCTCGAAGTTGGCCTTGCTGAAGCTATCAAGTTAACCGTGGGAAATTGGTCCCACTTCCAAAAATTTGATTATGAACCCTTTCAAGTGCAGAGGCTGCCATGAGTACGGGCACTTCATCCGCAACTGTCCTAAAAATCCTGAGACCCAGCATGACAAGGCGGAAGGATGGAAAAAAATGAACAAATCTAAGTCCAAATACCAATCCGGAAGGGATCCAAAAAAGGGTGAGGGGACCAATGAAACATGGTTCACTACTCTCGAAGGATCCCTAGAAGTATCCAAGACTAAAGCAACGGTGGAAGTCAGGGAAGATCTCATTGAAATCGGAGAGAAATCCAACAATGAAGGTAATAAGGAGTCTGAAGCAGAATTATCAACCCAACAAATGAAGGACCAAGACGAAGAAATGGCACCGGTCACGGCAGGAGAAACCCTGGGGAAATCAGAGGAAGACTCTGGATCGGAAGAAGTGGAAGAGGAGGAGGGGGAAATCAAAATAACTACTCCAAGAATGTCTAAAACAAAAGGAAGGAAATCCAGGAAAGAAATAAGGGAGCAAGCAACCTACAAGGATAAGCTGCAAGGCTCCCATCTAACCTTGGAAAAGCTTCTGAAATATACTAGGAACACCTGCCAGCAAGGGCATGCCCAGAAAGGGATGCCTACGCTCTCCAAAAGTAAGTAATGAGGGTCCTCTCCTGGAACTGCAGAGGTCTCGGAAGCAAAATCAAGGAAGAAGCTATGTTAGATCTATCTTCTTTACATCAGCCGGACATCTTTCTGATCCAGGAGACTAAGATGGAGGAAGCTGCATTTCTCCAGGTAAGTCAAAAAATTTGGAAAAATAAGGGGAAAGCTGCAATTAGCTCGAGGGGCTTCTGGCGGCATTGGAACTCTGTGGAATGATAAGGAATTTGATGCTGTCGATATCAAGTACAGCACACATTGGATCCTCACCCAGCTGAGGCAAAAAGCCTCGAACTCCCTGGTAAGCATCTTCAATATCTATGCTCCCAACTCTATTGCTGAAAAAAAACCTGCGTGAGGAAAAGAGTAACTTGCAAGGTAATATTATAATTGCGGGTGATCTTAATGTCATCCTAAGTCAAGAGGATAAACAAGGTGGATCTTTGGTCAGGGATCCCATAAGAGAAACTGTAGATGAGATCATCCTGGAATGGGATCTCATGGACATTAAACCTTCTTCTGGAAAGCATACTTGGAATAACAAGAGGATAGGGCCTGGGAATATTGCTACCAGACTCGACCGATTCCTGGTCCAGGACTCCTTCCTCTTGCTGGGGCTGAATTTATCTTCCAAAATTTTGCCATTTGGAGTATCTGACCACAAGCCCATCCTTCTTGAGATGGCTAATAACAAGAACTGGGGTCCAATTCCATTCAGATTTAATCCCTTGTGGGCTAATCAATCTGCATTCCTCAAGATCGTTGTCGAATCGTGGTCCCCCCCGGTCACAGGGTCACCTTTCTACGTATGGGAGGAGAAGCTCAGAAGACTTAAAAAAAGCCTCAAATCGTGGGCCAAGGCAATTCCATCTCCCTCTGATCAAAAAACTCATTCTGCTCATGAGCTTGAGTCCCACCAGGATGCCTTGGAGGATAAAAATGTGGACGCTTCTGATATCCAAACTAAGATTACTCTGCAATCGAATCTCCACAAGGCTTGCAAACTCGAATCTGATTGGTGGAAACTAAAAGCAAGATGCAATTGGCTGATTGAGGATGATAGGAATTCGAGTTACTTCCACAAGCAGGCGGCAGCCAGGAATAACATCAATTGTGTGGAGGAAATTCATATACAGGACCGAATTATCAGCAACCATGAGGAAATTAAGAAGGAAGCGACTAGGCACTTCAGTGGTCTCTTCAATGCCCAGCCTGTCTTGGACGACGCCGAGCTCATGAGACCGATCCCCAATGTTATTAAAATCAGTGAAAACGAATCCCTCACTCAGGCTATCATGATGGAGGAGATCAAGAGAGTCGTTCATGGCATGAAGGACGACAGAGCCCCGGGGCCCGATGGGTTTAATGCTACCTTCGTTAAGCTCTGCTGGAACATCATTAAGAATGACTTAATCAAGATGGTCAAGAAGTCTCAGAGATGCAGTAAAATTGGAGGCAGCACTAATTTTGCCTTCCTGGCTCTAATCCCCAAAGAGAAGGAGGCCAAATCCTTTGACAGGTTCCGGCCTATATCATTGTGCAATATAGGTTATAAAATCATCAATAAGATAATGGCAAGTAGACTCAAACATATCCTTTCGAGACTGATCCGTGAGAACCAAGGAGGCTTTGTCAAAGGCAGGAAGATTTGGGAAAATATCATCTTAGTCCAAGAGGCTATACACTCCAGTTTGAAGAATGGAGATAAAGGAATGGTGGTTAAAATTGATCTTGCCAATGCCTTTGATAGAGTCAGACATCCCTTTCTCTTCCAGGTAATGCAGAAATTTGGATTTGCATCTGATTTTATCTCTTGGGTCAGGGCCTGTATCAGCAAGTCGTGGATTTCCCCGCTTGTCAACGGAAGAGCTACTCCCTTCTTCCAAGCTTCGAGAGGTCTGAGGCAAGGCTTCCCGCTCTCCCCCCTCCTTTATGCCATCCAGGCTTCAATCCTAAGCTTTCAGCTAGACTCCGTCAGGCACGACCAGGACCTACCCGGCATCAAGATGGCTAGGGGCATCAAAGATATTAACCATGCGCAATTTGCAGATGATACTATCTTGCTGGGTGGAGATAGCAATATTATAGCCCGACGATTCAAGATTGAACTGAATCATTACTGTCTAGCTTCTAGAAGCCAAGTCAATCTAAGGAAAATCCAGATTTATGGATGGAATATCAACCCTAGGGAAATGTCGGATATCTCTCGGGGCCTCAACATGGGTGGGGTTACTACCTGGGAGTCCTTCATCTACCTAGGGTTACCCATCTTTAAAACCAAGGCCAAGAGCTCGACCTGGAATCCAATTATGGAGAAAATTAAAAACAAAATCCAAGGATGGGGATCAACTTGGTTAAATTTGGCTGGGAAGGTAGTTTTAATCAAGGTTGTCCTAAATAGCTATCTGATTTATCAGAGCTCTCTTCTTCTTGCTCCAGCCAAAACCATTAACCAAATAGAAGGACTGATAAGGTCTTTTCTCTGGCATGGTGGCAGTGCTGGAAGAGGCAAAAAGTTTGCATTGGTGAGCTGGGAAACTATTAAATTACTGAGGTCTGAGGGAGGCCTTCATATCAGAGACCTCAGAACCCAAAATCTGGCTATGGGAGCCAAGCTGCTCTGGAACCTCCTAGCCCCCAAGCCCTCCTGGTCCAGTCTTGTGCTGAAATCTAAGTATTTCAGGGGATCGAGACTCAGCTGCCTAGAAGAGGGCCACGTGACTGAGAATGGAACAACCATCCATAAACTCTGTGTTAAGGAACTGCCTTAGTTCATGGTTGATCTGTATTGGGTCCCAAACAATGGGAAGATTATCAAACTATGGCAAGACAAAGTCCTAGGTAAGACTCCTCCTCATCTTCCTCACCTGCAGCAAATGATGGACGCGCTGGGGCTGAAAACACTATGGGATATATCCACGTGGGAGAACGCAAAGCCTCAACGATGGGAAGGATGGAATTTACCAGAGTGTCATGTTGATCTTGATGCAGAGAAGTCATAGCTTCTCGTCCACCTGGTTGGGATAGCTCCAATCAGCAAGAAAAGTAGGGACCGACGCGGATGGGAAGAGCATTCTGGTAGATACTCTACGTCCGAAGGCTACCAGCATTTTTCTGCAGGTTATAATGTCCCTGCTAATCCCCAACTATGGAATTACAATTGGAATAACACTTCATTGCCCAATATTGATCTCTTCATTTGGACGCTCTTGCATGGAAGAACACTCACAAGCGAGAATCTGGAAAAGAGAGGGATCGATGGCCCTTTTAGATGTCCTTTATGTGTTGGGGCTATTGAAACTATTACTCACCTGTTCTTACAATGCCCTTATACTATTTCAGTTTGGAATGCTATGCTGAATCGCTGGGGAGGAGAAGTGAGGTTGCTGGTTAGTACTCATGATTGCTTTTATAAATGGGAAAGTCTATATCAAGGTGAGCTAAACCAGAAAAGGGGTGCGAGAGCTTGCTGGTTAAAAATCCCCAAATTAACATGCTGGTGTTTATGGATTGAAAGAAACTACAGGATTTTTCAGGAAAAGACTCAGCCTACGTGGAAGACAGCCATCAAGATTCAAGCCTTGCTTGTGGAGGTTATCAGTATCTCGAAGATCCCCAGCAACAAAGGAATTCTGACGGACAAAGAAAAAGAGCGGATGTGAAATCTCAATCCCCTGGCTGTAAATAATGTTGATGCTAAGAAATTGGAAGAATGGGATATCAAGATGGATAACTCTCAGTTTGAAAATTGGCTAAAAGAAAGGAAAATTTTTAAACTCTTCTTTGACGGGGCTTCCAAAGGGAACCCAGGGAAGGCCGGGGGAGGTGGAGTCATCATCAATCCAGACGGGAAAGTCAAGGTGGAATACTGCTGGAATATTGGTTATGAAACTAATAATATGGCTGAGGCCTATGGGATATGGCAAGGCCTAAAGCAACTGTTGGTTAAAGGAGTGGATGAGGTCATGGTTTTCAGGGATTCCAGGGTTATCATTCAGGAAATGAACGACGGAAGAAGATGCGATAATGTTAGGACAACAAGACTGATAAGGAGAATTAGGTCCAAGACCAAACTGCTTAGAAAGGTTTACTTTTTTCATATTCTTAGGGGTCTTAATGTCTTGGCGGACACTGCAGCCAATAAATCCATAGTTGCGGGTCTAAATGATATCATTGTTAATTCGGTCGTAAGTAGTGACATCCCTCCTTAGCTCCTCGGATGGTCATCGATTGAAAGAAGTGGTGACTAGGATGATTGTTGTCATGTGTTTTTACTTCAGCGGTCACTTTGCTGAGTTTTAATAATATCATAACCATTCATGTTATAAAAAAAAAGCATGGAGAGGCGAATGAAAAATTGAAGCCTCTTATAAAAATGAATGTTGATCAATAAAACAATTTGAAATAAATGTTGATTAACCAACCTAGATCCAAATCCTAGGCTCTATCAAGCGCCGAGAGGGATCAAATCTCCCGAGGTGCAAACCTCTCCTCGAAAAATCTCCTTGAGTGCAATACCTGAGAAGAGGTTTGCACATCGGGAGATTTGATCCCTCTCAGTGCTTGATAGAGCCTAGGATTTGGATCTAGGCTGGTTCCATTCGTGGGTGGTGACACAAAATTGGAGTTTGATCAACATTGTAAGGAACAGGTTAACTTGAAAAGACAAATAGAATTATGAGGATTATCATAATGTATTTAATAAGTATTAAGGATTGATTAAATTGTTAAAATGGAAAATAAAGACAATAATTTGGTAAGGATTAAATAAATGAGAATATGGTTCACATCGTGATCATTCTCAATCTATCTTATTCATCTTTTCTTATCTTCACTCCTGGTAGTTTTGATATCTTCTCATATTGATCATATGAGAATGGAGGTTGAAATCGTAGACCTGCCAAATCTTTAACTCGAGATATTGTTGTAAATGTCATACCCTGCCTCTCTTGCTTTCCAATATTAATAGTAGCTCTTTCCAATGTCAATCCTTGTGGCTTATGGATTGTTAAACCCCAAGCAAGTTTCAATGGAAGTTGTTTTTTATTACCTCTTTTGATAGATGTAATAGGAACAACTTGAGGAAATGATTCATCCCATGATACCCCCACATAATTATCAAATTTAGTTAAAACATAAGTGGGTGGTTGTGGAGGCGAACTTCCCGGGTTATATACAATTTGTTGTATAACTCCAAGAGCACCATTAACGAGGCCTGCATCGGTCCAGAGGTTTGATGTGAGCATTACCCTTGCTCCTATGGCTATAAGTAATTCAAGTTCCAACCATTCTTCATCTCCTTCCATAGAATAGTTGCTTCTTACAAATGTAGCAATACTGATCGTAATGGAACAGTTTAGGCTTCTTAATAAACGCTTGTTATGACAGTTTACATCATCATTTGTTGCAAACAAATGTATCACCTTATCGAAGGAATTTTTCAATGTTTCATGTACAGAAGTATCTATACGAGTCATCAATAATTTCCAATCCTCTATTGTTGGAACTGCATCTCTAATATTCATTAACAAATTATGAAAATATATTTATTCATTGCTTTGTCCATTTTGTCGAAACACAGTATCGAGTGTCACAACTGTTGTGAATGTGTTCCACAATTCTTTTGCAATACCTTCCGATGCATATACAGGCGTATCCATGACAGGCGGCAATTGTCCCAAATCACCAACCAATATAATTGATCTTCCACCAAAAGGTATAGTAGCATTTTTTAACCAAAGAAACCCATGGACATGAGGGGATCCACGATGTTGCCATTCATAGCGAATCCAATAATCTGTAGCTTGATGAAAATGTTCGAAAACCTCTTCTCAAAAAATTGTATGTCTCAAGTGCATATAATGTGCCACAATGTGAGGATTATCAATTACTTTTTTGTGTCGCCATTTCCTCGCTTCACATGGATCTGTAGGACTTGTGCCTGGCATTAATTTATGCAAATCAGGCCACTGCATATCCGCTGCACTTAGTGTGAATAATATTGTTGGACAACCTATATGTTGAATCAAGTCAGATAACTCTTGACGACACTTGCTCCAATATGCACGTGTGCCTCTTAATACCGTTCCAAATATTATTAATCTTTCTCCCAATCTTGAATCTGGAAGATTTTTTAAGTGTTGTCATAACTCTTCCATTGTTGTGGGTAGTTCACTAATATTCTTTTTGACAAAAACTGTTGATGAAGCTTGAGCATGATGTCTCATTATGATATTTAGTAAAAAATATTTAAAGCGAGGGTGCCTTCCAAATCTGTTATCACGGTATCTGAGAAGATGTTTTGCATACTCATGTAGATGGACATTTCGCATTCTCGGTTGTAACCAATCAGCCTCTCCTTTAGGGAACAATGCTGGAAATGCCATATAAAATAATCCAATAGTGTTATACTCGTTAATCGGAGATGAACCAATGCCAGGCCAGTTAAGCACACCAGTCGATTGCTCATTTGCGTTTTTTTCATCTAGATTAGGATTATTTTCCCGTGCTCTAATAATTTCTATCTCTCGTGGTGCACTTGGAAGCCTTGATGCAAAAGAAGTTGTTTGTAAACTGTCTAACATGTCATCAACTCCTAGTATCCCTTCCAACATTGCAAATTATGTTTTGTCGTCAATATCGAGAAGCGTAACAGAATTAAGCATATGTGAGATATCTGTTGCATTTTCAAGTAACTCTTCTACTGCGTCATAATCCACTCAAACATCTTGATAATATGGATCATTCTGAATCTTATATAATAATGCATCCATAACTTTTTGTTTTCTATCAGTGAAATCATAACTGGATCCTTGTCATCCTTTTTTTCGCACAACGACCATTAAGTCCAAGTTGTTAATATGCCATGGCAATGTCTTAGCAACATCTTTAATCTCTTGTGGAAAACTAATGGTGTGTCCTCGATATTTGTATTGTCCACCAATTGAATGCATCACCTGCAAAATTGGACTTGCACGTGCTATCAACATCTCTTCAACTTGTGTGAGATCTTGAAGGACACGCGGTTGAAATCCTGGATCCATGTGGTTCGCAGCTAAGAATCTGTGATTAGATCCCTCTCTCAGACATCGCAAGCACATTGGACCTGTACTTGTATTACGTATGTGTAGTCCAGCATATGACTCCTGACAGACATGACACATTTGCACCTTTGCAAATTGATCAATTCGTTCACGAAATTTGCGATGTCTAGTATACATTTGTTCAGATGGTACCGATATATTATCATCAATTTCAATCTCCTTATGTGGGACCATATTAGTATTTGGAACCACTTGAGCATCTACCACAGTTGGTTTTACTGGTATACTAGTTGAATGTTGTCTTTGTCATTCTACATTTTGATTTATTTGTTGTTATGCAAATCGATTTCTTTGTTCATCCAATCGCTTCAAATTTCTCTCTCGATACGCTCTTTGTTGATCAACGTTTCATTTTCTTAGTTCTTCTCATTCTTATGCTATCAATTCGGCTAACTTTCTTTTTCGAGATTCTTTTTGTCGAGCTGTGTGTTGTTTTTTTCGTTCTTCTTCTGTTTCTGCTGACATTTCGCTTGTCCTCTCGTCATTCCGTACATTTTGATTTATTTGTTGTTCTACTGCTGTCACTTCTACTGTCATTTGGTCACTTCTTGCATTTTGATTATTTATTTGCTCTTCTGATTGCTTCATCTGTCTCTCTCGATATGCTCTTTGTCGATCATTGTTCCGTTTTCTTTGTTCTTCTCGTTGTTCTGATGTCAATTCCTCTAACTTTCTTTTACGATATTCCCTTTGTCGATTTGCGAGTTGTTTTCTTCGTTCTTCGCGTTCTTCTGTTGTCTTTTCATCCAACTGTCTTTTTTGAAATTCTTTTTGTCGATCTATGTTTTGTTTTCTTCGTTCTTCTCATTGTTTTGTTGTCTTTTCATAAGATTTGCTTCCTTCGCCTGTTTCTCTCATAGCAACTTCCGCATGCACATATTCCATTTCTATTTTAGTCACTATATAAAAAATGTCAAACATTAACATATATGCTGACATTTATGCATCTAGGAAATATAAACTAAAAGCAATGCACCACTGGAATAACAACTACACTGAAAAAAATGCAATAACAAAAAATGTACACTGAAAACTATGCAAGTATACAACTCAATTTACATGAAATTCTAAATGACTAAATGCTATATATTTTCAAGACAAAAAGGTGATCTAAGAGGATTGAACCTTGCACCTCACACCCATTATCCCAACACCCTCACCACTATAGCACAGGTAGTTCCTATTATGCATGGCAAAGATTTTTTATATATACCCATGACATACCTAAATTTAATATTTTTTAAGACAAAAAGTTGATCTAAGAGGATTGAACCTTGCACCTCACACCCATTATCCCAACACCCTCACCACTATACCACATGTAGTTCATATTATGCATGGCAAAGATTTTTTATATATACCCGTGACATACCGAAATTTAATATATTTTAAAACAAAAAGGTGATCAAGGAAGATTGAACCTTGCACCTCACACCCATTATCCCAACACCCTCACCACTATACCACAGGTAGTTCCTATAATGCATGGCAACGATTTTTTATATATAGCTAAATTTAATATTAATTTATATTAAATTTAAATATTAATTTATATTAATTTTAATATTAACTTATATTAAATTTAAATATTAATATATATTTATATCAATTTAAATTACATTTTAATTTTAATATTATATTATATTATAATTTTAATATTATATTAAAGTTATAATATAATATAATATTAAAATTAAGATGTAATATTAATATAATAACTCACATTTTATAGAAACGTCTCCACTTGTAGGCATAATATTATGCATAATAGAAACGTATGAGAATCAGGCATAATATTAAGGCAGGTGCAGGCGGCAAGGGAGGACGCGGAGGGGAGGAGGGGAGGTGCAAGAAGCTGCGCAGGGGGAGGACCCGGTGCAGCATGAGAAGAGGGGAAGGGGCTGCCAGTGGAGCTGGAGCTGCGAAGGAGGGGAGGCTGCTGCCAGTGGAGCTAGAGCTGGAGTTGTGGAGGAGATGCAGGTAGCGTGTTCTGACATGGTTCAAAGCTTTTTGGAAAAAAAAATATGCAATGTTCACTATAAAAAATTCATGTTACTTGAAATGAAGAAGTATAATTATGCAATGTTCACCTTGTTACGTGATCAGATTCTTCGTCTCGAATATCTGCTTGATCAGATTCTTCGTCTCTAATAGTTGCTTGAGAATAATTTTTTTTTCTATAATATTTTTGTTGTTTGTATTAATATAGGGAGTGTATTTCAAATGAAACGTTACGACCTTACATTATTAGGCCGACAAAATATTTACAACTTTTTACATTAGTTATTCAATATTACAAACGTTACATTAGGTTACAAGATCTCTCCCATAATATTCACTACTATCACTATTATTTTTTGCCGACATGTTACAAATGTTACTAACGTTACATCACGTTACAAGATCTCTCCCATAATATTCACTAATATTCACTTTCACTATTATTTTTTGCCGACATGTTAGTAACGTTATATCACGTTACAAGATCTCCCCCATACTAGGCTGTAGAGCGCCTCTCGGTGCAATAAGTTAATTAATTTTATCAAGGCATTAGAGAGATAAATAAAATCTAGATAAATGAATGTTGAAATATTCTAGTCAATGAAGTGATCAATTGAAAATCCTCATTACTCCAAAATTGCTAGTTTGTTATCAAGTTAAGGTGCAACTGCATGTGGGAATATCGAGTACATTGCCACCACGTGGCTCTTATTGACTATTAATTTTATATTTAAAAGAAAAAAACCAGCAGACTGTGTAAATCAAATCCAACATTTACAAGGCGGTCATTCTCAACCATAATTGTTTTTGGTAAAAAAATCCAATATAGTCCCATATTCGATGGAGGAATATCAACAGTCAAAGGGTCAGCTTCTAGACTTTCAAAGCAAAGTTCAATCATTAAATCCATTTGTCACAACATATTTAATGAGAATATACATGTGTCACAACATATTTAATGAGAATAAAGGCACTACAGGATCAAGATGTATGTAATTTTGAAAGATACAAAAGGAAAGCACTACGAGAAATAATGGGTTTTCTGTATATAAAAGTTTCATGTCTTATGGATTCTTGCGTAGTGAAGGATTCATTGTAATTACCCATAAGTTATGTATTTGTTCAAGTTCCTTCTATTCAATTTTCAAAAAGTATTTATGTTCTTTGAATATTCATTTTTATGGATTGCAGAATTGATCTAGTATAGTTCATCCTCTGTATTTCATATTTTTCTTCCTATACGATGTTGTCTTTTGCCATATGAATCCAATTTAATTGGTAACTAGTGTGATTGTCTTTGATCCATGAAATATTGTTATAATTCTGAACCCTTACCCAACCTTTAAAACCTGATTCAAAGTATTCATGAAATACCCACATACAAAACCATTACCAACTGAGGTGCCTAAACTTTGTGTTGTTCTAGTCTAGTGGACTTTAGGAATAGCATATTTTGGAGTCGTTGTTAAGGACATCCTTCCCCGGGAATACGACAATGAATACAACTACTTCTTGATGGTGAATAAGGACTGGTGAAGTAACCACTATTTTTTCACCTGGTGACTCCACAATCAAAAGACTCCACTGGAGAATGAGCCTTACTAATAGAAAAATGAAAAGGCAAAAAGGAAAGGCCAGTTTCTCAGCCATTAGTTGTTTTCAAGAACTTATATTCTTTTTTATCAGTTCTTTCCCATATTTTCCATCGCGTGTGAAAATAATTATTTTCCCATCTTTTCTATTGTGTGGGAAAAGAATTATCATTTGCTTTATACACTCGAATGATCTAAGCCTATTGTTGTATATCCCTCCTTGAAAAAAGAAGATTTTCCTACTTTTTATATTATTGATCTTGATGTGATCCCTTCATCTGAACCTACTGAGAAAAATGATGTCCATATAATAATCTCTCCATATCTTGACTAGTCATGTAAGCATATGGACAACAAAGTTGATTTACCATATCCTGAAATCATTGTTCCACCCTGTAATCAGCTCACTACAGCTCAGTCCAAGATTCAGGAAGGTTATAAACCTCTTAAGTTACCTTTTGTCCTCCATGATTACCCTCCTAATCTTTTTAGAATACCTTTCTAAGTTCAATGGAGAAGACTATGTTACAACTGGGAAACACATGGAAGCCTTTGAATGTTTTACATATAACTTTGAAATCATTCACGAGGATGTACACATGGAAGCCTTTGAATGTTTTACATATAACTTTGAAATCATTCATGAGGATGTGTTCATGAGAACATTTTCCTAGTCTTTACTCAGAGATGTTGGACTATGGTTTAGACACTTTGAGCAAAATTCAATAGGTTCATGGACTGACTTTCTTGAGATATTACACGGAGATGTTGGACTATGGTTTAGACACATTGAGTAAAATTCAATAGGTTCATGGACTAACTTTCATGGCACTTTCTTGAGATATTAGGGTGAAAACAATTCTTATGAACAATACCTTTCTAAGTTTTATGCTATGAAGAGGAAGAATGATGAAACTGTTACTAGATTTAATACAAGATTTCATGGCTTTCATCTCAGTATGCCTAAGGACATTCAACCTTCTGAAACTACTACCAAATTGTATTATACATGAGCTCATCATCCCAATTAAGCATTTTATCTCAAGAAAAAAAGGTCTTTGACTTTACATTAGATGTTTACTAATGTTAAAGAGATTGAGAACAACCTTTTGGCATGTGTAAAACTTCAAGATCAGATCTTGGATGAAGGTTTGGATGCATAAGAAAAGGACTCAGATTATGAACAACATACCTCAGATCTGGATTTTCAATATGCATATACATCTTTCAGTCTTTATCCAGACCTCATAGCTAGTAAATCATAATTTTCTATTCTTAAGGATGATTTTCATGATACTGATTATGCTGATGATTTTTATCATAACGATTTTGCAGAGGGTAGTGATCAATTTGTTGAAGAGAAATTTGTTGTTTTGAGATATCTTGCTACTAATATAACTGATCAGAAATCCTTGTTTGCTTATAATGATATTGAAGATATTATGCTATCAAGTTCTTGTTAGGATTTTTCTCAAAACCAATGATGTATTGATCATTTTAATTTTCTTTTTCTTGAAGTTGATAATGACACAGGCCGTGAAGAACCTCAGCAAATCAATATCTTATTACGTAGATGAGTGTTACATATAAAGGATATCAAAACCGTTATCTACAGTTAGATAACGAGATTACTAACTAATAACTGAAATATTATTTACAATGTAATCCCGAAGGATTACTCAACATTCCCCCCTTAATCCGAAGGGACATCTGACATGCCAAGCCGCATTCGAAATTTTTCAAACTTTTCACAGCCCAATGCTTTAGTAAAGATATCTGCAATTTGCTCAGAAGTAGGACAATGTGTCAGATGAATGGTTTTGGTCTCAACATGATGTCAAATCAAGTGATATTTGGTGTTGATATGTTTGGTTCGATCATGGAATTTTGGATTCTTGGCCAATTGAATTGCAGAAGTGTTGTCAACAAAGAGAGGCATTGAAGTCATTTGTTTCTCCTGCAAGTCTTCAAGTATTTTACGAAGCCAAATGATTTATTTTGTGGCTTGAGCTGTTGCAACATATTCGGCTTCAGTTGTAGAATCAGCAGGAACAGATTGCTTTTGTGATCTCCATGTGATAGCTGCTGATCCAAGGTTCATCAAATAACCTGAAGATGAGAGGGCAATGCTCTTTATCTCCATCAAAATCAGAATCTGAATAACCAGTGAGATGAAAGTCTGAAACTTTAGAATATATGATGCCATAAGATTGAGTTCCTTTTAAATATTTGAGCACTAGCTTTGTTGTATTCCAATGACCTTCACAAGGATTATGCATAAACCTGGAAAGTATTCCTACAACAAAATTTATGTCAAGACGAATAGTAGTAAGATAAATTAAACTTCCAACAATCTACCTGTACTTTGTTCGATCTTCAAATGTGCTACCTTCATTTGAAGTAAGATTTAGATTCTGCTCCATTGGTGTTGAAACATGATTACAATCCTGCATACCAAATTTGTTTAATAACTCTCCAACATATTTTTTCTGAGAAATGAAAATGTGCTTTGGTTTTTTATCTACTTCAATTCCTAAATAATAATGTAATAATCCCAAATCTATCATATCAAAAACCTTTTTCAACTCTATTTTGATAGATACTATATAATCGTCATTATTTCCTGTGATAAGCAAATCATTCACGTAGACAACTAGATATACAACCGATCTTCCAACTTTCTTGACAAATAAAGTTGCATCATCTAGATTGAAGTTCTTATAATTCAATTTGAGAAGATGCTCAATTAACTTTTCATACCAAGCTCGGAATGCTTGCTTTAAACCATATAAGGATTTGACTAATTTGCATACCTTCTGTTCTTGACCTTTGATAGCAAAGCCTTCAGGCTAATCCATATACACATATTCGTTTAAGTCTCCATTCAAAAATGTGGTTTTAACATCCATGTGATGTATCTTCCATCCTTTTTGTGCTGCTAATGAAAACAAATTTCGAATGGTGCTCCATTTAGTTGTAGGAGCAAATGTTTCTGTGTAATCAACACATTCTTTCTGTGCATACCCTTTTGCTACAAGTCTCACTTTGTGTTTGTCAAGTGAGCCATCCACTTTATACTTATTCTTATATATCCACTTGCATCCAATCGGTTTGGTTCCAATTGGAGGGTTCACCAACCTCCAAGTTCCATTTTTTATGAGAGCATCATACTCTCTTTGCATTGCACTTTTCCATACATCACTATTTACTGCTTCTTGAAAAGATGCAAGTTCATCAAACGCATGAAAGTTTAATTCACAATCTAATGTTACAAAATCATCATTCCTTTTTGGAAATGTCTTAGTCTGTATCGATCTACAAACTTCTTCTTCTTGTGGTGTTTGCTCTATTTCTTCTTTAAGAGCAAGTTCTGCATTATCTATGATACTTAATTTATCCATTCCATTAACAATATCATCAACTGTCTCATCTTCTGTTTCATCAACTTCTGCATTAGAAGAAAATTCCAAAACTTGACTTAGAACAGGAATCCCCCCTTCAATATTTGGAAGTTCATTATCCATTTCATGATAGTTTTTTTTAGAATGAAATCTATCAAGCTGAACAAGTTGTCTATCAATAGTGAATGCATCTTTCTCAAACTCAAGAAATATAACATCTCTAGAAACAATAAACTTCTTGTTATCTTCATCATACAACCTATAAGATTTAGAAGTAATAGAATATCCCAAAAAAATACATTCCTGACTTCTTGCTCCCACTTTATGTCTTTGTTGCTCAAGAATCAAAGCATAACATGTGGAACCGAAAATTCTAAAATGCTTGACAGCTGGAAGATGATCATGCCACATTTCATAAGATGTTTTGTTTTTTAGTGCAGCAGAAGGACATCTATTCTTAATGTAGACAACACAAAGAACTGCTTCTCCCCAAAACATTAACTTGACATTTTTAAAAAACATCATTGATCTTACCATATTCAAGAGTGTCATATTCATACGTTCTGCCACACCATTTTGTTGTGGATTATAAGGAACAGTTGTTTGATGTTTAATACCATTCTCCTGCAAATATTTTTCAAAATCTTGAGATGTTTATTCACCACTGTTATCAGTTCGAAGGGTTCCAATATTGAGTTGAGCTTCATTTTTAATCCATAAGTGAAAATTTCTGAATGTATCAAAAGCTTGAGATTTTGCTTTTAATAAATAAACCCAACACATCCTCGTAAAGTCATCAATGAAAGTCATGATATATTTGTTACCATTTGCTGATGGAACACGCATGGGCCCACATAAATCTGAATGAATAAGACCAAGCTTTCTTGAAGCTCGAAACATAGAATCATTAAAAGGTTGTTTACTGTGCTTGCCTAAGATACAAGCATCACATGGTGAAAGTTGTCTTGGAATAGTAGGAAGCCCTTGAACTCCTTTCTGTTTCATAATCCTGAGACTGTCATAATTAATATGACCAAATCTAGCATGCCACAATAAGCTGGAAGATAAATTACTATTATGCTGAACCAAATTTGCAGAATTCTGTGAATTGGATGATGTACCATTCAACTTTAAAAGTTTGTTATCTTCCACTCCATTCATTACAATCACATTATCATAAGCTCTTCTAATTTCAATGATACCATCAAACATATGTATCGAGTGATTTTGTTGTCTAATTTGCACAAGAGATATTAGATTTCTCTTCAATTGTGGAACATGCAGAACATCAGAAAGTATATAATCAACAAGTCCTGGTAATTTCAATCTAATAGAACCAATTCCTGGAGGTTTTAACTGAGACTTATCTTCCAAATGTACTACCCCATCAATTTGACCACTAAATGTCATATGACATGTGGCTCCAGTATCCAATAACCAAATATAATTCCATGAAAATGAAGTACTGAAAGCTTCTTCAATTCCTAGATTGCAATGTGCAACAACATAATGTGCAGATTCAGGAGGGTTACCTTTATCATTTCCTTTATCTTGTACTTGCTCTTTCTTGTTAACAATTTTATCCCAAGAAG
>LPNX010713909.1:147361-282670 GCA_001517045.1 Pseudotsuga menziesii
ATAAAGGCAATAATCAAGGCATAAGCCTTCTTGTCCTTGCTTTTCCATAATGCTAACTATTTGGCATTAGTAGGTGGTACTGGTGCACTTTTATCCACTTCATTTATTGCTTCTCCATCTTCCTTATCTTCTAAATTCTCATTTTCACAAATTCCATCCCACATATCATTAAAAATAAGGGTATTTTTAACTTTACGAAACCATTCATAATTTTCTTTTCCAGACAAAATAACTCCAACAATTGAAATTAAAGAATTCATTGAGATTTATTGTATAGTAAATTTTTGTGTACAAAATACAGTCTGAAATATTCTTTTCCTCTCAGCCAGTGTTCTTTAAAATCTTATATCTTCTAAAAATATTTCCCGAAAGGTTTAATAATTCAATTTAAAAAACCTTGTACTCAAATATAAATGGTTGTTTAAAAACTTTTAATTTCTGAAAAGAACTCCCCAAAGATTTGATAATTAATTTAAAGAAACCATTGCACGAAAATATAAATGACGGCTCTCTTCCTTTTTTTCTCTTTTTAAAAAAGAAAATAATTCTTCAAAACAATTACCGAAACAATTTACGTGGATTTCCTCTTAATGTGCAATCTTTGTCTTTCTTCCACAATCTTTACTAAGCAGCGCTCATTTCTTCATTTCTTGGTGATAGCTCATTTGCTAGCTCCTCGTTCACGGGCTCCTTCTTTCTCACCAATGTTTCGCTGCCTTTGCTCTTATACCACTGACACAGGCCATGAAGAACCTCAGCAAATCAATATCTTATTACGTAGATGAGTGTTACATATAAATGATATCAAAACCGTTATCTACAATTAGATAACGAGATTACTAACTAATAACTGAAATATTATTTACAATGTAATCCTGAAGGATTACTCAATAGATAAAAATGCAAAAGAAGAATCACTTTCACATTAATATTTTTCCAATTTTTCTATTTAACAAGAAAAAGTTTATGATGAACTAAATGACGATGAAATTGGTGAAGAATGTCAACAATTTCCAGGATATCTTCTTGCCCCTAATTGTCATGATGTATATTGAATTTATGAACTACTTTTACCGGAGAAAGAGGATAACATAGTTATTAAGGTTATGTATTTAAAACATAGGCAATTTTTTCTTTTGGATCAACCAAATATTTCTACATCTTCATACATAAGAGCTCATAGCAGCAAACCAATATATGATTGCTATAAAGCAGAATTTGAAGAAAGCATTGAAAGTTTTTATCAAGAGCAGATATTAATTCAAAATCTCAAAGGCAATGGAAGCAGTTCACAACCTTTTCCAATTTCAGAAGGAAGATATTGGCATCATCAATGGAGTAGTGCCTGCAAAGGATACTAAGAGACCATCCAATCAGTTGGAACATGAAGAGAAGATTTTCATTAAGGTATTCTTTCATACTTTTGATGATCTTAGCAGATTAAGAGAAGATTATCTTGAAGCTTTAAGTGGTCCAAACTTAGCATTATTGTTATATAGAGAAGAAGATGGATCTGGTTATTATTTGGAACCACGACTATTTATATCGTTGTTTCTTTTGATAATCATTAATGTGGAGAGGATTCAATTGGTTTCTTGGCTTATTGAATGGTTGTATTGGAAATTTCACATCACTTGATTGAGCAAAGAGATGAGCTGGTTAGAGTAGGAAATGTATAAAAATAAGCTTGTTTTTTTTCATCATTGGTGTGTAGTAGATTGAATAAGACTCCATAGCCCAATTGGAGAAAAGGCATTAGAAAAGTAGTTTTATTTTCGTCTTGCAAAGTCGTTTGTTTTCACTTGAGCAGAACAGGTTCCAGGTTGGAAGGTATGGAATTAAATGGATCAGGAATAGGTCTGTAGGTCGTTGGAGCCTCCTATGGAGAACTCCATACCCACTTGGAGATATATGTCCATCCCCACTTGGAGATATATGTTAGAACTGTAATTTACATATCAAATTTTTTTAAGCTCTTCGTCAAATTTGAGTCAAACTTTGTTAAGCTTCTTCTCTTCCAGTAGTAAAAGCTTTACAATTTGCAATGGATTTGCTAAGAGAATTTCGAATTTCAAATGTATGTCCTGGATATGGGGATATGCCGATACCAAGAATTCCATGTTTAATCACCCAAGAGCTGTGTATAAGTGTCGCTAGAAGTGCAACAGAAAACTATGGATATTCCTTGTCATTTCCAAATTCATAAATATTCAAAAGATTTATGCACTAAGACAGGATTGTGGATAATTTTATGTATCCATAATTGTGATTATTGGAACCTTCCACGATTTATGGAGACATGGAATTTGAAAAACATGAAACTAGACATGGTTTTATGGATATTTAAAATGTATGATTTCCAAGAAACATGGGATTGCTTTTCAAAACCATGAGCAAAAACAATAAGTGTGGTTTAGAGATATAAGGAAGAAATGGTTTCAAATGTTGTGAAATTTCAAGAAGGAAAAATGAAAATCAAATGAGTAAAATGGATTTTCTTATGACTAATTTGGACTTTCCTCTAAGATAATCATGAGCCGAGTTCGAAGTAGAGGAGAAAATTGATAAGAACAAGTTTTAGCAGTAAAGCTGCATATTCCCTGTCTTTAGGGTTGTAAGGTTGTAAGGCTGAATTTACATGGTGTACAAGTTTAATTTCAGGAAAGTTGTTTATATGTTCGATGTAAATAAAAGTAAATGAAAAGATTATGGTAAAACTGAAAGTGTAAAAATGGATGTAAGGTTACTTGAAAAAATGAGAGACACACATTGATATAATGATAAGCCTAAAAAAAATATTAAAATTGTTGTTTGTGTTACTAAATAAAAGATTGTTGTTAAAAAGATTGTTATGTTAATAAATAAAAGCGTGTGTGCCTAGTTCTTCACTAACTTTAGTATGAACATACAATCACTTGAGCTCTAATTTACCTACTTTAAATTGATACTTTCTTTTATGTACAAAATCTTGATTTCCAAAATCCATGTAATTCATCCCACAAAGCATTCCAAATTAAACATTTAACATACTAAATTGAACGTTACTAAGTAAATTTGATGCAACTATAGATATAATAAAGAGGATTGAAGTATTTTTTTTCCATATGATAGGGAGAGATTTACAATGAAACTTGGAGTTTTTCAAATCCTCACAGTACTATACTATTAATGGGCATGGGCATGGGCATTAAGGCACATATAAAAGAATATCTCCTGGTTTCATATGTGAAGTAAAAGAATATGTGTTTCCAAGAGTATTTACTAAATTAAGTAGTAAATTAAGAAGTTCTTCAAATATGAAAAAGTTAGAATTATTTAAATATTTAATTGAAAAGAATCGTTTAAATATGTGGAATAATTTTAATTTTAAATTTAAATTTATTAAATTAAAACCATCATAATAAAATTTAATTATTTGTTATTAAAATTATTTATATTTTAAAGTTTTTTTTTTTATATATTTAAGAGGTTATTCGAGTATGAAAAAGTTGGAATCCTTTAAATATTTGATTCATAAGAATGGTTTAAATATGTTTAATAGTAGTATTTTGTTATTAAAATTATTTATATTTTAAAGATTTTTATATTTAAGAGGTTGTTAGATATTTTATGATGTTATTTACCAAAATAATCATAACCAATATTTTTAGATACAACCATACCCTTCTCACTGGTGTTTATTTATTTATTTATTTACTCTTCTCACTGATTATTTATTTATTTATTTATTTATTTACTTACTTACTCGTCTCACTGGTGTTTATTTATTTATTTTTGTTTTTCATGGGCCCCATACTCCAATCCTATGTAGTCAATTTATTTTCGTTTTTCATCATCCTAGCCATACTTCTATCATGTGCGACCCAACTATGAAACATCGTTGCTTCAATTCAGGTATGCCAAATTGTATCTTCAATTCATCGTTGCTTCAATTCAGGTATGCCAAATTGTGATATTGTTTTTAATCCACTCAAAATGATAGGACTTTGATTGGTTTTGGATTTTCTACAAATTTTGAATGACATGATTTATAATTTTCTACAAATTTTGAATGACATGATTTATGACTTTTGTATAATACCAAACCAATATTGTATTGGTAGATTTTATTTTTGCTCAATAATTTTATTTTAATTTATATGTTAGTTTTTATTTCTTAACTAAAATAAATGAAGAATAAAAGGAAGCAAATTTACCCTCACATATAATCTTGCCTTGATCTCATAATGTTGTTGCGATCTCGTTTTCAGAGTAAGAATTCTGTTTGGGATTTTTTTATATGTTTTTAATAAGTCATCCTGGTGTGTTATTTATAATAATTAATAATTCATTATGACTATATTAACAGTAAATCAAGTGTCATTGAAGAATATTGCACTCAAACAATAATCAGTATGCCACACTTCAATTTACTTAGCAAAGATATGGAACCAAGAAATTGTGCAGACTCGAATTTTTTGAGTTATTGTTCCAGTATAGAAACACTTGAATATTGATATATGCTAGCCAATGAATGAGCTAAAATATGGCTTCGATGCAGTCAACAAAGTAAATGGAAGTAAAGATCACAGAGCTTCTGTCGCCAAGGTTTCCAGGATCAAGGATCGACAATGGATAAATTGATGGATGGTACTAGGCTTGAAGGATCATAAACTACTATCTAAACTATACAAATGAAAAAAGTCTTATGAGAATGAAAAAACGCCTTATGAGAATGGTTCAAATAGGTGGCGTAGAGCTTATACATGGATTCTATTGTTGCTGTAAAGTCTCCAGAGCATTTGCAGAAGTGTGATCTTCCTCCACCACAGTCAGTCTAGCTGACATATTTAATGAGATGGACATGTCTAAATCCCAAGAGAGATTTTCCAACGTCTTTTGGTAGGTTCAAATCACCATATTTAGAAGATAATACCAATTTTCCATACTTGACAGCTCTCAACAGGACATAGAGCCATGGGCTGTGGATTTAATCCAAGCCGCTTAAGTCCATGTGAGCTCAATCTGGGTGCTATTCCTCCACCATATCTTGGCGTCACTCCTCCCTAGCAATCCAAGAAGCTTAAGTTGCAGAGTCAACACTCCATGCTTTAAAAAAAAATCAATACTTGACAGGGTTTATGGACATGAATTATCTTGTAAAATGAAGTGCAAACCTGAGCATGAGGTGGTAATTGACGTCCTCGAACACAAATGCAGTTGAGGATACATGAGACTAACCAACGAGCACTGTATTGAACATGTTAATTACATGCTAACGATGCTATAAATCCTGCTGCTTGATGAACCAAGCAAAACCAACCGATTTTCTCGGGAGAGCTATACTGGAAGAAAACAAGGATGCTGCGAGAGCGGCCAACGGCTGGAGGCATGCAAGGCAATGTTGTCACCGCTAGCAAGTGTTGTGCAGGGCGAGTAGCAGGTGTTGCGTCACCAGCGAGTAAGTTGTCTAGGGCAGCAGGTGCGCCATCTGCCAGTCGATATTGGGGAGCGGTCAGCAAATGCAATCATGAATAACAAAAGAAAACAAACAAAAAGAAATTGATTCATCTAAAATTTCAATTGATTCTTCAGGATGTTACACATTCATTTCACATTACAATATATTTATCTACTATTCATGGAACAATAAAGAAGGGTAAAGGGTGGGCACTCATAATATCAGAGAAATGCTAAAACCAGAGCTAAATTATTCATCATGCTATTGTATTGATAGCTTCTTCTGTTGCTGCCGCTGGAAAAATAATAGTGCTCTTCTTATCAACCATGCCAACCTCCTCCTATTCTGGGACAAATGAACATCATTTGACATGGTATATGATAAGAATTTATGTTTAAGAGATTATGCAACTAATTCCTTCTCTTTGTGGCCCGTTTCTGGCAAGTCATAAGCGTTGCAGTTCTGAGGATCTCTATCGGTATGCAATTCATGAAGGCAGCTTCTAATTGATGTGCTTAAATTTTGTTTCGTCAAAAAGAGAAAATACATTGATAAACTCTTAAATTTTTATGTTAGAAACATGTGTAATATTAAAATATAAAATGAAGAAGGTTAAATATTTTATAAATTTGAATTTTTTATATGTTTTTATCCTAATTTAGTTAGGCATTTTAGTTAAAATTGCAATTCCCATTTTAGTTAAAATTGCAATTCCCCGCATGTATAAGAGAAAGTTTTCAGTTTTTTTACAGAATTTCTTCAATATCTACTCCAGTGTAACCAAGGATGTCGAATACATTTTCTCTGTCAAAATTGAAAGTCTACTCGCTTGCTACCATTCTGTCCATGGACACGACACATTGTAAAGATATTAGATAATTCCCTGATAATCCGTCATCAATGTGTATCAAATAAGAACACACAGTAAAGATTTTGGACTTGAAGATCTTGAAACTTTTGATTTTTGGTGCATTCCATTTGAAACAATCAATGCATGAATGCTGCAATGCAGAGGTTTTCGAGAATTCTTGGTATAATACTTCATGTTATTCTATCTGTTAGGATATGATGTAATAGAGTATAATACAATAACACAACAGCACAACAGGAGCCCACTATGAAATTGCGCCCAATGCACATGGATAGAAGTAAATTGTAGTCAAATGAAGCACAAACCAGCCAGGCCACACAAGTCATAAGCGAAAACCAGCAGGGCATTGGGCGTTGAGAGTTGCATAAGAGAAGAAGGAAGGATTATGCTTGAGAGCAAGCTCCCCTCAGTGGGCGTTGAGAGTTGCATAAGAGAAGAAGGAAGGATTATGCTTGAGAGCAAGCTCCCCTCAGTAATAAAAAGAAAAAAGGTCCAGGAAACCGTGGGGTTAAAGAAGAAAGGTCCAGGAAACCGTAGTGTAAACCCCAGTTCGACAGCCTTGTCGTCAAAGCAAGGCCGCACCTTAAACACATCTACACCAGTGATACCAATGTTTCCATACTTGACAGCTCTTCAATAAGCCACAACGCCATGGGATATGGATTTAAGCCAAGCTACCTAGGTCCATGTGAACTCGTTCCGAAGTGGGATGTTCGTGGTCCCAATGAAGACTCTGAGTCTTATCCCCTGGAAGTTTCAGACGAAGTCTGTCAATCTACTAAGACAACATCATATGGTTTCTCAGTCTTATCTCCTGGAAGTTTCGGAAGACGAGCTCGACAATCTCCCATGCCTGTTCTCGACTCCAAAGACGAAGTCTGTCAATCTACTAAGGCAACATCAGATTGTTTGTCCAAAAGCACTGATATGAAATCCATTGCTAAACAGTTTTCAATATATTAGAGGACGACTTTGAAAGCTATCAATAGTTTACATATCAGTTTTCAATATATGAAGATGCTTAGGATGCCAACTCAAAGATTATATCAATAGATTATGCAAAGACGTCTTAACCAGCTTCCAAGTTTAATAACTTGCAGAGATTAATGAATCATGAATTTTAACATATGAAATTGCTGGAAATAAACTGTATAATACAGAAATTCTCCACTTATTGAAAGCAACAATAAGAGGTTGAGAGATAATGTAAGACATCATCGTCCCAGATGTTAGAATGATGGTTGCTAATGCGTCTCTGTGCATCATCAGCTGCAACAATGAAGCTCATGATTGCGT
Source organism: Pseudotsuga menziesii (assembly GCA_001517045.1). NCBI lineage: Eukaryota > Viridiplantae > Streptophyta > Pinopsida > Pinales > Pinaceae > Pseudotsuga > Pseudotsuga menziesii. The sequence goes on from LPNX010713909.1 coordinate 154,969, forward strand.
TGCGTTGAGCTCCAATTCCTGTCGTCTTCCTGGTTCAATTGTTGCTGCAATCCTGCGCTCAACTAAGAAGGGGAGGTGGTGGAGATAGACTGTTCTCCCATGATCCAGAATCCAGAGGAAGCCTTTGTTTAAGCTCATGTAGCTTTCCACGTTACATTGAACTAGGTAACAGCGTTCCTCCTTCATGCAAGTCATCTAATGCAGAGTTCCATATACTGCAGCGATTGTCAAGGTGTGAGGTGTGAGTTCAGTGTCACTGCAAATTGCAGGTTTGTCAGGGTGTCAATGCAGTGCGGTGTCACTGCAAATTGCAGGTTTGTCAGGGTGTCAATGCAGTGCGGTGTCAGAGCCACAGTGCAGTGCAGTGTTAGAGCCTCAGGGTGTCAGTGTCAAAGCCTAAAATGAAAATGTAATTCTGCAATAAGATAGCTGATGAAAAAACTTTAGAAAAACGGTTAATTTTTGTTTAAAACTATAGCATAAAATATAACAATTGTAGTGTCACAAATGCAGTGGCGTAAATGCCAAAACCTAGTCTAATACATAATTGGAGCAAGAGCTATCCATTGAGGTGCAGAGCATTTAATGCAGCTCAAACAAGCTTGATGATTGTTAGATCTTGAACTGCTCAAGATCCAAGGGTTATCAAGCCTAATGCAGCTCAAACAAGCTTGATGATTGTTAGATCTTGAGCTGCTCAAGATCCAAGGGTTATCAAGCCTTTTGCAACAGCATTAAATGCTCTGCAGCTCAATGGATAGCTCTTGCCTACATAATTTCCTGCTTGGAGGGATAACGCATTAATATTTAACAAATAATGTAAATTTTTTCCTCATTTATTGGTCAAATAAGAATTGAAGTTTTAAAATAAATTTTATAATTAGAAATGAGTTTTATTATTTGAAAAATGAAGTGTTCTCTAATCAAAGAAATTGAACTTCTCCAGGATGTTATTGAGTATTAGTTTCAAAGTTAAAAGAGAAATCAACCAATTGTCTAAATCAAATCCAACATTACCGGAAACCACTTCATAATTTCCATAAGTGCCCTACATATATAACCAGCATAGATCCAAATCCCAGGCTCTATCAAGCGCCGAGAGGGATCAAATCTTTGGAGGTGCAGACCTCTTCTTAAGTATTGCACTCAACTATGAGCTTTAATGTGATTCAGACCAAAAGGCACATTTTTTTATTTAAGGTCCACAAATAATATTTTTATTATTAATATTTAATACTATTTATGGCTGCATATAATATTTTTTATTTTGTTAGGAAAAAACATTAAAACATCTCCCCATACATAGTTTTAAAACCATGTGCAAGGCCCTCCTAAAATCATGGGTTGTTTAGGAGGCCTTGCACATGGCTTTAAAACCATTTGTAAGGCCCTCCTAAACCATGTACAATAAAACCATGGGTTTTTAAGAGGCCTTGCACATGGTTTTAAAACCATGTGCATGACCAACATTTTTTTTTTGGGATAACTCAATTTTTATTTTTATTATTTTTTATTATTTTGTTAAGTAGAAACATTACAACATCTCCCGTATATTGTGTTGTTTTTCTCACAGACATGTTTTTATGGCAGATAATTAAATTTTTTATTATTTTGTTAGGTAGGAACATTACAACATCTCACCCATATTAAATTGTTTTTGTGGCCGACATTTATTTTGGAAGATAATTAAAAGTTTTGTTTTTTATAGCCTACATCTATGTAAGGTTACGTAACATTAAACCATTACGTAAAGTTACAACATTACATAATGTTACAAGATCTCCCCCATACTGGGCTGTAGAGCGCCTCTCGACGCAAAAATCCAAAATCGCTACCAGATTTTGCCGATGTTTGTTTTGCACTATTTTACATTTTTCAAAGACAGTTTTTAAAAGTGGATCTAAAGATTGGCTATTAGATTTTATGTGCCAAATCATAAAATCATATACGAATTATGTTTATTTTGCTATTTCCATATGTTCTATGTAAGACTCGATCCACTTATTGTGGATCTAAGATCTATTTTGAAAGTAATAATTGTATCTATAAAAGAAAAAGTTGAATGTAATAGTGGGCATTAGACCTAGGGGATTTTGGAATAGAGTAACTCTATCATTTTACGAGACTTTTAGGTTAAGTTTTAGTGAAATATTTTTAGTATCACATATTCATTCATTATCACATGATATTTATGAAGATTTTACTGTAGGTTTGTAATTTTCTTTATTCATTTCATTTGAATGAAATAATGGGTTTTAAGTATCAAAACTTTTTATTCATTTCATTTGAATGAAATAATGGGTTTTAAGTATCAAAACTTTTCATGTTTTATGGATTCTTATGCAATGAATGATTCATTGGAATTGCTCATAAGTTTTGTATTTGTTTAAGTGTTTTCTATTCAATTTTTAGAAAGTACTTTTGTTCTTTGAAATTCATTCTTATGGATTGCAGATGCAACACCTCGGTTTTGACCCCAAGGTATTGAATTGCACATGATGTAAATATTTTATTTGATCATGGTGTGGAACTCAAGGCAAAGGCCACACCATGGATTTAGTATTTTATGTATTGGCGATTAAAATCAATGTCGATGGTTTATGTGCTAGCCAGGCACAATATCTTTGAGACATCATGTAAAATGCAAATTAATAAAAATACCACAACTAGCTATGCGTGGAAGCTTTAAAGAGATGGGGCATGATTTCACAAGAAATAGGGAGGGGGGAATATTCAAACCTTTGATCCTATGGGGAAAAGCCAAATGTCTAAGGGAAAACCCATAAAGTGGTCAACTACCATTTTTGTCTTTTATGCCCAGTCATCTAAAGTTGGTGAAGGGAGTTATTTCCTTGGGATGGGAAAGGTATGGAGGTCAAAAATTTGAATTTGGGAAGCCACCCATTTTTGGAAAACATGTTTTTGACTTGTGGGGAAAGAAAATGCTTGGAAATACATTCCCAAGCCATTATTGACCCATGGCTTTCATTCTTCACCATTCTCATTCACGTGGAGGCTCTCTCACGCAGCTAGAGCTTGTTGAGCTCTCTCTCCCTCATGATTTGTTGTCGTATCTCCATTTCTCTATGCCCAGAGTTTGTTTTCTCTGTTGCTGGGCGGATGGGAAGAAAGGGGCCATGATTTTGGTGTTTGAAGAGGTCATTTTTGCCCCTGTGAGCAAGCTGGGAGATTTTCCACGTTTTTATGCAGTTTCCCATTTTTTCCCAGGGCTGGGAAGTCGTTTTTGTGTTTCTTAGTGAATGGGAGAAGAGACCCACGAATTTGGGGGTTTTAAGAGGATGTTTTCCTTCACTCACGCAGCTGAGCTTGCTAGGCATTTTTCCCCTCATGTTTTCTGTTGTTTCCTTATTGCTCCACACCCAAAAATTCGTTTATGTGTTGCTTATTGGTTAGGGAGCCAAGATTTCACGGTCTGTGGGTTTGGGGAGGTCGTTTTTGCCCCCGTTGTGCCATAAACATTTTCTTGAATTCAGATCCACGAATTGGGGGTTTAATGAGGCCATTTTTCCCTCTATGATTTCCAAGGTTGATTCCTAAAAATCGTATTTGCTCATGCAAGGTCATGTTTTCCCCAATTTCCTTACTGTTTTTGGTTCCCAAGACGTTTTGTCCTTACCCAGCAAATGTATTTTGTTGTGGGGCGCATCCTAGAGTTGACTTAGCTGAGTAAGCCCAAGGAACCCATCTATTAGATGGTCGACTGTGTTGATGTGAAGGTTGGCTTGGCTAAGTAAGTCCAAAGACCTCATGTTATTGGCTTGTTGCCTTAAATGGTCTGTGAAACCCAGCCATGTGTTGGCTTGACTATGGGTGTATGGTCTTGTTGTGTGTAAGCCTGTTGTTCCCTACTGCCTTGTGGAATCATGTCCAGCTCGGGGGTGGCAATGATGCTGAGAGATTGATGAGCACACTAGCCTATGGTTGGGTGGAACGTTGCAGCGACATAGATAGTTGCGAGCCAACTTATTTTCAAGATAAGTATTATTGTGCTTAATCTCTGCAAACTATTTATTTTATGAATATGTTGAATGCTTGAATGAATGTGTTTTCTTTCGTTGTTTATTTCATGTATAATGCATCAATGTATGTTTTTAATTCAATGCATTTTTATTATCATGTTCGTGGGGCTAGATTGCCCGTTTGATAGCAGCAGCAGCCTAGTCACATCCTCTCCATCGTCGATATGAGGGGTGGGGACGTGACAACAGAATTTTTTTAGTATAGTTTATCCTCTATATTTCATATTTGTCTTCCTATACCATGTTGTTGTTTTTCTATATGAATCCAATTTAACTGGTAACTAGTTTGATTGCCTTTAATCCATAGAATATTGTTATAAGTATGAACCCTTTCCCAACCTTTAAATCCGAGTCAAAGTATACTTGAGTTACCCACATACAAAACCATTTACAACTAAGGTGCATAAACTTTGTGTTATTGCAGTCTAGTGCATACTTTAGGACTAACAATACCAATTGTTGGTTCTAATATCGATTACAATAGGTTTGCAAATTGATACATATAGTGAAACACAATTTTACATAAATCGATGACACACAACATATCAACACATTACAAAAAAATTACCCATGGAACCCCTCTCATTGGGGAAAACCAACAAACTAATGACCTTAGCACTCATATATTAATTAAACACTCATAATAAGTATTTACAACCATGATTTGTTAGACCGCAAGTCACACTTCATTACATGATCATCATACTTATTGTTTGCATAGCCATTACATCTTATTTATATATGCAATACAATCAATTGCTCATTAATGGGAATTCATAAATTCCTAACCATTTCCAGTTATTCAGTTATAGTTGACTTGATTGGGTCAACCTTGGTTGATCACATGTTGAGCTTCTAGTCATCTCATCGACCAGTCATTTTCCTTCGAGCAAATAACTATTCTGGTTGGTTAGTCACCAGATCTCCATCATCTTTCAACCTTGTAACACACCTAAAAATTGTACATAATTTTGGTTTTTTACATGTGTTAGTTTTACATTTACTTTAGCAACATTCTATGTTTATTTTACTATTGGTTCTAATATCTACTATCCTGCTGCTTACGACAGGATTTGCTAATGACTTTGGTGGCTAGTTCCTTCTGGAACATTAAACTATACTCCTTCAGCTGATGTACTTTGTTTAAAACTGTTTATTTAATGTTTGTCTTTAAGTTAGGCTGGCTTAGCCTAAGGCGTGGGAGACTATACCTGTATTGACACAGCCTGCCATTTACTTTTAATGTTTCGCTTACATGGCCTTGGACTTACCATAGATGTAACGACCTGCCCCTAAGTATGAGACTTAGGGTTTGTACAAGAATGTTTCTCCATGCAGAGATTATATATGATTTAAATAAAGATGACAAGGTATTTACTCAAGAATGTACCATCTAGTTTTAAGGAAAAATATGAGGCCCTAGGAAAAAAACACCAAAGTATCGTTGCTTACAACTCATTCCCTGCAATCCCAGTTGTTGAAGATTGTTAAACCCTAGCCACCTTGCTACGGGTTTCGTCTGGCCGTGTTATGGATCCTCTTGATCCTAATCTTGGCGAGCACAGAGCCTGGCCAGACGTTGGGTTTCAGCGGGTGCTTGCCGCGTAGTCCCCCTGTAAACCCTCCCCAGTCGATGCTCGATTTGTGAAAAGAGTAAAAGCCCCAGAAGTCAAGCTCTCATCCTCGGCTTCCAAGTCTAAAGCAGTTGCATTGCACGAAAGAGGATTAGTTGGGCACTTTACAGGCCTTTGGCCTTCCCCCCGTGCCATCAAAACCTGGCTAAACAAAAACTGGAGATCTCCGATACAAGGTGAAGTGCAACAAATCTTCTGCAGTCGGGGATTTTTTGTTTTTCTTTTTGAGAAAAAAGAGGACAGGGACCTCATCTTCAGGAATGGACCTTATTTCATGGGCCCAAGAGGCCTGTATTTTAACAAATGGGATCTATCCTTCGATCCAGAAAAAGATATACCCTCCTCAATTATGGTTTGGTGAAACTTCCTCACCTTCCTCTTCATTACTGGAGTGATGAAGACCTGAAAGCTATGGGGAATACCCTCGGGAAATATATTGATAAGTCGGAGCCAAACCCCTAATGTTCTCTTGTGCCAGAATTTGCGTAGAGGTGGATTTAGAGAAAGGGTTGCCTGAAGCTATAAACTTGTCGATGGATGGTTGGAATCATCTGCAAACAGTTGATTATGAACATATACCCTTCAAATGCAAGACCTGCCACGAATATGGGCACTTCACAAGATTTTGCCCCAAAAAAGCTCAGCCAGAGGAAGGGGAAATCCCAAAAGAAGAATGGAACGAAGTGCATAAGAGAAAAGGGAGCAAAGAAGGACCAATTCAAACATCACCAGCAAAGAAAAAATCAAATGAAAACAGATTTCAAGCCCTTGAAACAGCAGAAGATGAAGGAGCAGTAATAGTAGAAAAATAAAGCGAGAAAAATATAGAGGAAGCTAAAAAAGATGAGCCAATGCTCATGGAAATAGGGTAGGAAGATAATTTCATCCCCACTCTCCCCCAGTAAGCGTATATAGAGGTTCTTCCAGAATCTTCCCAGAACTCCGAAGGCTCGGTAACTAGGTCTATGGAAAAGGCACAAATGGAAGAAACTTTAGAAAGCAAAGGACAAGAACTGGAACAAACAAGCAAAAAAAGGGAGAAAACCCAATAAAGTCATAAGAGAAATAGAAGCAAACAGAGAAAAGGTAGCAAGTAAACAATCAAGCCTGGACTATCTTGTAAGACCACTTCACGAGGAAAAGAATCCTTCATAAATGCATGAAAATAGAAAAGATAGAGCTCTACCCCATTCTTCAAAGAAATAATGAAGCTTGTCTCCTAGAACTGTAGAGGGTTAGGAGGAAAACAAAAAATGGAGGAAGTAAATAGAATAAAACAAAGTGAATCAATGTCTATCCTCGCTATCCAAAAGACAAAAATGCAATCTGAAGACTGCTTAGAAGCAATGAAAAAAATCCAGAAAAATGGTCATGGAGCTGTTGTTAGTTCCCAAGGGGCTTCAGGAGGCATAATTACATGGTGGGACGTGTTGGGCCCAGAAATGGCCTCTTTTGACCACCCTTAATTACCTTTTCTTGTTCTATCCTACCCCATTGAGCATGCCAAATAAACGTTTTACCCCCACTCTACTCTTCAAACCACCAAGGTATGATTGGTCATTGTTTTATTTTATTAATACTTATGATTGTGATAATTAAGGCTTCGTATCTCTCAATGCGCTAACATATGATGGTTTATAAAGGTATTTTGAGGTATATGGACAGCAGGAATATTGGGCTGAACAGGCTACAAAAAGTATGGGCATTCATCGCTTAAGCTGATCCCCATCCATCCTATCATCACCCAAGGAATGTGGTTCCAGTGCGATATCTGGGACAAAGATGTGTCAAGGTAGCTGTAACAGAATGCGTCAGCCTTGGAGGTCAACAGTGCATTGCTGCTTGTGTGTAGCCGTAATCTGAAGATATCGTCACTCTTGGGGCGATTAACAGTTTTCCTATGTTTCCAATTTTTCATCCTGCCACGTTTGTAACAGCTATTGTCATTTAGGGCGCCTGAAGATCAGAGATCTTCATGGCTGCCCCATAATAGGACAGGATGTTATGATTTACATTGTATAAATATGGAGAACTATTTCTAGCCAAGGGTTGCTGAACATATAATCAATTCATTGTATTAGCTATGAGGAGGAATTGTGTAATCACTCTATCTTTTAATACAAGGAGTTACTTCTGATCTAAAGGTTTTTACATGTGTTCAGCCAGCATCTCTGTGTGAAGGTTGGGCCCGCCTTCCACAGGGATCGCTGAGTTAAATTAGGTCTTTTCAATTATTTTGTTGTGTGATGTTATGTTAATTTTATTTCTTCATAGGAAGCTGTAACAAGTGTGGATTTACAATGTGTCGTGATTGCATTCCTTGGATACCTATAGTGGCATAGTGTGACAGTCGACTGAGTAGGTAATTATTTCTCATGCAATTCGTGTGGTAACTGTAACAACTCTGTTCATCCTTAGATCTTTCAAGTTGTCGTTTCCATAAATCTTTGCAGCTTGTCTCTTATTTTTATGATTACAGAATTTCATTCCTGCACTTCAATTTTCTAGAACAGCTGAACTCAATCTCTGTATTTTGAATTCCTAGATCAATATTCAATTTATGTTTTTGGATTCCTAGGAAGATCAGATTAGATAGTTGAGTTAATCATTAAGCGGTGTGAACAGGATTTCCCTTTATCTGCAATCGTAATTTAGATGTGACTTTTATTTTTCCATTCTTAGACCAAGCCATAGTAGAAGGTAATTGTGATTGCATTCCTTAGAAGGTAACTAGATTAATTAGATTCTTGGGATGAGCATAGCCGAACAGAGGATAGTATTGTTCAATTATAGTAATTTCGTGTTTAAGCATATACTGTGCATGTTATCCTTGAAATACAAGACTTTCCCGGGTTGACAATAAATATTGTACACTCTGTATGTTAGTTGTAATTCACTTGCATATTGAGTGCTCGACATTTTGGCGCCATTGCTGGGGAAGGATAAAGATTAAACACCATCATTAGTTACATCCTGTAAATTGTTTCTATTCAGTCTCTTCCATTTTTCGTTGTAATAATTTGGGTTGCATGAATACAAGAAGGGTAAAGCGTGATCATCTTTCGACTCCCAAAACCCTACAAAATACTAACAGTGCAGGTGGTTTGGGTCGCGGTCGAGGTCCACAATTGGGCAGAAGAACATTCATTGATGATCTTGTTGACAAGACTGATTCATCCACTAGGGCTTGCCATCAAGAAACACCTATCAGAAGAAGCCATGCCGATCCTGGGGCGCCAGCGTCAAGGTCCACAGTGGAGAACACATGAGCAGCCGCGACTTCCTCAAATATCCCTGTAGGAGAGGACAAAGCTGGTACAACCGAACCTGCTGGTAGAAGCCCGATATACCACATTTACAGGAAGGTTGTAACTGAAGAAGAGTGGACATAGTTCCACCAGAATATTGTTGATTAGTGGAAGAACGAAGAAAAGAACGAGGAGAGGAACGAAGGAACGAACGAAGAAGAGAAAACAGAAGAAGGAATGAGTAACCGACATGAATCTGACGAGGAAGAGGCAATGGGGGAAAACCATCATCATGAAAATCATTCCCTGCCTGAAGGAACAGTGGCTACACTTCAATTCTCGACAAGGATAATTTTAGGGGCGAATTTTAGCCCAGTGGGCTATTTTTCCATGTTTTTCTCCCAAAAAAGCTTCGCCATTTTGCATTTTTTGAAGCCTTGTTTCACCCAATTTTGATGGGGTAAAGTTTTTTCACCCTCAGAAAATACCCAAATTATTATATAAACCATATAAAATCATTGGAAATTAAAATATTTTTTGAAAAATATCGCCAATCATTTTATAGTTGGCGTTTTAAGAATTGGTAATATTCGCCAACATTTATACACTTTTAAATAAGTATGGTTCCTTAAAATCATCCATGATTCCCGATTCAGCAGCCAGAAGGGACAACCCCTTTGAAAAATATATCACCATCGGTGTTGCCTCGCTTCCATGGAAAAGCAGCAGAGGACCCAGACAAATTTCTTTTCGAGTTTGATATCCTCTATCGCAGCTACGACTATGTCACCGATGCACAAAAGCTAAAGCTCTTCCCTGCCACTCTGAAGGACAATGCATTACGCTGGTTCATGAGCCTATGAGGAGGAACTGTCACTAATTGGGACAGGATGAAACAGGTGTTCCTGGGGAAATATCAGGAATATTGTAACACCAAAGACAAAAGAGAAGAATTTTTCAAAATGGTGCAAAAGGAAGACGAGAGTTTGGAATATTTTGTAGAAAGGCTCTTATACAATGTGCAAAGAGCTGGACAGACGAACATGGGGTTAGATGTGCTCAAGATAATCCTGCTTCGCGGGATTAGAGATGATTGCCTAGATATGTTAAACCGGTTAGGAAAGGGGGATATCTCCAAGGAATCTTTTGAAAAGATTGTGGAATTATGTAAAAGGTACTCCAAGGGATCTTTCATGAATAACAGGTGGGAAAAACGGGATAAGCTAGAACGTGATGTCTTCGACAGAACTCAGAAGTCATCTAATGGAGGAGCCACCCGTGCAGAGATAGGCAACCTCCTTGAAAATTTTAAAACAGAAATGATGAGCTTTATCTCCTCGAAAATCAACGTCTTGAAGGCAAAGCAAAAACAGGCAGTAGAGGACATCACACTAGGTGTGTTCTACCCTCGATGTAGAAAGAACCACCCTTTGAGGGAGTGCCCGCTCAATAAAGTAGAGGTGTGTCAGTTGTGCGAACTGAACCACAACACAAAAGAGTGCCCCTCACTTCCCCAAGTGAAGGCTGCTCTGCAGGCATCAACTCCAAAGGTGGAACCGGCCTACTTCATTGCACAAAAGAAACCTTGGCAACCTCGAAACCAAGGTATGACCCCGGACTCATTTCCATTTTTGAATAATATGAGCAATTGGAATAATATGCAAAATGTGAATACACAATTCCCTTCAACTTATTCTCAGTGGAACCCTTCTCAACCTTCAATACAAAATTATAACTCATGGAAACCCTGGACACAGCCACCACACCAACCTACTTCTTGGTCTCCTGGATGGAGGAATTTCCATCTAGGGAGTTAGTTTCCTCAACAAACTCCACATCAAAAACCACCATATCCTCCTCAATATCCTCAATACCCTCATCAGCAGTCGCAGCTGCAGTTGCAGAACAATTCTGCCCCTAATGTACCGATACGACCTCAGCTGCCTGCTCAACCTAATCCTAACCCAAACAATAAAACAGTCCATCAATTTGAGACTGTCAACATGCCCGCTTACTCCCTTTCTCCTATGCCTTGCAACGATATTCGTTTACGGTCAGGGAAAATAGTAGAGCCTGTGATCATAGAAGATGTTCCACCCTATGTACAGGAAGAAGGGGTGAATCCACAGCATCTATTTGATACAATTCCCATTATTGAAGATGTTGAACATCCCACAAATGGGACGTTTGAAACACAAAAGGATAAATCCAGCGATCCGCAGCCTACCCAGCTGATTAGGAAACCACTGTATCCCGAGAGATTAATGCTACCAAGGATAGGGGGACAACCTCAGTTTAACCACTTAGGAGAGTTAAAGAATTGTTAAAATCCCCCTCCTTCAAGCTCTTCAAGATGTACCTATCTATGCTAGAACTGTTCGGGACCTGTGCACAAACAAACCAGGAAGGAAGCCCAGGGATCCTCCCACTGTCCATGTCATAGGGAAATTATCTGCATTAATAACAAGAAAAACCCTATTGGCCAAGAATGACGACCCTAGGAATCCCACTGTCACTGTGAAGATTGGGCATACACAGATACCCAACGTACTAGTATATTTAGGAGCAGCGATTAATGTCATGACAATTGAGACTGTAAGAAAACTTGGGATCACTAATCCTAGGCCGACCCCGACTGTTTTAGAACTGGCAGATAGATCCACCATTAAACTTGAAGGAATTCTGGATGATCTCGTCATCTTAGTTGACTCTTGGGAGTATCCTACTAACTTCTTGGTTTTACAACCTAAGTCGCAGCTGGGAGGACACCCACTGATCCTAGGAAGGCCTTGGTTGGCCACAGCTGATGCTTGCATTAGCTGTCGATCTGGGTCTATGACCATATCCGATGGCATCGAGACTAAGAACCTCACTCTCTATCCTCCAGCTCGGCCGAGTCTAGACTTTCTAGATGGAGCCAGAGGAAGAGGAGGGTGTTCAGCCATTATTAACTATAGGGAAAGCCTTAACTTTTAAAGATGAAACTGAAGACAATGCCATTAATAACTTCATCAGTGAACCCACCTCAGTCAATAAAGAAGTTTATCAAATCCTGAACATTACTCTGGGTAAGGAAGAACAAGAAAATCTCACAAAAGAAGCACTAGTCGGTGACACACACATAATTCCAGTATTGAAAAATTCAAAAAGTATTCCCATTGAGGTAGAGTCTGGAAAAACCTTGAATATTAACCCTATCCTCTACTTAGATGAACATAAGCGCCTGATCAGTCTCTTGAAAGAACACAAGGGGGCATTCGCCTAGTAGTATACAGACATGAGGGTTATTCCCTCTAACTTGTGTACCCATCATATTTATATTAAAAGCGACTCACGGCCTGTGTGTCAGCCTCAACGACGAATGAACCCCAATCTTAGGGACATAGTGAAAGAAGAAATTCAGAAACTCTTGGAAGAATGATTCATATATCTTATTTCAGACAGCGAGTGGGTCTCCCCGCTCATACTTGTACCCAAGAAAAATGGTAAATGGAGAGTCTGTGTCGACTATAGGGAGCTGAACAAAGCCACACAAAAGGACCACTTTTCCTTGCCCTTTATTGATCAAGTGCTCGACACCCTATCAGGGAAGAATTTATTCTCCTTCCTGGATGGGTTTAGCGGGTACAATCAGATTCAGATTGTTCCTGAAGACCAAGATAAAACTACCTTCACTTGTCCGTGGGGAACGTTTGCTTACAGAGTGCTTCCCTTTGGTTTATGTAATGCACCAGCAACATTTCAAAGACCTGTAATCGGCATATTTTCTGAATTAGTTAATGACAGTATGAAAATTTTTATGGATGATTTCACTCCTTATGGCAAGGACTTTGAAGAAGCATTGGAAAATTTGAAAAAAGTTTTAACTCGCGGTGAACAGACTCAGCTCTCTTTAAGCACTGAAAAGTGCCATATGATGATGAGAGAGGAAGTAGTATTGGGGCACTTCATCTCTGTTGATGGCATTCAGGTGGACCCCTCAAAAATCAAGGTGATAAAAAATATACCTACTCCTGCAACTCAAAAAGAGGTGCAAAGTTTTATGGGACATGCTGGATACTATTGAAGATTTATAGAAAAATTTTCCAAACTTGCTTCTCCTTTGTTTTCATTGTTAATGAAGGATGTACAGTTTGTTTGGAGTGAAGCATGCCAGATAGCATTTTTCAAGCTTAAGGAGAAGCTATCCACAGCTCCTATCTTAAGAGGGCCCAATTGGACCCTACCCTTTCACATTTCTTCAGATGCTTCTAATATCGCTATTGGAGCAGTTTAAGGACAGCAGGATGGTCAAGTACCTTATGCAATTTATTATATTAGTAAAAACTTAGCCCCTGCTAAACTTAGTTATACTGTCACCAAGAAGGAATTCTTAGCTATTGTCTACTCCATTAACAAATTTTGACACTACATTACTGGGTATCCTACATTTGTGCACACTAACCACTCTGCCATTAAATATCTAATGAAAAAACCTGTCACTAATGCCAAAGTGACTAGATGGCTCTTATTATTACAAGAATTTGATATTACCATCATAGATAAACCTGGAAAAGAAAATGTTGTTGCTGATTTTTTATCCTGTTTCACTAACAGTGATGATAATCTGCTTGTTGAGGATTCTTTTCCAAATGAACATTTATTCGCAGTTTCAGCTCATTCCCCTTGGTATGCAGATGTCGCTAATTACTTGGTTGTAGGAAAGCTTCTAGCACATATGTCTAAAAGAGAAAAGAGAAAAATCATCCAGCAAAGTGCCAGGTATTGTTGGGTAAACGGTCATCTCTTTTACACAAGTCTTGATCTTGAAATCAGAAGATGTGTAAGGGAAGATGAAATCTTTCATATACTGAAGGCCTGCCACGATGAACCTTGTGGGGGACACTTTGCAGACAGAAGGACAGGACACAAAGCGCTGAGGATGGGATACTATTGGCCAACTCTTTTAAGGGATGCAAAAAGATATGTTCAATCTTGTGATAGCTGCCAAAGGATGGGCCAGCCCAACAGATTAGATCAAATGCCTCTGCAACCTCAATCAGTAATTGAACCATTTGATAGATGGGCTCTAGATTTCGTTGGCCCTATCAGCCCTCATTCCAAACAGAAAGCTTACATATTGGTCTGTACCGATTATATGACCAAATGGGTAGAAGGTGTAGCTCTGGCGAAGGCTAATGACCAGGCTGTGATCGACTTTCTATACAGTGAAATATTTACCCATTTTGGGGTACCTAAGGAAGTAGTTACTGATGGGGGACCGCAGTTTATGTCACATCAATTTGAAGCTCTGCTATGGAAGTATCATGTTCAGCATAGGGTAGCTTCACCTTACCATCCCCAAGCCAATGGCCAAGTGGAAAGCACTAATAAATTTATTGAAGCCATCCTTACCAAGACAGTTAAGATCCATCATGGAGATTGGGCTGACAGGCTTCCGGAAGTACTATGGGCATATCGCACCACTTGGCGTAACACCACAAGTTTCTCTCCTTACGATTTAGTGTATGGAAAAAGTGGCATCTTCCTAATTGAATTTGAAATCAAGAACCTGAAGACGGCCACCGAAGTAAACCTGGATGTAACTGAAGCCCAGAAAAGAAGATTGAATCAATTGAATGAACTTGACGAAAATCGGTTAGCTGCAGTGGACCAGACAGTATTAATTCAACAATAGAGATCCAATTGGCATGACCGATTCATTAAAAATAAGGTCTTCCGTGAAGGAGACTGGGCATTATTATACGATTCCAGATTCAAAAGAGATTTCAAGGGCAAATTACGCACAAGATGGTTGGGCCCATACCTAGTAGACAGGGTATTTAATAATGGCACAATCCGCCTGGTAACTATTGATGAAAACCGCGTACCATTATTTGCTAATGGTCATAGGCTGTGACTGTACCGTAAACCAATTTCAAAGGATGCATTTATCTCTCAAATTGCCACTGATCTAGATTACCAGCTAGCACAACGGCAGGAATTTCTCTCTGCCTCTGTCAATCTTTAATTAATCACTGTAAATCGCGCATGAATCATTGTACATAAATAATTTATTTTTTTTCTCGATATATTATCTTTTCTTTTTGCACTTGATCTTCTTTCTTTTCTTCTTCTGTTGTTTTTCCAAAATTTGCAGGGAAGCGCCCAAGGATGAGGGTCAGATCGAGCCGGTTGACCAAAAGTCATTTTTCTGTGCCTCCCCGCACCACGATTTTTTTTTCTTTTCCTTAAATAAATTTGTCGCAGCTGCGATACCCGTTTTCGACAGCTGCAACACCTTTTCCGGTAGCTACAACACCCATTTTTCGGCAGCTGCAACACCTATTTTCCAGCAGCCACGATACCCATTTTTCGACAGCTGCAACACCTTTTCCGACAGCTGCGACACCCATTTCCCGGCACCTGCAACACCTATTTTCCGGCAGCTGCGACAACACCTTTTCCAGCAGCTACAACACCGTTTTTCGATGGCTGCAACACTATTTTCGGCAGCCACCGCCTCATGAAACTCCGCCTTCTTCCATTCCCACACGCTGTGACCCCATTTCACTTTTGACCATAAAACCCGTTTCTCGTCACTCCAGCGCAGTCACTTTCCGTCCGCTTAACATTTTCCTTCGCTTCTTCCGGCAGCTGTACAATCTTTTTCGGTGGCTATGACATTTTTTTCGACAGCTGCAATTCCACTATATTTAGCTGATTTTTCTAACATTGAAGGCCGTGTCTCTGCTTCAATTTCTTTATGACCTGCGGCTGTAACTCCTGTGTTATTAGCGAATCTTTTTGCACGCCATCAACTCCTCTAGATATGGCTCTGATTCCTCATGCCAGCAATTTGACCCATAATGTGATATTTCTCATAATTTCGACCATTTTGACACGATGGTTTTTGCTTCACCGACGGAAAGAATTATTGCAGTACCTCTGTTACAATGATTATATTTAATGACTGCACAGCGCACAAGTTCGGCTTTCGCAATGTCTGCAACCACACATTCTATTATTCTCTGACGGACATCTAGCGTGCATTTTCAAAGGTATGGATTTGATTAACCACTTGATTAAGTATCAATATGATTTAACAATGTCAGTTGTACCTCCCTTTTTATGCCCATTATTGCATTGATTAACTCTATGCCCGTGCGACGTAAAAACTAATTATGCTACCTAATAACCGCCACCTTTCCCAATTCGGAATAAAATTTCAAATAATCCGGTGCACTGAAATTTTCCAAATTTGCCTAACTCTCCTCTCAGCGGTCCGTGCATACTTTTTGCTGTAACCTCCATTGTCAGAGTCTATAATCTATTGAGTCGCAAACTAATTCTAAAGTCAGAAACATGGGGATTCCGGCTCGTTATGAACCTTCAAACACACGAGAGCTCGAGAGAAACGCTGCAGTCTTCACTATCTTTCAAGCTGTTGGTTGGACGGAATTTTTTGAACGTCTGAATGGATTTCACCGTGAAGCAGCCTTACAGTTTGCTCTGAACCTCACAGAAACTCACTCAGAGGTTTGGGGATTGCGCATTGAAGTTTCTGAAGCCATTATAGCTGAGGTCACTAGTATTCCTCAAGTGGGAAGGGCTTGGTTTGGACGTCGAGTCCCCACTACTGCAGCAGTACAGGACTTTCTAATAGAGGGGGAGCAGGTTCAAACGACAAAAAGGGGGATAGTATTACAGTCATTACCACAGCCATGGAATCAAGTCGATGTTTTTCTCAAGAAATATATCACTTGTGAAGGTAGGTACCAAACCGTCTATAATTCTGTACTCCCTTTACTATCTCATCTCCGTCATAGGGTTCTGTTAAATATTCCATATTATTTGCTCAATGATTTGTATCATATGGCGGGGTTTGTTCAAGTTTCCAAACATCCACTCGCCTCACTGACCCACCATGGCCTCATTAAATTAATCATCTTAAGAACCCTTGCTCAACACAATATAACCTGGAAGCAATTTACAGCTCAAGTTCAGGAACTCGCTCCTTTGCCTGGTATCCCAATAGAAGAAGAGCAGGTCCATCCACAGTTGGGGGGACATGAAGCACAACAGGAGGATCAGAGCCCCTCCAATATAGATGGGGGGGGAGATGAAACTGGATCAGAGGATCAACCAGGGGCACAAGCAAAACAATTGAGAGAAGATGTACATTAAAACCTTATGGAAGAACTAAATAACAGGGTAGCTCTGACAGCAGAGGCTGAAATTGGAACAGCATTAGATGCTGCGATAATTGAACCCGAAGATGACAGATCCATGGCAACAGAAGAAAATATTGAGTTGGTGACCATTGAATCTTCACTCGAGTGGGGAGGAACTTTGATTGAGGAAGAAAAGCCCAAGGAACAAGAAAATGCTGGAACTGGGAACATTCCTTCTACTTCGGCTGTGAATCCAGAAACTCCAGCACCACAAAGAAAAAGGAAGAGATCAAATTATGAAATTAAGATATCTCCACCAATAATAAGGAAAAGAACCAGGTCAGTTGCAGCAGCAGAAGCAGCCAGGAAAAGATGGGAAACCTTAGAAGCACAAATTGAGTTCCCCATTCTTGAACCCGGGCCAATTGATGCCCCACAAGGGCCGGTCGAAGAAGAACCCCAAATTGAAAGACTTCTATTCGAAAATAGGTTATTCAAAGAGGAAGTCCAAACACTCAGAAGGGAATTGGAAAATTGGAAAGAAGTGTGCAGAAAACAGGGTGAAAGGAAGCTGCACACATTGGTGGAGGTTGTGGATCAATTGGAGGGACCAAATTCTATCGAGCCTGGCAATGAGGAAGAAAGAGTGGTATGTCCCACCTGTGGAGAAATCTTTAAGGAAGCAGGCCACAAGATTGTAATTCGTGTCGTTACAACACAACAGTCTGCACCTGCAATGGAGGAAGTTGCAGAGAAAGAAGATGCAGTCACACAAGAACCAGCATCTTTAAATATTCTTGCTGAAGTTGCCACTAACTCTGGGACAGAGGAACCAAGGGATGAAGTTATTCTTGATTGTGGGGATGAAGATTGCACTATGACGCCGGAGTCCTCCCATGACACAGAAATTATAGAAGTGGAACCACAACAGCAAAGCAATGATGGGATTGAACAGGGTGTTGTCACACAAGAACCAGCATCCCTGAATGTGCTTATCCAAGTGGCTGACTGGATGGGAGGAGAACCAGGGATTGAGGGCACTCTAGAGTTTAATAAAGAATTATGTACTACAACTCCAGAATTGTCCCATGACACAGAAATCATAGAAGAAGAGCCACAATAGCAGGGAGATGAAGAAGTGAGCCAGGATGTTGTCACACAAGAACCAACATCCTTGAAGGTTGCAGTAGGGACTCTTGAAGTGCAACAAGAAATTAACCCTGAAGTGGATGTCATTCCTGATATGCATTGGAGTGAAGATGAACAAGTTCAAATACAATCCTCAGGTGATATGAAAATCCTTGAGGAGCAGCTGCATACTGAAGAAGACATCCAATCTCAGCAGTAGGAGGAAAAAGAAGAACAGGGCTCTGTCACACAAGAACCAATAGCCTCACAGCCTCGGGCTGAGATAGCAGCTGATAATCAGGTATAAAATGGAATTAAAATTCAGGAGGAATTTGCCCCACAAGAACCAACGTCCTCACAGTCAGCTGCCAAAATTGCCACGAGAGAACCCCGGAAAGAGGACGATGTTACACAAGAACCAACGTCTCCAAGAGTGGTGGATGTTGTTGCTGGAGAGAGTCCAGAAAAGGTTGTTGTCACATAAGAATCGGCACCTCCCGAGATAGCTTCAGATGTACAGGGTTCCAATGTGGCACATCAGGAGACAAGGTGTGGATTGATCCCCTTCGAAATTCCATCGAACTGGATTCTGACAAGGAGGAGCATCATGAAGAAGAAATCCTGAACCTTACAACAGAAGTCTCAATTCTGAGAATGGAGGTAATAAAATGGAAGAGCCATGTGAAGGAATACCAAGGAGGGATCATTTCCCTTACTGAGCATAAAAATATTATCAGGAGACTGGAGGAGAAATGGGCAGAAGAACATATGACCCAGAGACTTCGAGAGGAAGAGCTACAGAGCAATTTAAGGGAGCTAAAAAAGTTCCAGTTTATGCATAAGGAAAAAGAGCAGATGTATGCTCTCTCTCAAGAACTCCTGGGCACTAGGGTACCTTCTTCTTCTTACCCTGTCTTCCTATTTGAACAGTTTGTTTGGTTTAAGTTGAGAGTTGTGAAAGAAGGGAGGTCATTTGAGATAACGACCTCAGCAAAATTTTTGGAAACATTTTTAAGAAGTAATTTTGAAGATCAAAATTTGTTGTGTGAATTATATTTGCATGAGATGGCTTGCCCTCTGGACCACCATTCAAATCCTGTCCCTTTTTCAGGGGATGTTCAGTTGAGGGCCTTTACTTCTTTTGTGAGCAATCATGCTCAGTGCAAAAGGTCTTTTCAAACATTTTCTCACAATGAAGCTCACTCTAACCTGTGGGTTCGAAGTGAGCCTCAGAATCCGGGTAATCTTCTTGCTCGATACAGGAGTTTGCTTTCATGTCCCATCCAGACTCGACACATAAGGGAACTACAAGAGGAAGTTATTTCTACTTGTACCAACCATATTTCTATACACCAACAAGTAGCGTTGGAAGGAAGTAAGCACAGATGGCAAGTTGCCTCTCCTATACTCAGGAGCCGAGACCCCTATTATTTTAGGAATTTTGAACAGGCACTTTCCAGGGTCGAGGATTATGTTGGATGTATTAGGGAATGTGGGGTTAATTGGTTGGGTCTAAAATTTAAATTCCCCCTCATCTAGTGGTCATCAAAACCATATAGGATGGACTTTTCACTAACCAAGGCAGAGGAGCAGCGATGTTGGAGATATTGGATTGCTCACAGAGGGTTCGTAGAAAAAGAAGGGACGCCTGAGTTCCCCTACAACTTCTCTTCTCTCCATGAACAGAGCTCAGTGCAAGATTTGAATTCAGAATAATGGAGGTTGTTGCATGAGGACATGCAACAGGATAGTTGGGGGGAGATATTGGGCCCAGAAATGGCCTCTTTTGACCACCCTTAATTACCTTTTCTTATTCTATCCTACCCCATTGAGCATGCCAAATAAACGTTTTACCCCCACTCTACTCTTCAAACCACCAAGGTATGATTGGTCATTGTTTTATTTTATTAATACTTATGATTGTGATAATTAAGGCTTCGTATCTCTCAATGCGCTAACATATGATGGTTTATAAAGGTATTTTGAGGTATATGGACTGCAGGAAGATTGGGCTGAACAGGCTACGAAAAGGATGGGCATTCACCGCTTAAGCTGATCCCCATCCATCCTATCATCACCCAAGGAATGCGGTTCTAGTGCGATATCCCGGACAAAGCTATGTCAAGGTAGCTGTAACAGAATGTGTCAGACTTGGAGGTCAACAGTGCATTGCTGCTTGTGTGTAGCCGTAATCTGAAGATATCGTCACTCTTGAGGCGATTAATAGTTTTCCTATGTTTCCTATTTTTCATCCTGCCACGTTTGTAACAGCTATTTTCATTTAGGGCGCCTAAAGATCAGAGATCTTCATGGCTGCCCCATAATAGGACAGGATGTTATGATTTACATTGTATAAATATGGAGAATTGTTTCGAGCTAAGGGTTGTTGAACATATAATCAATTCATTGTATTAGCTGTGAGGAGGGATTGTGTAATCACTCTGTCTTTTAATACAAGGAGTTACTTCTGATCTAAAGGTTTTTACGTGTGTTCAGCCAGCATCTCTGTGTGAAGGCTGGGCCCGCCTTCCACAGGGATCGCTAGGTTAAATTAGGTCTTTTCAATTATTTTGTTGTGTGCTGTTATGTTAATTTTATTTCTTCATAGGAAGTTGTAACAAGTGTGGATTTACAGTGTGTCGTGATTGCATTCCTTAGATACCTGTAGTGGCATAGTGTGACAGTCGACTGAGTAGGTAATTATTTCTCATGCAATTCGTGTGGTAACTGTAATAGCTATATTCATCCTTAGATCTTTTAAGTTGTCATTTCCATGAATCTTTGCAGCTTGTCTCTTATTTTTATGATTACAGAATTTCATTCCTGCACTTCAATTTTCTAGAACAGCTGAACTCAATCTCTGTATTTTGAATTCCTAGATCAATATTCAATTTATGTTTCTAGATTCCTAGGAAGATCGGATTAGATAGTTGAGTTAATCATTAAGCAGTGTGAACAGGATTTCCCTTTATCTGCAATCGTGATTTAGATGTGACTTTTAATTTTCCATTCTTAGACCAAGCCATAGCAAAAGGTAATTGTGATTGCATTCCTTAGAAGGTAACTAGATTAGTTAGATTCCTGGGATGAGCATAGCCGAGCAGAGGATAGTATTGTTTAATTACAGTGATTTCATGTTTAAGCATATACTGTGCATGTTATCCTTGAAATACAAGACTTTCCCGAGTTGACAATAAATATTGTACACTCTGTATGTTAGTTGTAATTCACTTGCATATTGGGTGCCCGACAGGACACGGCCTCTTTTAATCTCATCTCTAAAACTGAAAATCGACACTGGTTATTTGTTGAACTTGAAGATCTCAATACATAAGAGATTCTTTGGATTGGAAACGTTTATGGCCCAACCCTTCATGGCCAAAGGGAAGATTTATGGGACCAGCTGGATTCTCAAAATCACAGGAAGCTGCAGCAAACTTGCATTATAGTTGGGGATTTCAACACCAGAAGAGAAAAGAGGAGGCTCTATATTTCGAGATCCCTTTGGAGAGAGGTTGGAAGATCTCATGAATACCTGGAAAGTTATAGATATCAAACCTAAAAAAGGTAAATATACCTGGAGCAATAAAAGGTTTGGGCCGAGCCATATTGCTGCTAGATTGGACCGGATTCTGGTAAGCTCCTCCTTCCTAGATCTCTGAATTCATCCTTCTTCGACTATTCTCCCATCCACTATCTTGAACCATAGGCCTATCTCTCTTGACCTATCCCCTGTTGGAAACCTTGGACCTCTTCCCTTTAGGTTCTCCTCCACCTGGATAAAGGAGCCTGGGTTCCTCGAAACAGTCCAAAGCTCCTAGAACTTATTTATCCAAGGTTCCCTTGGCTACATTTGGGAACAAAAGCTATCTAACACCAAGAAAGGGCTCAAGCTTTGGATAAAAAACCAAACCCTCATAAACAAAAAATAAAAGGCTTCTCTCCTTAGCAATCTTGAGGACATCCAGAATCAAATGGAAAATTCCAAGGTCACCAAATCCCTGTTATGGCAGGAAAAAGAAGTCAACAGGAATCTGCAAACTATACTTCGCAAAGAGGAAGAAGAAGCTTGCCTTAAATGAAGATGTCTTTGGCTAAAAGTAGGTGATCAAAATACAAAAATTTTCCACAACCAGTTTAAAGAGCGCAGCAGAAAGAACGCCATAAAAGAGATCATTTTTGAAGAAGGAGTCCAAATATCTGATACAGAAGAAATTAAAAATGAGATCAAAAATCATTTCGAAGATCTTTATGCTAAAGAAGAAGACGCTCAGGAAGAATAATTAAAGAATATTAGTGATGAGATTCCTATTCTTCTACAACAAGAAATTGGCTTTTTAACGCAAAAAATTACTCTGGAAGAAATCACCAAGGCTGTTTGGTCACTTCATCCAGACAAGGCCCCCTGGCATGATGGTTTCACTATTATCTTCTACAGGATTTGCTAGAACATCATTAAAAAATATCTTCTAAGAATGATTATATGGACCTAGTCTAGAGATAAAATAGGGGGAGCCACCAACTCCACCTTTCTTGCCCTAATTACGAAAGAGAGAAACCATTCTTCTATTAAAAGGTACAAGACGATCTCCTTATGCAAATCCTCTTACAAAATCCTCACCAATATTATCTCCAATGGGCTAAAAAAGGTAATCCCACTCATCATCTCAGAGAATCAAGGAGGTTTTATAGCTGGCATGTAGATCTATGATAACATCCTCCTAGTGCAAGAAGCGATCCACTCCAGCCAAGTTTGAAAAGAAGCAGGAATGGCTATTAAGCTAGATCTTGCAAATGACAGAGTAAGGCATTCCTTCCTTTATAAGGTTTTAGGCAGATTTGGATTCCCTCCCCCCTTCGTTAGATGGGTAAAATCCTGCATAGATGACCCTTGGATAGCACCTCTGGTCAATGGGAGGACCACTGCGTTTTTCCAATCTAAGAGAGGGATTCGACAAGGTTGTCCAATGTCGCCCTTCCTATACATTTTAATTGCAGATGCTCTCAGTAGAAGGCTTAATAGGCTTAAAAGCAAAGATTTTTTTCCTGGCATCTCATTCGTGAGAGGAGTGCAAGCCATCAACCACACACAGTTCACTGACGACACCATTTTACTTGGAAGTACGTCCACTCAAACTGCAAGAAGGTTCAAAACTTCTTTGTACTTGTTTCTCAAAGTTTCTGGAAGCAAACTAAACTCCCAGAAATCGTGGCTTTATGGCTGGAACTGCTCACCAGCAATCCTTAGCGAAATTGCCCAGATACTAGGAATCGAGGTGAATATAGACTGGACTTCTTTCTTGTATTCAAGGGTATTACCATCTCTAAGCACACTAGTAACTCTCAGTCATGGAAGTCCATCATTCAAAAGATCAAAAACAAACTGCAAGCTTAGGGAGCGCATAGGATCAATTTAGCAGGAAATCTAACTCTGATAAAATCCATCCTTTCCTCTTATCCTATATTCACGTTCGCCATTTTCTTAGCTCCCAATTCCATCCAAAATTACATTAGCAAAGAGCTCAGAAAATTTTTGTGGCAAGGAGGGAAAACCTTGGGCAAAAAGTTCAACCTAGTAAACTGGAGCAAGGTTTTAGAGGACAAAAATAGAGGAGGGCTTGGAATCAAAGACCCTAGATTGATGAACCAGGAAATGGGTGCAAAGCTGGTTTGGCACTTCATATCAGGAAGGAAGGAGTGGTGGAAGGAGTTCCTCAGGAAAAAGTACCTTAAAACTCCAAGAGTAAGGAGTCTAGAAATCGAATGGAAAGGCAAAGGCTCATCCATTTGGAACCTGTGCAAAAACTCTGTTGGTCTAATCAAAGACAATAGTTGCTGGATTCCGGGCAATGGGAAAAAAATTAACCTTTGGAACGATAAGGTTCTCGAGCTCACTACCAATACTGAAGCCAATCTTCCCAATCTTCAACTCTAGATGCAAGAAATGGGATATAGTAAGCTCTACGATATCTCATCTTGGGATAATAGTGGGAATTGGAAGGAATGGAAAATTTTGCAGCCCCCAGAGCATCTTGAAGAAGAATACAAATCAATGATGGCATTCATGGGCATTACACAGTAAAAAAAGGTTTCAAAATTCTAAAAATCAATGATGGCAACCAAAATGCAACCAGCTAGAATAAGGTTTGGAACCCTAACTGTATCCCCAAAGTTAACATATTCTTTTGGTTGTTAGCTCAAAACAAATTGCTCACTGTTGATAATTTAAGAAAAAGAGGATTTGAGGGGCCCTCAATATGTGCACTTTGTTCCACCCATGGAGAAACTGCTCTTCATCTTTTTCTAACCTGTCTAGTGGCAATTCAAGTCTCAAAATGCTCCCTTGGATCTATGGCCGTCAAAGAGTGTCTCCCAAGCAATATTTCAGACATGGTTTCAAACTGGAAGACCTTCTACCCTGGTCAGACAGGAGGGAAGCCCACTATGTTGCGCATCTGGAACACTATACCACAAAATACTTGTTGGAAAATTTATCTCTCAAGAAACAGAGCAATTTTTTATGGGAATAAGCCTGATCCCAGGTGCATTGCTATCAAAGTACAGAACATGATTTCCAAAAATTTGAACAACAAGCAAATAATTTTCAAATAATTAGAAAAACTTAGCCCTCCGGAAGTAACCTTCTGCAAAAATTTATTCTTGCAGAGCTCCCCTCAAACCAAACTCCTTCTATCAGACTGGGAAATCTGGAAAGCTAAGGAAGAATTCCATTAATGGAAAAAGACTCTTCATTGCCATACTCTCTTCTTCGATGTAGCATCGAAAGGCAATCCAAGGAAGGCATGTGTGGGTGGAATTATCTTTGACCCTGGAGGAAATCCAGTGGTCTCTTTCGCCTAGGGGATTGGAATAAAGCCCAACAATGAAGCAGGATGGCTTTCCCTCTTACTAGGAATCGAGCTGGTTAAAAAAGAAAACATCAACAAGACCATAATTTTTGGAGACTCCAAACAAATAATTCAGAAAATGAGGAATGGACACACTGACGAGACAACCAATTGCATTTGTTTGCATAAAAGAATCATCAAGTTGAGCTCCAATCTTCAGGCCACATTTTACCACATCCTAAGGCAGAACAACAGTCTAGCAAAGAAAATGGCCAATAAAGGGGTGAAGAATAAGATAGGTATAGTCTCAATAAGAGACCAAGCAATTCTCAAACATGTCCCTTAACCTCCTCACTTCAAAGGGGCCTCACCATCCCCCCACCTCCATTGCACAACTTCAACACACGAGCAAGTACCCCCCCGACGCGTCTTGACCATCATAGTTGTTCTGCCAGCTTCTGGATCATAATAAATAAGTGCCTCTTCCCCCAACTCATGGATAATATAAGCCTTCACTTCACTTGCAGTGATGATGCCACCATCATGAATGAATTCAGGCGCCCTCGAATTATGGAAGAAGATCTCATTTCTATCCTTGCAGGTTTACTCAGCTCGCAAAGTGACTCTGATGCTCACCACCAGATAGTGAATGAAGATTCTGCACCATCGAGAACAACACATGATCAGGCTTGGTTACGAAACTACAAAAATGGCAGGCCTTCTCTCTCGGTTTATTTTATTTTATTTTGTGTTCTGCTGATATATATTTAGGTACATTATGTATTTTTGTTTATTTTTGAACGATCAGTTTGTCAAACATTACCCACATAGGGGCAGCCTCAATCTTAGGAAAAAAGTCAGAATATTTCTCTTCATTGTAGTTTGTTTATTCGCCTCTGTAAGCTCTTATATAGCAGAGTAATTTTTTCAACTCAGTCGGTGTAAGGATGGTTGTGCTCAGCTTTTTTTATAAATATAAATCTTCTTTGGTTTCTGTAAGAAAACAAATATGAGGCCCTATACCTCTGTGGCGTAAATATTGTCATAAATGTTTTCTAAGTTTTCATGGTTTTCAAACCTAACTTTAAAACAAGCTTAAACTAGTGTTTTGTGCTATAACAAGGTTCCATGCTATAATTAACAAGGGGTGGAGGATTTGTTTAAGCCCTTGCACCAAGATTAGGGTTATGGTTATGCATCATATATATGTACAAAGGTTCATCCCATAAATATTACACCTCTGCGCAAAGTACCATAAGGTAGCATGGTGAAAAGGTTTAAGGTTTGGTTTGATATTTTCATACAATAAGATCTTTGCATGTAACTTTTGGTGTTTGCGACAATGCTAAAACCCTTCCCTTACATCATGGGGGGGGAGGAATGAGACTAGTCATGGCCTATGATGGCACTAGTACCAAACCTAAAGTGTAAAGATTTGCATCATATGTTAATGCAATGTGAATGTGTGCAAGGTTGACTTACGCGACCAAGGTTTTGATTTGGCATAAGATTATTCCTGTGATGATTTATGGTAAAGTTTAAATTATTGTTTTATGTTCATGCACCATCCAAGATTGGATTCACAATTATTTGTTGTAATAACTTTGGTCGTGCTAATAAATGGAACTTTTACTATGGTAATGATAGCATGGCCTGGCTGCAAGTTGACAACGCAACCAGGTCCATGAGCCAGTACAAGGATTAATCCTACCCTACACCTAGACGGTGACAACGACAAGTTGCGATAGGGTTTGTAAAGGCCCTTCACTTGGTCTGAGGGTTGCATTGATGTTCGTTGTTTTTTCGGAAGCCGACCGAGAGCCGAGCTCTGCAAATTTTCTTGGTTTTTCCACAGGGTTTTCACAGTGTTTACTAGTTCTAGTTCTTTCCTAGGTGGCGAGTGTTCTGGAGTCTTTTCCTCGTCGGTGGCTCATCTAACCCGAGCTCCATCAAATCGTCGAAACGTCCAATCGGTCCACGGTCTACTTTAGAAGGTAACTGCAAAGAAAAATCTTTTGTTGCACTCTTAAGTTCATTAAGTCCTCCATCCTGAATTTTTCTGATACTCGCTTCTTTTTGCAGGCTTGAAGGAATAAGGGCACTTGGAGGAGCCGACCCTTGCCCAATAATGCCCAAAGTCATGGTAAGTTCTTCCAACCCTGTACATTTAAACAGGTTCTATAATTTCAAGATTTGAATGCTTAACTCTAACTTCAAACTGGTTCACAAGCAGGTTTTGGCGTTGGGGGGAAGGCAACAGGGTCACCTCCGCCCAGGCCCACGTCTTAGGATGCTTGTGTAAGTGTTCTCGAATCAATTTTTTTTTATAAATGTTTTTACCATTTCTTTTACCCTTTAACAGTGTTAACCCCTTTTTACTTGTTGGTTGCAGGACCCTAGGGCAGTGTCGTGAGATTTCAATGGTGGATGCAACCTTTAAGATAAGTTCCTTTACCAAAGCTAGTTTTTGCATTAATGTTACTTGTGGGTTCACAGTTTTTGTTGTGGCAGAGCTTGGCAAACTAAGAGACAAGGGTTTATTCTGTGTAATGTTTGGTTAAGGCCACCATCCTTAGTAGGGTCTTATGACCACTCTAATATGTATAAGAATATTCATTGGTAACTCTGGTTGCTATAAGAAAGCATCGACTATTTTGTGAAAATCATTTTTTGTAAAAAAACTAGTGTGGGGTTTATATATAAACCCTCACCCGCCATCGTGGATGGTCTTATACCCGTAGATAGGGATCACATTACCTTTTTTTACAACAATTTTGTATTATAATAGCCTATTAATATTATGTGTTGCGACGGTGGACTCTCTGAAGAGTCTTACAACCATCTTGTAAGTGGTTTGAATAAATTTATTGGACAGTAATTTTAATTATTTCCTATGTAAATTTGATTCGTCGGTCTGCGTGTATGTGTAGCTTTGACCCGTGAATCCATCTGTTTGATCTATTAAATACGGTTTATCTGAATTAATATTACAGTCTTGCTTTGCATTTTATTTAAGTTTTTTCGATTCAACCTGCATGGGATTTGATGCCATGACCTTCGTGAGTATTCAGTCCCTGCATAAGAGGAACCGAGGCTCTGCCTCTGTATATTAACTTTACTTATACTATGTATAGATTTGACTTAAAATATTTTGTTGGGTATAATAAAGGATATGATCCCACGATTGTTATGGGAGTCCATGGAAAATTATAACAAACTGTCTTGATTTACAACATGGACTTACCTACGATGATTTACATCCATCATGTTAAAAGATGTGATAATTAATTTATCATTATGTTTTGTCGAATGCATTTTAGTTGTGTTTATTATTTGCACATGCTAAGGGAAGTTAAATGATTCCCAGACCATTAGTTTATATTGTAAACTTTTAAGGGATTTGATCCCGTGACTGGTGATGCGATTGTGTATGATAGATCAAGGTTTTTAATATAAACAAACCCTCAGGTCTGCTATAGAGTAAACAATCTATAATTAAGGATCTTTGATCCGTAAACTTGTTCCTCGCCAATCTGTAAATTTAAAAGATATTCTAGGATGCCTGTAGATATAAGAGTTCTGTTTGTAATCACAATTTGTTATGATGTTGTCTAGATCATTACTTTGACAAAGAAAAAATGAGATCTATACAATCATGCCATAGTATTTCCTATGTAAATTATTACGATATTTCTTCCATGTTTTTTCATATACAAATCTTTATTCGATACTTTAATACTTAATTATTTCCTATGTCATAATACTATGATTATTAAATAGATGAATTTATGTCTAAGCTATAAGCTACAAATCTATTATTTAATCTATATTAGAGGTTTATGTAGTGAATTTAGATAAATGTTACATAAATTGGAGTCATTCGCTTACTTAGAAGAATGCAGATCTATTATTGTAACCAAACATTATAAAATCGGTCCCTAATTTAACTTCAAAAATGCAGAGTAAGAAGATATCTGGAAAACGATGCATATAGGAAATAAACAATCAAATATAGATATTTATGTGTGTATTAGAGCTAAATACATTACTTCAGTAGTTACAAGTATAACAACCATAAATTAATCAATAATACTTAGAGTTTAGCAACCTACAGATTTAGTAAAATATATTGTACGACATTAAAAAGTAAAGTAGAAACCTGACACCAACGCTTTGGGAAAACAAGAGTGGGAATTTCGTTCCTCCCAACCAACTCCTAGAGCAACCAAGCTACTTGCTCAAGAACCCTCGAGCCTATGAACCACGAGAGCAAAACCTCAATGCGCCATCTATTGCATTTCATAGATGTTTTATCCATGTCCAATGCTAGCCTCCTGCTACTTATGGACATACTAATTTATAGTATTATGCCTAGGACTTGGTAATTTATGAGCCTCTTTATCTTTAGCACTCAACTAGGAGTTGTGACCTGATGTTAGGGGATGATTCCTCCTGCATCCTGATTTCTCACTCAGTGGTTTTTGCCACTTGTCTTTTTCCTCTTTTGGGTCAGCAAACACTCTTCAACATCTATATCCACTCTTGTCCCACTTTCAACATATTTTATTAAAATAAAATTGTTTTGATTACAAAATGTTTTATTCTTGACTTTGTTGTCAAAAATAAAATAATAATAAAGTATTTCCAGCAAAATTAGTAATAATAATTAATTCTGGGGGTATTTATATACACTTCCCCTTAGAATATAACACCGTCCTCGATGTTATAATTTTGTTTCATTCTTCCATTACATCTTCTTGGAACAAGTCTGGATATGCCCCCCGCATCTTACTTTCTAGCTCCCAAGTAGCTTCTTTCGGACTAAGGTGCTTCCATTGCACCTTGAATTGTCCGATGGTACGGTTCCGGAGTACTAGTTCTCTCACATCGAGAATGCGCTCCAACCCCACTTGGAACCCTCCTTCAGGTTCCACCCAGATTACATTCCAATGAATCACATGAGATTTATCATGAATATATATTTTCAATATAGAAACATGAAATACATTATGAACTTTAATATTTGGTGGTAGGGCTAACTGGTACGCGACCGACCCCACTTTAGCTAAAATTTCGAATGGCCCGTAATACCTGGGCACCAGTTTTGAATACTTGCCCAGTCTTAAAGAGATTTTCTTGGGCTTTACCTTTATATATACATGATCACCCACCTGGAACTCTCTAGGAGTTCTTTTTAGATCAGCATAGCCTTTCTGTTTGTCTTAGGTAGCCTTAAAAATTTCTTGTGCCTGTTTCACGATTAGCTCCATTTCTTTTAATAAATCAGGCCCTAACTATTAGCACAGGTTTTGTTCCAGATGGATTTGAAGAATTTTAAAGGAAAAAATTGTGTTTATTTCGTAGGAGTTGGCGTTATGACCAAATATATTTCAAAGGATCTTTCGACTTGGAAGGTTTGCAAGAAAAATTTTAAAGGCTTTTAGGCAAAAAGAAAAGAATTTTTATGAATTTTTATGATTTGAAAGGGTTTTATTCATTTTTGAATAAAATATAAACATTGGTTTTATATATAAAGTTTGGCTTTATAGTCAAGCTTTTATGTTTTTTTAACCAAAGTTTATTATTTTTATAAAATATGGACCAAGGAGATTGATTTTATAAAAAAAAAATTGGCACAAGGTCGCTCATCACCAAGTCGAATGGGAGCCACACATTCCAATCAACGCACATCATCAAAGCCCAAGCGCCAAGCTCCCAAAGTATTACTTTCTTTGTTCCTTGGCATATAATGGAACCATTAGGGTATATAAACAATGAAAAGGTGAACCTTCCATTGCATGTGGGATAAAGTCCCTTTGCATAGTCTTAAGTCGTATTGAATTTAGTGCTAAATCAACTTCAAGGGAAAAGATATGGACATGAAATGCATTGTTGCAAAATTCACAAGAAAGGGAGCACATGGAAAGCATTGCAACAATACATGGTTTTTGTATAGAAATCGGGGCTTAGCACCGAAGGTTTAATTAATGTGAAATGTGCCAGCATATATCTTCAAATGATCCAGTACCAACATCCCAATTTACTCTTTTTTGGGGTTTAGAGAGTGAATAGTCCAAAGAAATATTTTGACAGGTTATAAAGAAGAATGAGCAAACGATAAAGGGCATTAACCAGGAAGCGATTTTGGATCTTGTTGAAGATGGTCATTCTTACAGGCAGTGAGTGGTGTAACTCATGAATACAACTTTAGCATTGATGTTTTTGTTTTTCAGCTTACTCAGAAAGTTGTCCATAAAGACAAATGAGATATTAGGCACCACACAGCTCGCGTTCATATAGAGGAGGGAGAAATAAGCTCGCTAGAATACCCTTCAAACAATATCAAATGTATCAATGAAAAAGGGCCATATTGATGGTCACATGGCGCTATTTCCTGGCAACACACATACTCTAGTTGTTGGTCATCATTGTGTAGAGAAAGGGAATTTTGTCCTATATGTTAAAGTCTGTTGGAGACATGAAGGATTACTTGTAGCAATACATTAATTTCTAGAGCTTTCCCATATGTCAATATTCTGATGCATGGAGGATCACTAAATCTATTGCAATGACACGCAATGTCTCTGATGATATTATTATCTATGAGTCATAATGCAAGCAACCAGCCAGGCGATATGCTTTGTAATTTAATTCATGGACCGTAATTAGCCCCTTGGTAATAATACTTTGAATCTTGCATTGAATTAGTTCTTTATATTTGGATTTCGAATGGCAGAAAAATTGTCATGGAGTCTGCAATTCGTTTTATTTCGGCAGCCATCTCCAAACCTGTGTACGGCAAGAAGGTGGCATTTGGGAATAAGGAAAAACCTCCAGGGTTACGGCTTTTTCATGTTTTGACCGAGAGCTCTTCGTCGACATATGCAGAACTTGAACCAGAGATATTCACAAGCTTGGTTGTGATGAGATTGTATCTAGATCTGGCAATCTCACATATGAAGAAGTCTTACAAACAATTGTTGTGGGCTTTGATAAATTAACGTGTGTGGGAATTGGATGCGATCCTTTATTTGAAGCATTTTGGGAAGATCCTCAAACTAAACATAATGGTTGAGCATTGCATGTCACAATGGTTGCTAGTTGATCCGAGTTGTTGCAACATCAACCAGAGGTACCATCAATGTATTTTTTGTTGATTATATCATTTCAAATCAAACAATGATCAACGAAGAATATTGAAGGCCACTAAAGATCAACGGATCCCAGACATTCCGCATCACCAACTAGTATGGAGCAACTAAATTTCTCAATCTACGGAATTGGGTAGATCCGTTAAAGTTTAACGATGAAGATCAGAAGATGGAGGAGATCAACGACGTGCAATTATTCCACATCATCAACATGCGAGGAGCAATTAAATTTCAGAATTGGTGGAATTCTTATATGGTTTGCAAGTTCTAAACCACGCTTCCTCATCGCATTGATTGACCAAGAGATCAATGGCTTAAAAAAAATCCGCTGATATAAATACAATGAGGTTAATGATCGGGAGGCTTAGCGAAATTGTATACAATAGGTTAAAGTTCAGACATGTGTTGCCATATCCTTGGTTTAGAAAAATTAATCAAAGGATGGGAGTGATTCCACTGAGTGAAAGTATTGTTTAGTTAATATTTCAAAATTGAGCAGAATTTTATACAACGGGCCAGTTAATACACGTGTTAATGCATCTGTTTGTTTGCCAAACAAATCAACGGTGGATGTCTTGAAGCTGGGTGTTTTATAACAAAGAAGTTTTATGAAAATATTTGAAGAATTCATATCCCCAATTTGTTACACAGCCTTTTTGGATCGACATAGTATACTACGGCAATGGATGTATGGTCATTAGGTCATGGCTTGGCAGAATTGCTCCTTGGATTGAATTTGTTCCCTTGATAAAGCGATGTTGATTAATTGATGGAGATCACCAAGGTTTTGAGAAATCCAACTCGAGAGGAATTAACTTGGCACTAAAGAAATATAAGAATCCAAATTATTCAGAATTCAAATTCTCCAAAATCAAGGCACATCCATGGCATAAATAGCTAATATATCTAGATTGAAAAATTACTTGTACCTTCTTACTTTTTCTCCAATTGTAATATGGACTTTTTGCAGTCTTCATAGTCATCATAATTTTGAGTCCTCTGCTGAGATGAAAACCAAGAGTTTTTTTTTAGAGGTAAATTATAGAAGATATATACATGTTTGGTATACAACTGTCCTCTTTTATAATATGCAATGAAAGCAGATGGAATTGAAATTAAGTCAACAACAGTATTCTTGTTCAAACAAGAAAATGCAAATACAATGAAGCAAAAGTAGAAGGTTATTGATGGGAGGTGAATTCAGAAGTAGCAGAATTAAATACACAGAGCATTAAAACTTAGAAAGAAAAGGATGAAAACAATCTACAAGGGGACAGAGTATCAAGCATAAATTGAAGTAGAGGAAGAAGTTTTGATTTTCTGAAAATGACTGTTTTAGTCATCAACTTCAAGAGACTGTTTCCACCAAATTAAGAGAAATTTTCAGAAACTGAAAGAGGTTTTTCTTCATAACGGGCCAATATTCAAAAACCTCTCTTAGTGTTTATACAGGTATCACACGTTGGGAGAATTGAAGGTATATTCACAGGGAATTTTTCTAGAAATTCGCAACCCTCTCTTAGTCATTAACTTCAACAGCATATTCTGACAAGTTGGAGGAGAATGTGAGCAAATAAATACATGGGTTTTGTAGGGAACATGGTCAATTACAAAATCCTCTCTAATATTTCACACGGATGTCACCATTTGAGATATGCAGGTGGGGCTTTGAAGCCTATTTTTCAGCAGGCTGCATCCTGAAATGAAGGAGAATTAGTTGTAACTATTTCTATTTTAGAGTTTAGTTATATTTCGAATTCAAGACTAGGTAGAGGTTGTTTTACTATAAAATGAGATGTAATAGATAGATCTAGGGTTTTATTTCAAGAGAATAGAGGCTCTTCATTGTAATAGGTTTCAGTTTTTCAGAGATGAATAAAGATTGCAGAGGAGGAATGTTGAAGTTCCGATGGCATAGATTTCTTGTGCCATCATTTTCCTTAGTAAGTAATCTTCTGATGTGATTGTTTTTCCAATTTAAACACTCCATTTTGTCTTTGTGGTCATGCTTGAGCATTAGTTTTATGAACTAGAATTCATCTTGCATGCTCTAGTTTCATTTGTTCAAGCATTTTCAAACCATTTTCTACTAAAGTATTACAGAATTGACCCAAACTTGGTGCTCTGCTTGATAGAATGTCTTCCTTTGCTTTCTAATCAACCTGCAAATTTCTCAAGACTGAGGAAATGGTGTCTACCTTTCCTATGTCCATAATCCTTTCAGACCCCTACCTTTTGCAACTCAACTCATGTTTGATTTTTTACTCCATTTTCCTAATGGCCTCCTCCATGATTGTCTTACCAAATCTGTCGCGTCCCCACCCCTCATCCCGACAATGGAAAGGATGCGACCTACACTGTTGTTGTTGTCAAACGGGCGATCTATTCCCATGAACATGATAATAAAAATGCATTGAATTAAAAACATACATAGATGCATTATACATGAAATAAACAACAGAAGAAAAACACATTCATTCAAGCATTCAGCATGTTCATAGTAATTCATAAAACAAATACAGCTGTGGAAATTAAATACACAAAGAATACTTATCTTGAGAAGAAGCTTCCCCGCAACTAGCTATGTCGTTGCAACGTTCCACCTGACCATGGGCCAGTGTGCTCATCAATCTCTCAGCGCCACTACCACCCCCGAGTTGGGCATGATTTCCACAAGGAACTAGGGAAAAACATACTTACACACCGCAATACCGTACATCCATAGTCAAGCCAACACACAGTTGGGTTTCACAGACTATCCAGCCAAACCAATGAACAACTGGGTTCCATGGCTATTAAGGAAACAACCCAATAACATAGGGGTTCCTTGGACTTACCCAGCCAAGCCAAACTTTAAATCAAACACACAGTCAACCAATTAATCAAAACACATCCACACACAACTACTGGGTATGAACA
Organism: Pseudotsuga menziesii; assembly: GCA_001517045.1. NCBI lineage: Eukaryota > Viridiplantae > Streptophyta > Pinopsida > Pinales > Pinaceae > Pseudotsuga > Pseudotsuga menziesii. Next base: position 190,090 of record LPNX010713909.1, read on the forward strand.
AAACGTTCCTGGGAAGCCAAAAACAAAAATGGGACAAGGGAAAAGACATCCTTTAGATCCAAAATCAATTTCACAAACATTCAGGGACATTCAGGAGCAAAACAACCAACATTTACACCCAAACCATGAATCCAAAAATCAGAAAATGCCTATGGGAATTTCGAGAGCAATCCGGCCTCAACACACACCCAAAACGTAAATCCGCTGCACATGCACTCAGCAACCCAAAATGACTTCCCAACCATGGATAAAAATGGAACAACGACAGAAAATGTGAAGGAGAACTCCCATCTTGATTACAGGGGAAAAAACGACCTCCTCAAACCCCAAAATCGTGGATCTCTTCTTCTCATTCACCGACAACACAGAAAACGAATTCTGGGTATGGAGAAAATGAAGAAAACAACAAGAAATCGTGAGGGAGAAAGCTCAGCAAGCTTCAACTGCGTGAGAGACCCCAACCTCCATGAGAATGGGTGAGGAATGAAAGATATGGGTGAATAATGGCTTGGGCATGCATTTCCAAGCATTTACTTGCCCCACAAGTCAAAAACACATTTCCAAAAATGGGTGGCTTCCCAAATTCGAATTTGACCTCCATACCTTTCCCATCCCAAGGAAATAACTTCTTCAACCACTTCTAGATGACTGGGCACAAAAGGACAAAATGGGTAGTTGACCACTTTATGGGTTTTCCCTTTGACATTGGCTCAAGGGTTTGAATGTTTCCCCCTCCCTATTCCTTGTGAAATCATACCCCTATCTCTTTAACGTTGCGGCGCATGGCTAGTTATGGTATTTTTATTGATTGCATAGTTACATGATGTCTCAAAACATTTGTGCCTAGCTAGCACATAAACCGTCGGCGTCAATTTTAATTGCCAAAACATAAAATACTAAATCCATGGTGGGGTCTTTGTCTTGAGCTCCACACCACTATTTATTAACGCTATTTACATCATATGCAATTCAATACCATGGGGTCAAAACCGGGGTGTTACAAAATATTTTAAAAACAAACTTGTCCTATCAGAAACTGACCTTCTGAGTATCATTGATTGAATATCTTGAGTAAGAAAACCTTGTAAATAGTGAGAGATCCCTCTTAGATTGTATTAGGTCAGAAATACAGTCTAAAGTGGTTCTGTTGTTACATCGGGGCTTCCTTAACACAACCCAAGTAAAATCTGAGTGATAACACTAACATTAATCTATCAACAGGGTTCCTCCATGATATTGGAGTGTTACATTTACGCCCATATAAGATCTCAAATGGACTCATACCTACATAAACTTGGAAATTATTATTATAAGCAAATTCTACTAAGTGTAGGTAGTCTTCCCACTTACCTGGTTTGTCCATAACATACATTCCTATCATGTCTTCTAGAACTTGATTTACTCTTTCAATCTACCCATCTGTTTGTGGATGATATGTAGTATTGAAGTTTAAATGGGTACCCAAGCCTTTAAACAAGGATTTCCATAGATTACCTGTAAAATTTGCATATATGTCTGAGATTATTACTTTCAGCACGCCATGTAGCCTGAATATTTCTTTCATGAAGATATCTGCAATATTAACAGCTTTGTAGGTAGATTTAACAGGTATGAAATGAATCGCTTTACTTAATTTTTCAACCACAACCATGATGGAATCATGTTGTCTGAAATCCTTGGGCAGTTCAGTGATGAAATCCATATTGATTGTCTCCCACTTCCATTCTGGAATGGGTAGTGGCTGCAACAATCCTGTGGGATGTTGATGCTCTGCTTTAACTTGCTGACATTCTAGGTAGCGAGCTAAGTATTCAACCACCTCCTTTTTTATATTTGGCCAAAAGAAATATTTTCTGATCACAGTAATCATTTTATGATAACCTAGATGTCCCGAGTATGGTCTTTTATGTAGTTCATCCATGACTGTTAGTTTAATTATGCGATGTTTGGTATGTACAACCTGTTTTTATGCAGCAATAGTCCTTGTTGGTTTAGGTTAAAATCAGTTTTTACTTGACTTTGTTCGTTTGTAGCAGTCTTTTCTTTTAACACTTGGTATTCTTTATCAGAAATTACAACGCTTGGAATCTGATTTTCCAAATCAGATTCATAGCTACTGCTTGCAAACAGTAAATTCACATGACGACTTATAGCGTCATCCACTTTATTTTCTTTTCCTTTAATATGTTTTATTTCGAAGTCATACTCGCTTAGAAAGGACAACCATATGGTTTCTCTTGCGTTCAAATTTTGTTGATCAAATAAATATTTAAGGCTTATGTTGTCCGACATAAGTAAAAAATTTCTTCCAATTAAGTAATGTCACCACATTTTTAAGGCGTTAATTATAGCAGCAAGTTCTAAATCATGTGTCACATATTTTTTTCTTGTGATCTTTTAGTTTTCTGGATTCATAAGCCACAACATAATTTCCTTGTAATAAGACTCCACCTAACCCTTCATTGCAAGCGTTGGTATATACGACGAAATCCTTGAATGGATTAGCAATATTTAAGATCGGGGCGGTGGTTAATAAGTGTTTTAGTTTGTTAAAATTTTCTTTGCATTTTTCATACCACTCAAACTTTTTACCTTTCTTTTGTAATGAGGTTATGGGGTAGGCAATCTTAGAGAAGCCTGCAATGAACTTAAGGTAGTATCCAGTAATCCCCATAAATGATTTGATATCATATATGTTCTTATGAACCAACCATTCCATGATGGCCTTTACTTTTCCTGGATCGACTGAGATTCCATCCTTGGACACTACGTGTCCGAGTTACTGAATCTTATCTTTAAAGAAGTTGCACTTACTGTATTTTGTGTTAAAGTTATTGTTCTCTAAGTACTTGCAAAACTATTTTTAAATGTTCTTCATGTTCTTGTTAATTCTTAGAGTAGATTAGTATGTCATCAATGAAGACAACCACAAACTTATCTAGATAGTTACTTAAGATGTTGTTCATTAAACACATGAACGCAGCAAGTGGGTTTGTCAACCCAAAAGGCATTACACAAACTCACAGTGACCGTAACAAGTCCTAAATGTTGTTTTAAATATATTTTCATCTTTAATTCGCACTTGATGATATCCCAACCTCGAGTCTATCTTCAAAAAGATAGTTGCTCTGCGCAATTGATCGAACGGATCATCTATCCGAGGAAGTGGGTATCAGTTTTTAATAGTCATTTTATTTAATTGCCTATAATCTATACATAATATTAGTGTTTCGTCTTTCTTTTTCACAAACAAGATTGATGCTTTCTAGGGAGAGACACTTGGTCGAATGTACTTTTTATCGATTAGTTCTTGTAGTTGTGATTTTAGTTATGTGAGTTCTATTATATTCATTCGATATGGAGCTTTCAATGATGATACCGCTCCATGTATCAGATCAATTCTGAAATCTATATCTCTTTTCGGAGGAAGTCCGAGGACTTCTTCCGAGAAGATATCTTTGAACTCCCTTAAAACTGGCATGTCTTCCAGTTTAGGTTTAATATCATTTTCCTTATCATTCATTATATAAATTGTGAATACTTTACATCATTTTCTTACTGACCTTTTCATTTGCAAAGCAGAGATTTCTCTGATGGTTACCTTCCTAGGAATTCCTTTCACTTTTATATTATTTCCATTATTGTCAATACATGTAAATATTTTTATCAAAACAGTTTAGCAAAACTTGATGTTCCTCTAGCCAGTCCATTCATATTTATAAATCATAGGATCCTAAAGGAAATACATTTACATTAACACACGTAAGGAAATCATTCATCATTAACTTACAATTTCTAACAAGACTAGTAACTTTTCATTTTGTACATGTGGCCAACTGTACTAGCCATGGCTTATCAAACTTTTCGGGTACTAATTTGCATAAATCAACTATTCTAGGTGAAATATAACTCAGGCTTGTGCCTAGATCAATTAAGATAGAGATAGGTTGGTTGTTTATCATGCCTTCAATTTCGACCATAGAGGTCTGGTGTTCTACATGCCGATTTTCCAGTGCAACATAGATTCTAGTCATACTCCTTGCCATGTCTTCAACCGTGGCTGCTTCTTGTATAGAATGTACATTAAAATTATTTTTCCTTGCTGGGTAGTCTTTAAAGTAGTGTGGTCCTCCACACTCCCAACATTTTAAAGGTTCTTTCTGTGTTGAGTTTTTATTAGGAAAATTTGAAGGTTCTTTTACAACAAAGTTTTGGGGTTTAAAGTTTTTATAATTATTACCCTGGTATCCTCTGTAGTTATTCCCTGAATTCTTATGGAATTTATTTTGCTTCTTTTTAGGATCATAATTATTTGGCCTTTTATTCTTCCAAGCTGGCATGTTTTATCTTTTATTCTTATTCTGCTCGTAACAAAAATCTGTCTTCCTCGTCGCTTCCTCTAGCGTCTTTGGATTGTCATATTCAATCCGTTATTTGAACATGAGGGGAAAACAACTGAGGAATTGTTGTATCTTTGGTTTCTCATCAATTATGTAGGGAACATAACGAATTAAGCTTAAGAATTTACTACAGGGTTCTTTCATCGTCATGGCCCCCTAGCCTTAGTTCATAAAATTCTTTTGCTTTTTCTTCATAATATTGTTCAGATAAGTACTTTCTTTTAAAGAGTTTCTTAAAAGTTTTTTAGGTTACATACCTCTCTTTTATACCCTTAACTTTCTTTATGTCTTGCCACCATATATCTGCCTTTCTAGTCATATTATAGATGGTCATTTTAGCCTTCAACTCATCTGAGTAATTATATATTTGGAAGTAATTTTTCATTTCAGACTGCCATGCCTCTGCCTCTCCGCCCTTCTCGATTTCCCCATTAAACATGGGTGGTTTAATTTTTTTGAACTCCCCATAGATTTCCTCATAGGGTCTGCATTTTCTTGTCTTTTTATTGTCGTCACTGCTTTTGCTTGACTCTTGCGATGTTCTGTGGTTTTTAATTAACTCTTCACTTGAAGTGTCAGGTTTATGGCTGGAAAATTTAAGCTTCCTACCTTTACGTTTATTGTACAGGGCGGTTCCTGTTCAGATTCTTATTTTTATCTTTTTCTTCATTATGGATTTTTGCTAACAAAATAGTGTTGAGTTCTTCTTGAGCCCTTAGAATTTGGTCGTTATCTTCCTTAACCTTTCTCAATTCAGATCTTAGTTCATTAATAGTCCATTTTAATTCAGATTTATTATCATGAATGCCATTTAGATCTACCCATATTTCTCCATCCCTTAGGTTACCCTCCTCATTATTTAGAGGTTGTTCCGAGTGACATTCTTCTTCTGTAGACATTTCCACATCTGCCATATTTCCAGCAAAATATATTTGTACTTCTCTTTGTTGTGTGTAAGAGAATTTTAAAAAATAAACAAGAGTTAGTTTATTGTTTTCTGTAGTAGTTTTGTGTTGAGCCTATTCAGGCCTAGCGTTGAAACCGTGCTCTGATACCATTGTGTAACACACTTAAAAATCGTACATAGTTTTTTTTACATGTGTTAGTTTTACATTTACTTTAGAAACATTCTATGTTTATTTTACCGTTGGTTCTAATACCTACTATCCTGCTGCTTACGATAGGATTTGTTGATGACTTTGGTGGCCAGTTCCTTCTAGAACCTTCAACTATAATCCTTCACGTGATGTACTTTGTTTAAAATTGTTTATTTAATGTTTGTCTTTAAGTTAGGTTGGCTTAGCCTAAGGCGTGGGAGACTATACCTATCTTGACCCAGCTTGCCATTTACTTTTAATGTTTCGCTTACATGGCCTTGGCCTAACCATAGATGTAACTACCTGCCCCTAAGTATGAGACTTGGGGTTTGTACAAGCATGTTTCTCCATGCAAAGATTATATATGTTTTAAATAAAGATGACAAGGTATTTACTCAAGAAGGTACCATCTGGTTTTAAGGCAAAATATGAGGCCTTAGACCTTCGTGGCGTAAATATTGTCATAAATGTTTTCTAAGTTTTCATGGTTTTCAAACCTAACCTTAAAACAACCTTAAACTAGTGTTTTGCACTATAACAAGGTTCCATGCTATAATTAACAAGGGGTGGAGGATTTGTTTAAGCCCTTGCGCCAAGATTATGGTTATGGTTATGCATAATATATATGTACAAAGGTTCATCCCATAAATATTACACCCCTGTGCAAAATACCATTGCATGCTGAAAAGGTTTAAGGTTTGGTTTGATATTTTCATACAATAAGATCTTTGCACGTAAGTTATGTTTTGGTGTTTGCAACAATGTTAAAACCCTTCCCTTACATCATGGGGGGGAAGGAATGAGACTAGCCATGACCCACGATAGCACTAGTCCCAAACCTAAAGTGTAAAGATTTGCATCATATGTTAATGCAATGTGAACATGTCCAAGGTTGAATTATGCGACCAAGGTTTTGATTTGGCATAAGATTGTTCCCATGATGATTTATGGTAATGTTTATACTGTTGTTTTATGTTTATGCACCATCCAAGATTGGATTCACAATTATTTGTTGTAATAATTTTGGACGTGCTAATAATTGGAACTTTTAGTATGGTAATGATTGTGTGGCCTAGCTGGGAGTTGACAACGTAACTAGGTCCACGAGGCAGTACGGGGCTTAATCCTGCTCTACACATAGATGGTGATAACGATTAGTTGTGATAGGGTTTGTAAAGGCCCTTCACTTGGTCTGAGGGTTGCATTGATGTTTTTTGTTTTGTTGGAAGCCGACCGAGAGCTGAGATCTACAACTCTACTTGGTTTTTCCATGGGGTTTTCACAGTGTTTATTGTTCCTAGCTCTTTCTGAGGTGGCGAGTGTTCTGGAGTATTTTCCTTGTCGGTGGCCCGTCTAACCCGAGCTTCATCAAATTGTCGAAACGTCCAACAGGTGCACGATCTGCTTTAGTAGGTAACTGTAATGAAAAATCTTTTGCTACACTCTTAAGTTCGTTATGTTCTCCATCCTGATTTTTACTGATACTCGCTTCTTTTTGCAAGATTGGAGGAATAAGGGTGCTCGAAGGAGCCGACCCTTGGCCAATAACGCCCAATGTCATGGTAAGTACTTCCAACCTCAGACATTAAAATGGGTTCTATAATTTCAAGATTTAAATGCTTAACTCTAACTTCAAACTGGTTCACAAGCAGGTTTTGGCACTGGGGGGAAGGCAACAGGGTCACCTCCTCCCAGGCCTGCATCTTAGGACACCCGTGTAAGTGTTCTTTACTTAGTTTGTTTTATAAATGTTTTTACCATTTCTTTTACCTTGTAACAGTGTTAACCCCTTTTTACTTGCTGGTTGGAGGAACTGAGGGTAGGGTCGTGAGATTTCAATGGTGGTTGCAACCTTTAAGATAAGTTCCCTTAACAAAGCTAGTTTTTGTGTTAATGTAACTTATGGGTTCACGACTTTTGTTGTGGCAGAGCTTGGGAAACTAAGAGACAAGGGTTTCACCTATGTAATGTTTGGTTGAGGCCACCATCCTCGATGGTTTTACTGCCTACAACTTTGGATACAAATTTTGGTTTAAAGTGGGAGCCCTTGGTAGGGTCTTATGACCACTCTGATATGTATAAGAATATTCATTGGTAACTCTGTTTGCTATATAAAGCGTTGGCTATTCTGTGAAAACCATTGTTTGTAAAAAGAGTAGTGTCGGGTTTATATATAAACCCTTGGCCGCCATCGTGGATGGTCTTATGGCCGTAGATAGGGATCGCATTACCTTTGTTTACATCAATTCTGTATTACAATATCCTATTAATATTATGTGTTGCGATGGTGGACTCTCTAAAGAGTCTTACAACCATCTTGTAAGTGGTTTGAATAAAGTTATAGGACTATAATTTTAATTATTTCATGTGTAAATTTGATTCGTCGGTCTACGTGTATGTGTAGATTTGACCCGCGAATCCATTTGTTTGAGTTGTTTAATACGATTAATCTTAATTAATATTACAGTCTTGCTTTGCATTTTATTTAAGTGCTTTTGATTCAACTTGCATGGGACTCGATCCCATGACCTTTGTGAGTATTCAGTCCCTGCATAAGAGGAACCAAGGCTCTGCCTCTGTATATTAATTTTACTTATACTATGTATAGATTTGACTTAACAGATTTTGTTGGGTATAATAAAGGATCCGATCCCACGATTGCTATGGGAGTGTATGGAAAATTATAACAAATTGTCTTGATTTACAACGTGGACTTACCTATGATGATTGACCTCCATCATGTTAAAATATCCGATAATTAATTTATCATTATGTTTTTTCTAGTGTCTTTCAATGGTTTTTATTATTTGCACATGCTAAGGGAAGTTAAAGGATTCCCAGACCATTAGTTTATATTGTAAACTTTTAAGGGATTTGATCCCGTGACTGGTGATGTGATTGTTTATAATAGATCAAGGTTTTTAATATAAACAAACCCTCATGTTTGCTATAGAGTAAACAATCTATAATTAAGGATCTTTGATCCGTAAACTTGTTCCTCGCCAATCTTTAAAATAAAAAGATATTCTAGGATGCCTGTAGATAGAGGTGTTCTGTTTGTAATCACAATTTGTTACGTTGTTGTCTAGATCATTAGTTTGACAACTAAAAAATGAGATCTATACGATCCTGCCAGAGTATTTCCTATGTAAATTATTACGATATTTCTTCCATGCTTTTTCGTATACAAATCTTTATTAGATACTTTAATACTTAATTATTTCCTATGTCATAATACTATGATTGTTATGTAGAGGAAGTTACGTCTAAGCTATAAGCTACATATCTATTATTTAATCTATATTAGAGGTTTATGTAGTGAATTTAGATAAACGTTACATAAATTAGAGTCATTTGCTTACATAGAATAATGCATATCTATTATTGTAACCAGACATTATAAAACCAGTCCTTAATTTAACTTCAAAAATGCAAAGTAAGAAGATATTTGGAAAACAACATATAGGAAATAAACAATCGAATATAGTTATTTATGTACATATTAGAGCTAAATACATTTACTTCAGTGGTTACAAGTATAACAACCATAAATTAATCGATAATACTTAGAGTTTAGCAATCTACAGATTTAGGAAAATATATTTTGCGACATTAAAAAGTAAAGTAGAAACCTGGCACCAATGCTTTGGGAAAACAGGAGTGGGAATGTTGTTCCTCCCAACCAACTCCCAGAGCAGCCAAGCTACTTACTCTAGAACCCCCGAGCCTGTTCGCTGAACCACAAGAGAAAAACATCAATGCACCATCTCTTGCATTTCATAGATTTTTTATCCTTGTCCAATGCTAGCCTCCTGCTGCTTATGCACATACTAATTGATAGTATTATGCCTAGGACTTGGTCATTTATGAGCCTCCTGCTCTTTAGCACTCAACTAGGAGTTGTGACCTGATTTTAGGGGGTGATGCCTCCTGCATCTCGAGTTCTCACTCAGTGGTTTTTGCTACTTGTCTTTTACTTCTTGTGGGTCAACAAACACTCTTCCACAACTATATCCACTCTTGTCCCCCTTTCATCGTATTTTATTAAAGTAAGATTGTTTTGATTACAAAATGTTTTATTCTTTACTTTGTTGTCAAAAATAAAATAATAATAAAGTATTTCTAGCATAATTAATAATAATAATTAATTCTGGAGGTGTTGCAAACTTCCAACTCCAATCAATTTAACCAGTCGATTTACATGGAAATAATATAACATTCCCAACATATATCCTACATGATATCTAAATGAGGATACACCTAGTGGGAGAATTTCCTACATGTTATGAGGGGCAATGTGCATTGTGGAGGAGGGATACAAGTCCTAAATGGCATGTGGTAGCTTGGTTTCTTGTCCAAAGGAATGGAGATGGCTCATGGATGCCTAGGGATTTGACTATGTTCTTGTAGGGGTTAGCTTTCCTAGTGGAGTACTTGGCTTTGGAGGATGGATGAAGTCTGTGAAGGCTTGGGATAGAGATGGTGTCAACATGCATTGCATAGCTACATCACCTTGGGTCACTATTGTGTATGACATCATCATTGGTGCTCGACACTTTCACTTTGTGTGTGGAGCACTTCACTTGTGTGTGGCTTACTTATGTTTAGTAGGCTTGCTCGTAAGGGTTAGGTTGACTTGTGTCATATTGTTGGCCTTCCTTACCTCTCATATAAATAGAGGAAGGATGGAGTCTTTCCAAACAACACATCACATCCCATATTCATTTGTACCTCTACTTTGGGATTCTCTCTTAGTGATGTGTTGTGGTTCATGAGGAAACCCTAGTGGAGCATATGAGGAGGAGGTGGTAATTTCTCTCTCTAGAGATTCTTCTCTATACATTTAATCTCTCTCTCTCTCTCTCTTGGGCACTGAGGTTTTTTAGTCTCTTGACACATCTTGAATTTTAGGGTTAGGGTTTCATCCCTTAGAGGCAAATGATTAGGATTTGGAAACTCTTGGATGTATTTGGGGAAGAAGAGGAGGAGGTGGTATTTTCTTGAAGACGTTGTTGGAGGGGTCCTTGCACTTGAAAGACCTAGGGCGTGTTGATTAATCATAGCTAGGGCATCTTGGGTGGTTGAATTTTCTTATCACATTAAGAAGAGGCTATGGTATGTATGCAAGTAATTTGTGGAGAATATATATATGAGATTTCTAGTTGTACACATATTCAGTATATTACATATTTTATTTTGACATTTTATCTTCTTAGGATGGTTATTTCTAGCTCTTAATTGTCTTGTTGATTTGACACACTTGATAGAAAAATGTTAAGGGACTTAATGCTAATATTGAAGATAATAATACCTCCATCTATTGTTGTTGTGTTTTATGTTATATTGATTGTATAAAAAGAATTTCTAGATCTTTTTTTGCATGTGAAATTGCCCCAGGGGGCTCAAAATTCATTGGAATGACTGGTATATTTTCAAATGGAATTGCCATGAAATTTTTGGGCTACTAGAAGTGAGTTAATATGATTGTTTTGTTGTTGTTTTACACATTAATTTACAATAGTCCTAAAGGTTGAGAATTATAGGGCAAAGATCCTATGAACCTTCTTGAAAGAAGGTGAATTTCCAATTCTACATTAATTGCAAAGTGTAAATGAAATTCCAACACTTTGTTAGACTATTAAAACTAGTGGAGATACTTTGAAGCTAGTGGAAATTAGGGCTAGAGGCGATAGGAATTAATGTGGTTACTTATAAAGAACACGGGTTATACAACGAGTCATGCATGTTAATGATTAGATGCGATAATAGTTAAAGTGGTCAGGGATTATAAGGATTATAATTTAGAATATGTTGCGGGCGTTGGGAATTATTGAGGTTAGAGGCGATAACAATTTAGAGTTAGGGGTCATTATAGTTATAAGGGTTAAATGTTATTAGTGTTATGGATAATTTTACATGTTATAGAGTTTAGGGTTTAGGGTTTTAAGTGTTATATTTTAAAATAGTTAATGATTCCAATGGTAAATGGTTAATGATAGAGGTTATATGTGTTATAGTTTAGGGGTTATGTTTAGTGTTCTTAAGCCTTAAACTTATAACAACCATAGTATATACATGGATTTATGATGGAAGAAACTATAAATTATAGTGTAGAATAATCAAACACAATATAATAGAAAATAGAGAGATGTTGCAAAACAAACCCTTGGATTATGATCATCAATCAAAAAGCAATGTTCACTTGCCTCTTTAAGGCTGGGCGACCTTTCACTTGAGTTAAGCTCCAATTGCAACAATACACGACAAACCAATCCATAACCTCCTAACTCTTTAAATAGGCTTTCAATAGCCAAAACTCTAACTATTTGCTGTCCTATCATTAATGAGTTCCAACTACCTAATGGGCCTTAATTAATAGAGAGACCCTTTTTACATTAATTAATTTTCCACTACTAACTACTCAACCTTTTTCAAAAAAGATGGCCACATACAATTACTTGACTAACTCCTATGTAGCCTAAAGTAAGGAGGGTTGGGGTAGGACCCTAACATGCCCTCCCCCTTCAAGAGAAACGTTGTCCTCAAGTTTGAAGGTGAAGAAATTGTTGCGGGTCCCTTTTGGTTCCCATGTGGCATCTTCTAGTCGCACATCTTTCCACTGGATTAAGATTTGTTTTACTATACACTTGTGCAATTGGCATTTCCTGGTATCCAATATTGCTTATGACTAGATCCAAATGGAGCCTTCCTCATCAAGTTCCCTTAATTTTTCTGCACTTTACAGTTGGATCCCATAAATTTTTTGAGGTGAGACACATGTAATACTAGGTGAATCTTGGTGTGATTGGGTAGATCTAGCTTGTAGGGCACTTGTCAAACATGTTGTATGATATTGTATGGTTCATAGAACTTTGGGGCTAGTTTATGGTAGATGTTATTTTTTAGTGATGTTTGTTTATAAGGCCGAAGTTGAAGAAACACCCGATCCCCTTCTACAATAGGTTTCTTTGAGTGATGTTGATCCACTTCTTGTTTCATTCTATTTTGAGCCATAGCCAAAATATTATTAACTGGTTTAAGAGTAGCTTCTCTAGTGTGAAGTGTGTTATCCATTGCATGGATCTTGGAAGTTCCTAGTAAATAGGAAACCATGAACAATGGCTTTTGGCCATAAATTGCTCCATATGGCGTCATTTTGGTTGCTCCATGATAAGTTGTATTATACCACCATTCAACGAGAGGAAGCCATTGTGCCCATTGATGCACCTTTTCCAAAGTAAATAATTCAAAATTTATAGGAACTTATTGATTGTTTTAGTTTGGTCATATGTTTGTTGATGATAGGATGTGTTGAGTTGCAACTAGGTACCCTAAAGTTTAGATATATCCTTCCAATTTTCTTTTGTTTCTGAAAGTAGGTTCCCGATAAGTGACAACAGAAGTTGGCATGCCATGTAACTTTAAAATATTTTCCATGAAGGCTTAGGCCACTAATGACAGTGTAAGGCATAAAGGTGGGCATATTTTGAAAGACGATCTATGAACACAACACCGATTGATTTATTACCAACTCTAGCAAGCTCCACTATAAAATCTATAGAAATATCAGTTCATAAATGGATCAAAATTGGAGGTAGCTGCAAGGCCCTTAGCAACTTCACCATTTCTTCCTTGTGTCTTAGGAAAGTGTTGTAGCCCACTGCAAAGTTTTGGATGTTTATTTTCATGCCTTCCAAAAGGAATGAGTGCTTAATCCTCTCATAGGTTTTATGAAACCTCAATGACTCGCTAAGGGTGAAGAATGTAACTCCTCTAAGATTCATTGTTTTAGGGTTGAATTCGGTGTCAAAAAAAATGTTCTCTTTATATCATAATGTATCCTGGTTCCATGTGCATGATGTAGGAGTGTTCAGATGATCTTGAAGGCTTTGGATGAGTTGCACTATGGTGTCATTCAACATCCATTCTTAACACACTTTCTCAAGCCAACTTGGCACTAGTAAGGATAATGTAAACATGGAACCCCCCTCTTCAAATTGCCTAGACAACTCATTAGCCACCACATTTTCTCCACCCTTTACCCTACCCCACTTCCAACCGACGTTTTAAGGTTTCATCCTTTACCATCTTTATAGCAAATTGCATAGCAAGACCTTTTTCATAAGTTTCTCAAACCTTTCTACTCCCACATCACGACCCACCACCATTTGAACCTTATCCTTCTTGACCTTATACATTTTTAACTCCTTTGATCCCTTGCTACATCTTGGTCTATCTTTGACTTTAAGCTTTTTAACTATGGACTAATCAAAATTGATGTTAAAGTAGAGGAACCATTGTCAAATGGATGTAGATTGGGTGGTTGGGAGGAATGAATGTTACCGTCCCCACCCAGGTTCTACTCTTGTAAGTAACATGTTGCTCTTGTGGAGCCCTTTGTAATAAATGTTGTGATTGATGAGTTGACCATAACTTGATTCAGTTTGAATAGCACCAAGGCTTTCCATTGTCTCTACAACTTTAGAATTCTAAAAAAAAAAAATGAATAATCAAAAGCACTCATCTAAATTTCCAAGAACTCCTCCTCATGTCAAAAGAAGATTGATAATGGGTAAAATAATAAATGCTGCATGTAAAATATTTTTTGCGAGGGCGATGAGCACAACAAAGAGTGTGAGCAAAAACATTCAGGAGTCTTAAAAACCTACCGAAACCCTTGGAATTATCCTCGACCTTGTCTTCGGACCAAGAAATGCCCCACCCCAAACGAAAAATGACGGCCCTAAATTGACTCATATATTTTATATATAACCATAAAATCAAGCATGGGGCATTGCACAGATTGGGCAATGGGGAGTACGAAGTTCTTGCAGAGATTGGGGGTACAAATTTCCCTCCACTTCCTCTCCTCCATTTGCCGCCAAATTGAAAACCCATTGCGCGCCATGACTGGAAATTTCCCTCCAAGTCCACAATGCAAAATATATAATGCCCAAAATCCCTCCATGGGAATATAGAATGCTCCCAAGATCCCTGAGTAACTTAAGGATCCTCCTGCTCGATCATATTATTCCCCTGCATTATTCTCCAGTTGTTTTCTTTTGTAGCTCTGGAACGGCTATTTACAGTAGATCAATGGAGCCCAAAACAGTCCCAGAGCCGGAGGAGCCCGTCTCAAAGATCCAGAAGGTCGATACTGGCTACCAAGAAGGCACAGGGTTGAATGGCAACGTCGCGTATTTGAGAAATAATGGCGTACAAGTAGTCTCTGAGCCACTGTTGCGTGTGAAGAAGCTTTCGCTCAATGCTATTTTGCCTTCTAGAGGCTCGGCTTTGGCAGCCGGATATGATCTCTCTAGGTGTGTTTTCAATGCCATTTTATCCTCACACGGCCTTTAGTTTTTGTTTGTTTTGGCCCTCTCAACTTGCTGGTTGTTTTTCTCTGTTATCGCAGTGCAAATTCTTGTGTGGTGCCAGCCCGAGGGAAGGCCCTGGTGCCTACAGATTTGTCTATTGCCATACCGGAGGGCACATATGCTCGCATAGGTAACATTTTTCCCTAAAATTGCCTTGGACTTCTTAATATATTTTGTGAACTGAAATGTCTGGTAGTGTATTTGAACAAAGTTCTGCTTGGGTTTTTGGATTTGGAAACGGAGCTTAAAGCTGAGTGGCTTTTGCGGTTTTGAAAAGCTTATGTGGGTTTCTTCAATGTAGCTCCTAGGTCTGGCCTTGTTTTGAAGAACTTATGTGGGTTTCTTCTTTGTAGCTCCTAGGTCTGGGCTTGCTTGGAAGTGCTCGATAGACGTTGGTGCTGGTGTCATAGATGCGGATTACCGTGGTCCGGTGGCTGTGATTCTTTTCAACCACTCTGATCAGGATTTTGAGGTTAAGGTTGGAGATCGTATTGCTCAGTTGATTATTGAGAAAATTCTCACCCCTCTTGTTTTAGAGGTGAAAGATTTGGATTCCACGTTTAGAGGGGTTGGTGGGTTTGGGTCTACCGGGGTTTAAATGTAGTTTTCTGATAGTGGCCATCAACGTTTCTAAACTTTTTTACATATGTTTAAAAGGCCCTGAAAGGTGGAATCAATCTCAATTTCACGATTTTGTAAAGTGGATAGCTATTTTAATGCCCGTGGGTAGATCACTGTTTTTTCATTTTCAAGTAAAGAACTTTTATGAACATGTCATGCAGTGATTTTATATAATGGAAGGCTATTTTAATGCCCGTGGGAAAATCACTGCTTTTTCTTTTTCAAGTCGAGAACTTTTATAAACTATGTCATGTAGTTCTTATAAACATGTCATATGCAGTACTTATGTATGGAATATTCAATGCTAAAAGTTGCTACTTTTTATTATTATTTTGGAATATTCGAAGTTATCAAATCACTGATATTTTTCATTGTTACTTAATTGGATTTCAAATGCGTGCAATTAATAATATAAATTGTGGGCAGTTTTTCTTCTTTGTTACTTTGTTTGGGTTTCAAACAGCTGCAATCAATAATATAAATTATGGACTGCAGATATGAGCAGTGCATAGATCTAATCCCATGCTTATATTTTTTGGACTTGTCAAGGCAACACTAAAGCCACTGTCTTGGGTTGGGCCATTAGTAGGTTGGCATTGGGTTTATGAGATTTTTTCCCCCATTTTTTTTGGCTTTATATCAGAGCTAGGAGATAACTGTGACCCTTTGCTTGAAATCAAGTTAATCACCGCTTACTACCAGTGGGTTGCAGAGTCCCAAAATATATGCTTACTAGGTGTCCCTTCATAGGTTCAATGCATGTACCTGTGATAAACATTCTAGAACATTTTGCTTCATAAGTTGAATCGATGGTACTTAATACCAATAGCTAAATGACATTCATCAAGGCCACATCTGTGGGCTACATGTTTTCAGGTGCTTTTAATGATCAAGGCTACATCTGTGGGCTACATGTTCTCAGGTGCTTTAAATGACCATTTTCTTAGCCTGAACCAATGTAGGTTATGCCTGCAAACTAAGTTTATTGAATTTTCTGGTTACTGGCATTTTTGGTTGTAGCTATTTATATATATGTGCATTCCCCGTTTCTTTTGGCTCTATGTCAGGGGTTAGCAGATAATTGTGACCCTGTGCTTGAAATCAAGTTAATCACTTGTTACTACCAAGGGATTACAGTGTCCCAAAATTTGTGCCGTAAGAGGCATCCCTTCATGGATTCTTTTCTGTAACTTTGATGAGCAGTCTTGAACAGGGCCATTTTGATTCAAGAGTTGAATTAATGGTAGGTACTCTTCATAGCCAATGTCATGCATTAAGGCTACAACTGTTGGGCAATTGTATTCTATATGTCTTTGTTCTGAATACAGTTATTCTAACGTGTGGTCGCTCTAATTTCTTTGAATATAGCTATTCTTCCCATATACCCTATTCATCTATTCAATCTGCCCATATTGCGAAAGTAATGTAATTATGTCTTATAATTGACCCCGGTTGATTTGCATGTTTTAAAAATAAAAATACTGCTATAGACGCTTTATTTAGACAAGGGAGTAGGTAGCATTTCACAAACTTTTCCAGTCTGTACATAAGAAAGCTGTCTGTTTCAATACAAGAAAATGTGTTAACATTTGAAATACAGCTATTCCAATTCTCTAGAGATATTATCGTTGTTTTTTAAAAATTGGTTTGCACTATTCCAACGGCAAGCCATTGCAGCTCCGCTACCGGCCATCGTATTCTCCAATTCCATTGTTGGACCTTTCTCTTGCTGGGAGTTGCAAGAGGGATTCAAACTGATGACCTAATCTGAGAATCAAGCTTTTAGCATTAGTTCTGAAGTGCCACTATTATTTCTGGCCGAGGAAACTATTGTTGCTGGGGTTTGGGATTCGATAAGGTCAAATAATGACTGCTGTTGATATGAGTGGAGAGAGCTAAGAAGAAAATAGGGGTCCAACTTAGACTAATGTTTTGGTGGATGTAAAGAAAATAGCTCTTTCTTCGTTTCCCCACTTTAACTAATCATAGCGTCATGGAAAGCTCTTAAGCCGTTTCGACTTGTCAAAGTGTCAATGCTAAGTGATGGTGTAGACTACAGTGTACACAATATACTCCCTCCACGACCTTGCATTATTCCAGGCTTGTTCTGTGTAATGATCAGGGGAAAGCGAATCAGTTATATCCCCTGCTCCTCTCTACACTTGTGAAATATTTTCAATGACTGACTTTTTTCAAAAGATTTTTGAAGGGAGTAAAGCTGCAGTTATTTTGGTGAATATTTTACTGGGTATGCTGTTGACATGGATTTGAATGTGGTAAATTTTGGTCCATCATTCACAATTTGACAAGATTTGCATCAAATGAGATTTCCCATGGGAGCGCGATCAAGTATTGAAAGTGAAATCCTAATCATGTGACTACTGGGAATTGGGCCTTGGGCAGCACTTGGAATTTAAGATCTCCACGCTGTAATACTGAGTTGATCAGCTACACGTTCGCAAACTATTTCATCTGTCAGTTGTTAGCTACAAAGGAGAGCATAACAGGGTGCATAACTATTTAACAGAATAGATTGTTAACCTGCAAAGTGATCTCTGGTACGTGATGCTATTGGAAAGCGGGAAAAAACAGGAATCAGAAACTTAATTGTGGGTCATGGGTCATGAAGACGTTTGCCAAATTATTCAGACATAATCACATCACAAACAGGTTGTTACTGAGATTGCTGACTGGTATCTTGATATTTTGTGCTTAGAAATGTTTTTGGGCACGTTAACATAACACAAACATAGTAGGGTAGTTAACATTCATGTTCGAGTAATTGTTTATTGAGTAATAACTGCTACTTTAGAATTTTGTATATATCTACTTAAAAAGGGATCTACCAATCATCAAGAGGGATAAAAAATCTGAAGGTGTAAATCTCTTTGTAAAATGAAAATGTGTAATCTAATTTTTATGGGTTTAGTTTATCTAATTTACGTGATCTCTGCTAGGCAATGCTATTGAAAGGTGGGAAAAAACTGAATTCAAAAAACTTAATTGTGGGTCATGGGTCATGAAGATGTTTGCCAAATTTCTCATACATAATCACATCACAAACAGGTTGTTACTGAAATTGCTGACTGATATCTTGATATTTTGTGCTTATAAAATATTAGAAATGTTTTTGGGCACGTTAACATAACACAAACATGGTAGGGTAGTTAACATCCATGCTTGAGCAATTGTTTATTGAGTAGTAATTGCTACTTTAGAATTTTGTATAGATACATCTAAAAAGGGATCTACCAATTATCGAGAGGGATTAAATATCTCAAGGTGCAAACCTTTTTGTAAAATGGAAATGTGTAATCTAATTTTTATGGGTTTAGTTTATCTAATTTATGTTGTTTTAGATATATACAATTCTAAATCATTTAAATTTAATTTAAGTTGACAAGTTATTTTTAATAATATTTTATTATTTTTTATAAAAGACACGTGTCAACTCTAGAATGAGAACTGAAAGAGTTACACATCTCTCTCCTACTGGACTGTATAATGCACCTCTTTGGTGCAATTAAATATATTTCTTTCCATTCAAAGTTTTGATTATAATATTCATTCATCTAAATTTTTCAACAATATATTGGTTGCATTGTTTTAATTATTTATTTATTGTTGAACAGTATCATCTCACTTGTCTTCATCACTCATGTCCACTACTATTTAACAAAGTGAAATGTTTTTAAATAATATATGATTTTTAAAAAATATGTTGTAAGTGGAATGTCTTTATAAATAAAATATGTTTTTTAAGTAATAATATTTGAATGTTGTATCATGATAGGTATGCAAAAGTTTATTTAAAATTCGTATCTCTATAATCATTGTATTTAAATATTTTGGAAATTTTTGTAACAACTATGTGTTTTACTTTTGCACTAAATTGTGCATCTACTAGTTGGGTCTTGTATTTTTAAATTACAACATTTTCAAACAAGGCAAACTTGTTGCAACATTTTCAAACAAGGCAAACTTGTTGGTATTTATGGACTCTTTTTGTCCACATTAACGCCAAAGTCACTGTTAACAAATCCATGTTTTTAAAACTTGTTGCTTCCATCCTTGTGCTAGCAAATACCATAGCTAACACCAAAGTCAAGGTTAACAAATCTATGTTAAAACTTGTTGCTTCCATTTTTGAGCTAGCAAATATTATAACTCGATTGATTGAACTATTTGCCCAAGTTATGTTGTAAATAGGGAATAGGTTACAAGTTCAAATCTTGTTGAATTCCTGGAGGTAACTTGTTGCTATTATGGTTTGGTGTTTGTTTGGATTGTTAGTCACAACTCCATTACACTAGGTTAGCTTTGATCTTATACACAGTAATACATATATGATTTTTTCAACCACAATATGATCTTTTAGCCATCTCTTATCTTGTCATTAAAGAACATTACTACCACTTAAGATGGAGTAATAATTAGCATACTCATTCATTCTAAAGAGTTTAAACATGTCTTCAACTTGTATTTACCCCCATAAAATATGCATGAAAGCCTCACTTCTAAAAACTCTAAAATGTAAAATAAAGAACTCATTCCCATGTATCCCTTGTGATATCTTACCACTTGGCATGACAATCAACTCAAATTTTATGATTTGAGACGAATTACTAATTTCTGTTGATTTATTCATCTATTTTATTTACATATATTTTAAGTGATATTTTATTATAATTGCGTTGGGTCATGATGATTGACATTTTTTGAATATACTTTACATGATTGTTTGGATTTTGTGGGTGTTTATCTAGGTTCCCATTTCGTATAATATTCTTGTTTATTTAATCATCTCCCACAGCAAAGAACCTTCCAAGCCAGGGCGGCTGTTGCACTGAATAAGGGTAAGGAGCACTTAATTAGGTAGCGGGTAATCCTCATATTGAAACTTAGTTATATGGCTTTCAAGTTCATTTCTTCTCGCTATTTTTCTAACTTCTTTGTCCTGGAGTATAAATGCTACCGATGACATAAAATCCTGCATACAATTTCTAACAAAACATGCTTAACAAAGCCTAACAGAACCCAATAGTGTATTTAATCATTTATGAGACAACTTCTGGGTGCAAAGCTAGCTATTCAGAATATGTAAAAATCATAACAAAATGGCCAGCTGAGTAGATCAAGAGGAGAGAGAGGACCCATACATGCATCCTTCATAGTTTTGAGAATCTAAGTGATCAAAGTATGCCCAAAAACAACCAATTTTTTTATTATAACGAATCCGCAGATTAGTTTTGCATGGACCAACCATAATTTAACCCTAGCTATTGAACACCTATATTCAAGTTGTGCTAATGTATTGCCTAATAGATGTCAACTTTTAGAGGCCTCTGTTTGAAGACTATCAATCTAGTGGAATAAGATGATTTTGCCTTGTCAACAATTAATCACGAGAAGAAGAGCCTAAATTTCTTTCTTTGTAGTCCATGAAATTAGATGGCTGATTTGATGGTAAATATACGAAAACTGCCCACATTCCTTGTAAATTATTCTTCATTTTCAATCTTTAAATTGGCTGTTTGTGACTTCGTATAGGGAGGGAATGGAGTTGAATAACTCGTTTTGTGCATATGGTAGCATTTTGCAATCAAATTGTGAACAATATTTACTTGGATTTCTTGTATCATAAGGCTATAAGGATGCCAATATTGTCAAAGGAAAGAATAAAGTCCATCTAGTTCTGCAAGTCATCTTACTAAAAGATTAGTGATATAATAAATAATTTTGAGCACCCTGTACAGTTAGCCAATAAAGTATACAAAGTAGAGGAGTATCTTTCAATTGATATTCATATAAACAAAACAAAGAAGTTGAGAAAACTTTATGTAAAGTAGTTTCTTTCCAAAAGTTAATGGAACATCAAGATCAGTCAAGAAAGTAACTTAGATGAAAACTTCCTATAAAGTAGTTTCTTTCCCAAAGTTAATGGACATCAACATCAGTCAAACAAAGTAAATTTGGTTGACGACGAGCTGCCCTGTTATGAGTTCACCATTCTAACTTGTAAGTACTATACATGTCATGTCAATTATTGAAAAATACAAATATATCTGTGCTTATCACCTATACAACGATTACAAAGCAAAGATAACGAATATGGTGAAGTCAAATGTAAAGCTCCATTTCCTGCAGAATGATTGAATGAATGTAGCGCAACAGTATGTTAACTATGAATGGAATTGGATGAATAAGATCAACTTATTAACGAATGGAGCTGAAGAATGTGGAAATGGGGTAAATTGAGTTGGACCCGACGCATATGGTTTGAAGGTCAATCTGAGACTGCGGTGTGTTCCATTACTTCTTATGGGCACAGAAACTAGCAAGTAAGATGGATTGATTAAGAAAGATGACTATAGTAGGCAAATGAACCATTATATTCTATCAGGTTGATGGGATTGCCATTTTAATGGTCAACAGTTGTCCATCCTTCAAAACCCACTTCGTCATTTGCCAAAACACCGACATACCTAATCTGGGGTACCAAGTTTAGTTGAAGTTGATCTACCATAGTGGCTGCATGTACCAATTCTCTGTTTTGCTTGTTTAGTGGCTGCTTTTGTATAGATCCTATTTAGATAAGTTTGTTGTTTAATTTGGCCGAGATTTGATAGAGGAAATACCATTCCATTTGCTTGTTTAGTGGTTGCTTTTGTATACATCCTATTTAGATAAGTCTGTTGTTTAATTTGGCCGAGATTTGATAGAGGAAATACCATTCCATCATGTAGGAAAGGTGGATTTTAAAGAGAGAATGTAATGATTTATAGGAGGAATCGATAAAGGAAAGAGCTGGTCTCTAGTTGGGTCAGGAGATGGATCAAAAAAATCCAACTGATCTATAGTGACAATTTTTTCGCCATGATTAAAGTACATCACACGAAAGAATGTTGACACCACAGCTTGCATGGCATAGACATAATCATGTCCAAGGAGCATATTAAAGTCCAAGGGGTCTTCTATCACCATGAAGTCAACTAAGACGGTCTTCCCACCCAAAGTAACAGGTGTTTGAGCAAGAATTCCCAATGCTATACAAGTTCTTCTATCAAACGCTAGTAACTGACTAGCAGTCGACAAGGCTGAGAGATCCCATGCCTTGCCAAGCACGAGCAGACAAGATACTAATTGAGGCTCCTTCATCAACAATACAAGGAGCAATCGTGTATGGTTCAACTTTGACCTTTATCTGGAAATGTGCATTATAAGGAAGGCGTGGCTCAACTAGGCTATCCCAATCAAAGGAAGCAATCCGAGAGCTTGGTGGGGGTTGATCCGAAGCGAGTTCAGTGCCCCCTTGTTCAGTAAGTTCTGAACTGGCAGTGAAGAAAATATGACTAATAGATATTTCACTCTCCAAAGGAAGAGTGGGATTGATTGACAATGGAATCGATTCAACCGCTTCATCAAATTCACTCTCCATAGGGAAAGTGGGATTGACCAAAGATGACATTGGTTCAATCACATCAGGATCACTCTCCGGAAGAAGAGTGGGATTGACCAAATCTGAGATTGGTTCGACCGCTTGATCAACCAAAGGTTGAGTAGGGTGTTGAGAAACTATAGGTTGTTAAAAAATGGGATGACCATGAAACCAAACTCTTCTTACCTCTTCAATAGAAGGGCATTTATAGGTAAGGTGGTCTCCCTTACAAAGCTTACAAGGAAACTTGGGCTTGTGTTTTGGACGGGTAGTCTTTTCAACAGTGTCAACATGACTCACAGTGGCTGACGAATCGTCTTCAGCATGAACCACAGAGGCCGAGACATTGCCCCCAGCATGGCTTGCAGAGGCTGAGAGACTGGGTCCAACATGACCTACAGAGGTTGAACGGGTGCCCCCTTGCTTATGTGCCTTCTTCCTATTCTTTTTTTTACTCCTTTTAGACTGTCGGTTACTAGTATCAGTGCTTTCATCGCATGAGGTAGAAGGAGTAGGAGAATCAACTACAGGTGAAGGGGAAGCAGTGTTTTGATGCCCATGATATAAGGAGCTTACTTGCGAAGCATCGGGGGCATTCAGGATAGTTGGAGTGGAAAACAACCACATTGGTAGCGCTAGGGTGAATCCAGGCAGATTCAAGGTGGCCATCAAAGGAACACCAACATTTCTTGTGAGAGGAATAGTACAAGGAGTTTCCAGCATGGGGATCTCTTGGTTGATGTTCAAAGGAGGGTTAGCCATACTTTCAAACTAGGAGACAAAGTTTGAGGTTGAAAGGCAACCAAAATTACAAAGCACACACCTAATGGCACATTAAGTACAGACAAACCACATAGCACTCACTAAAAATTCCTAAAGCCAAACAGACAAACATGTATAAGATATGCTTTCCAAAAGAAAGCTGAGAGACAGTTACTTGGCGTTCCTGTAGATGTTCTTAGGCACAAGCAGAGGAATCACCCACTGCCCTCCCACACCTTCTACCAGGGTTACCTTCCAAGCTCGTCCAAGGTCAACCAGAAATAGCCTTCCAGTGTACCTGTGTATGAACCCTAGATGTTAAAGGGACTAAAGGCTACCTTAACTATAGTGATAGTTTGAGGGGACAGTCGCAAGCCTGGTTCATACGCATGGGCAGGGTAGCAAACCCTGAAATCCTGTTTAAGACAAAATTCTCAGATGCGCAAAAGCCTTGGTCTACGCTTTGACAAGGAATCAGAGGGTTATCTCCTCAGTCCAAGCCTCCACGTGGCCTCATGCTTAACTCCTGTTTGAGAGGAGCTTCCCAGATACAATCAACATAGAAAAGGGTTTACCTAGTGATTGGCCAACTACATCTGAAATTTTAACACTTGTGGGGAGTTTAAATTCCTTATCCCACAAGTCTAGCCTAAGTTAGTTGGTGTATGACCCTATAAAATAAAACTTACTAATAATTTTTAAATTAAATCGTTTATTTTAAGGGTTGTTTTTAGTCAGAGGGTAAATGGCGTGAAATTTATGTGGTGTTTTGACTCAAAGTTGAAACAAAATGACTAAACAAAGAGAAATGAAATGCAAAAAGCAAAAACTATTCTCTTCCCTTTTCAAACAGAAAATTGAAAGCCACATAAGAACAATTTGCTTTTATTTTTTATGTTCAAAACAATGATATGCCATGCAATCTAGACTAAAAACCTAATCTACATGCATATAGATTACAACAGATAAAGAGAAAAATATAGTCTTTTATTTTTATTTTATAAATATAAATTGATGAAAATACAACAGATAAAGAGAAAACTAAGACTATATTTTTGTAATTTTTGAGATTTTATTCAGAAACTGAAAACAAAACTACTATATGCAATTCAAATGCAAAAGTTTATAATGTTTTCTTTTCATTTTTCAAATTGCTCAAAGATTACTATGCACCTAAATGCACAAAACTTGAGTATGCTTGAATAAACTGATTGTATAAAGTAAGCAAAGTGAAGTAAAACAGATTAATAAAACCAAAGAACTACTACCTAAGGAAGACTTGGAACCTTAGCTTGGGCAGACACAATGAATGGAAATCACTGAGATCCAACAAAGGCAAGTGGCAAATCAACACTATTCGAAGATAGAAAGGAAAATATGGGTGTCTAGAACACTGATCACTGATTCAGATAACCAACACTTGAACCTATAACCCTAACAGGCAAATCCACTTCAAGTTGCTGACATAAGACAATCCAAACAATAAGAACTCAAGGGCTTTACAAGAAAGCACAAGGTGTGGCTAACAAGGTCATCAAACTCATAGTGCAATGCTTATAAGGAAGACCAACTAGCAACCAAACTTTATAGAGGGACAGGGACAAGCAAACCCTAGCCCAAAAATTTCAATGCTCAGGCTTGTACGCGACTGTGTACAAGGGCAACCCGCGTATTGTACGCGACTATCCTAGAGAGCAACCCACGCATGCAAGCCTTTGTACGTGACTGTATGCAAGAGCAACTCGCGTACAAGTACAAAATTTTCTAATAATTTTTTTTTCAAGGTCTTCAAACACTACCCTAAACATGAACCAAGACATGAGACCACACATACAATCAAGGCAAAGACTGGGCAACGGTCAACAGAAATAACCCACAGCAGTCTGGGCTCCCCAGTGGAGTCTCCAGTTCTGTTGTACATGAATAAACACCCTTGTAACCGAGGGTATGGAGTTACCAACTTACTTCTAAAACTTGCAGACAATCAACTTTAAAGTACAAAAAATGAATAGGAAGAAATGTTGAACTCACGCGATTTACGACGGTTGATCCAAGCTTTCTTTTCTCCGCTTTGTTCCTCTCCAAAGCTTTCAGGGATGCACCTCCTTCACCTGCAAAGAGCAAATTCTCCAAGTACAATCTTATACATATATATATGACAAGTTAGATGAACAATATATAGAGTGCTTAATAAAAAATATTCATCAAACCATGATACATGAAAGAGACTCAACATAAAGTTGGAAGAAGAATTCTCTTTATTAACAATAGTGAATGAGATAAGTGTACAACCCAACGCCTGAAACAAGGACTCCTTTGCAACCAAAGGACTCTGAGTTCTGCTGCTCCAAAGACTTCTGAAGATACACCACCAGCATAACTTTGCTCTCCAAATATGATTGATTAATGCCCTCCCCAAGGCCTCTATTTATACTTTGGGAAATAGAGCAGTTTCGAAGGTTGAGGAGGTTGAGATAGTTAATGATTAGGGCTCAACAAATCTCCATTAATCGTGTTTTATTATTTTTAATGTTGAATGGATGTGTACGCGAGTATGAATACTAGCAACCTGCGTATGACACGCGAGATGCTATAAGGGAAACCTGTGTACAGATTTGTACGCGGGTTGCAATGACGATACTCGCGTACAGTACGCAGGATGCTGTGGAGATAGTCGTGTATGTACGCGAGTTGCTGTGGAAATAGTCGTGTACAACAATTAACATATAAAAGGGTAAAAAGACAAGCTAATTGGGTAGTGAATGCATCTTCTGTCATGCCCATCTATAGTGTCTAGGCAGCCTTCAATCCATAAGTGTCATTTTGTGTGCCAACATATGAAGTGTCGGCACTCGGACGGAGAAGTGCCATTTGGGTTGATAACATACCCTCAACCAATACAACATATTTGGAGTTTTCCTTGGTTTATCCATAGCCATTACAGGGTTTCTTTGGCTTGCCCTTAAAAATTACAAGTGATTTTGAGTTGTGGCCAATAAGAAAATGACTCATGATTTATTTACTCAAAGAAATAACTAAGTAGAATCGATTGACGACTCTTTCTTAAGCATGCTAATTTGACTTGTGACTCTTTGGAGTTCTCCTTAATAACAACTTGACATTTGAATACCAACTAACACATAGGGATTTTTATGTGAGAGATGTTGTACATTATAACATTCCAACTTGTAGAATCCTTTCAGCATAGAATTAATTTCCTGCCAGTGCTGCACATCTATCCAATTAGACCATGTCTATATATGAGGATTTCATATTTCTCTATTCCAACATTTGTGATTATCATAATTGCTAAAAACACAAATACTACAAGGATGTAAGTTCCAACATTTTACTTGTGCATGCCATGTTCTGCCACAGTGACTTTATATACTATTCCAGGTTCATTGCATTGTGTTAGCACTCAGAATCACACCCAAGGTTGCAGAAGGTGGACCCCGAGGTAACAACATAACCGCTTTAGGAAAGGGAGTTGGCTTCTCTGTTTCTAGAGAGGGGTTTCTCACAAATATATAACAAGTCTAGATACAGACATGAAATGAAATTTAGACACTGTTGTGGTTAAAACAAGGTAAGGGTAGATTGGGCTATGGAGTTACAATTATCAAGAAAAACAGAGCAATTTGCATGCGAAATATCTGCAAAGGCAAGATAATATTTCGGTCACGGTTAATATGTTTTTGGTCTGGTGGTAAGGAAGAAATGATGACAGTCCATTAACACAGAGCACTGCAAATAATGAATTCTGTATTAACTTTGGAAGAAACAATTTGTGAATATCTAAGACGATATCTAGAGCATAACAAAGTATGAATTATACAAAACTATCACACACTTATCTCATATATGAAAGAAAACATAATGGAAAGGTTAAAAAGAAGGACATGCACATAAAGAAGATAAATCACAGACTGTAACTGAAAAATACACATGAATCTTTGCATTAAAAAACCAGCATTCGACTCGACAACTTCTATTAAAGACAGATCTCAAAATTTACATAACACAAAAAGTCTCACGGGTTTCAACCCTTTCCTCCTCCGTTGAGGGTATACTTATAATGTGTTAGGCCCACGAGACCAACCTCGAAATAGGGCCGAAATTAGTTACAACTTGAGAAATAGACTTCTAACAAACCGTAACGTGGCACATTTTCCACGATTTACATAAAACAAAAAATAATGGGGGCAACTTGCATGTTGGATTTAAAATAGTGATGCATCTTCAGGATTTAGGCTCGTTTGACGTGAAAATGATGGCTCAGAGCACCTTCAATGGTTTCCCGTTGACTTAGCTTGACTCGTTTCTCCTCCTGCTGGGGCATGCATCATGTCCTTCTCCTTCTAACTTTTTATGTTCATTTTGTGTTTGATAATATGTTTTGCCTGTGTTCACAGCTGGCAGGAAGGTTTATGTTCCTTCTGTGTT
Organism: Pseudotsuga menziesii; assembly: GCA_001517045.1. NCBI lineage: Eukaryota > Viridiplantae > Streptophyta > Pinopsida > Pinales > Pinaceae > Pseudotsuga > Pseudotsuga menziesii. Next base: position 218,231 of record LPNX010713909.1, read on the forward strand.
TGGCTTTCTATCTGGTAGCCTACATTCTCTTGGTAACACTGTTGGGTTTGCTGACTTCGAGAAGACAACTCCGCTTATCAACAATATTACATCCTTGATGGGATTGTTATTCTTGTCCACTTCTCGACGCTTGTACCCATCCTATACCTAGACTAGATCCTTCCTCCAGGATATGCCAGCGAAACACATCTTTGGGCTCGTCATCACCTTCATTAGGATCAACAGTTTGTAGCAAGGATGGCGATGGCGTAGACCTTTGATCTCCTCTTCCCTAGTTTGAGCATTCGTTCGGACTGACTGCTCCTTGCAATGGATATTATGCACTGTGGCAATTAATTCCACGGCCTTTTCTAGAGGCTTCGGTAGGATATCCTTCGGGCCGAGAACCCTGGGCACTCCTTCCACAACGGGGCTGCCCTTTTTTAGGACAATAATACTCTTACCAACATCAGGATGTTTTCTTAATGTAATGAACATCTTTACCTCGATGGTTGGAGGTACTTCTGCATGAAGGCCCATGAGTGGTTGAATTTCTAAGTAGCGCCCAACGGTCAATAAAACACATCGAACAACAGGATTCCCAAGCAGATCAGTCATTACAGACTCTATATCAGGACCCCCAGGACCCTCAAAAGAACAACGATTAGTCAACTCGTTCTTCACCATCATTCACTCACTCTGTATCTTCTAACGGCTCTGGATGTGGCATTATAACGAGCCCGACGGTTGAGTTCAACTATGAGTCTGTCAAATCCTCACACACGCCATCATTGAGTGGCATGATGACAACACGGACGGTCACATGGGCTCTTGATCAGATTCCTTATGTGGAGATACCAACTATGTCGTTTCTTTATGTTATGATGTCATGATATTAATGGCGGAAGTGACCCTCGACCTCACTTGTCATCAGCCTCAAGTTATCTCATGGTATGTGGACTTGACATTTGTCACTTCATCGATCCCTCCTTATGATGGTATCGATATGCCCTTGTTTTTAGCACCCCTGCTTCCTTACTATACTGCTTGTAAAGGCCATACTCATCTCATGTTGCTTAATCATTATGGCGCTCCTTATTATCACGCACACCATGCAACAAATCTTTGGATTTTGGGATGTGATCTACGCCATCCAAAGCGCGACCTTCCCAGACCATTGATCACCCCATGATGTAATCTACGCCGTCGATTTTGATTTATCTTAAACCTTGATTTCTAGCAGCATGGTCCTTGCTATTCTTCTTATAGCTCCTATGCCCAGATTGATTTATGGTCGTAGATCCTTTTTAACTTGTTTCTGCACCCTAGATCACCTTTCATATCTTCATTTTACGTACTTACACGAAAAATTCCCTTCTTCGCATCTTGGATGGCGGAATTATTTTCAGCCATGGATCTACTTTTAACTTTCATCAGGATCGTTGAAATATGTGGTCCATATTAAATCTCGCAAATCTCAACCCCCAATTTCCTTTGTACAACTTCAACAAGCAGAATCCTCCTTATCCCTTGATCATAAATGCCTTTAATATCAGTCGTCCAAGTTTAACGGGCCTATCGTATTCTGCAAATTTCAAGGGTGAGTTTCTCCATGCATGTTCAATCAACATAATCTTTGTCCACCATAGATTTCTCCCCAACTCGATCTCCACTGTTGGGACATGCCTTCGCTTTAAGCCATTCCACCAATTTGAAACGTGAATTTCTGCGAGCACTTCAGATCAACGGAATTCACCTCTGCCACTTATCTAACCCCTTGTCAATCTTAGCCCTTGAAATATGTGGGTGCTTTATCCTATTTTACAAATACAAAAAGCGACTTTTGCTATGCAAGTTATATTTGCGAAATATATTCCCTCCGTTGATCTGGTCTGACCATTGATCGCCGCCATTGAAATACCATTCATTTTACACTATTTCGCTGATTTGTGCATTCTATTTCTCCCTGCACCTAGAAAACGCGGAATGGTTCATGACCGTAGATCTACTTACTTCTCTTCATCCTACGAATTGTTGTATCTGCAAGTTAACCTGTCCCTGCTTATGCCAAAATTTCTCAAACCTGTTCACTTGAGCCTTCCATTTCCTATCAATATACGACTTGGAACTAATTTTCTTATTCCCATACGTTTTTCAAAGCTAAAAGACTGGAATTCTTCGATTATTATTCATCCTCAGCCTAGAGATGACCCTTGAAATACTTGCAGAAACTTTTTAATATCCTCCATGGCCATATGATATAAATATTTGACAGACCTTATTCCTCCTTGCCCTGTGTCATATTTCTCCAACTACTTAGCACAAAAACAGTGCTAACAAGTGGCTCCAGCTAGGGATGCTATCCTCCCTGTGAGGTAGCAAAGAACCCCATAGAACAGGTGCTGAATCCCTTGGGCGGTTCCCAGAATTCTCTGCAATCCCCCAGGATGTTCCGAAAATCAAAACTGAACTAACGCTGAAACAAAAATTGAAAAAATGAAACTAAAACTGTTGAAAGAAATGCTTACAATGTCGAGCTTATTCACCTCTACCTACCTACCCTACTTACTAAGCATTAATGCCTAGTCAAGTAACTTCTAACTTCCAGTGAATCCAATCAAGCAAATGATGAGAATGATTCTTTGTATGCAACCATATGATTGGCGCTTCCTGAATCAATGATTAAGGCATGTGATTTTGAACAACTAACCTTTAGTGCCTGCCATCTCTCATCATGAGCTTCAGTCTTGTCTCTAGAGTCAACCTTCTTTGCACCGCCAGGGAGGGAAATATTGTGCTTCTCAAGGAGTTTTGTTATCTAATCTATGGATTTCTTCATACAATATTTCTTTGTATGGTTTCCTTTCTTACAGTAGGAGCACTTGCTCTTGTCAGACCTTTGACCTTTGTCCTTCCTAGATCTTGAGGCTTCATTTGATGGATCAAACTCATCTTTAGGTTCTAATCCGATGTTCTTATTTTCTTTACCTTTATTCTTCCTTCTTGCTTGCACATTCCTTGTCTCACTAATTAAGAGAGCTTGATTTGGAGAGGCTCTAAGAGCTCCCATCTGTATCATCTTGTCTTGTTCTTGGATTAGAGACTCTGTGAAGGCATCGAGGGATGGAATTCACCAATTATGAGTAGTTAGTATCCCAAAGTGAAAGGCCCGAATTAGAGGAAATTTCAACTCAAAATGGGCCTCCTAAAAAAAATTAATAAAATAATATTTATTAATTTTGGAGGAAGAAAAGAAATAAATTACTTTTTTGTTTGTATTTTCGACATATCTCTTAGTGGTTTTACTCAAATTTCGACCGGGAGAGCTCGTTGGATGCAAAATTAAATTCCACATCCAACGAGTACCCACTTGACATACTTTTGACGGACCCCGCTACCCCAAAAACAAGAAACACCTGAAAATTGTGACGAAGATGTCATCATCACGTTTTTTCAAGTATTTCTTGTTTTTGGGGTAGCAGGGTCTGTCAAAAGTATGCAGAGTGGGTACTCGTTGGATGCAAAATTTAATTCCACATCCAATGAGATCTCTCGATTGAAATTTGAGTAAAAACACGGGGAGATATGTCGAAAATACAAACAAAAAAAGTAGTTTTTTATGATACCTATCCCCAAATTTATATTAAAAAAGTGGTTAAGACCTATATGGTATTTCAAATTTAAAGCAATTTCATTGGATAACACATGATGATATGGAATTTGAATTAGAGTTAAAAGGCCCATTTTGAGTTGAAATTTCCTTTAATTAGTAGATACAAACACTAAGAATTCTGTGCCAAGTTTGCTCAGTATGGAGAGCACCAATTTCTCATCCTTCTTCTCAATCTTGCATTGCTTGCATTGCATGACCACTGATTTGAATTTTGAAAAAAACTGCTGTATAGTTTCGAATTTACTAGGATGTAGTGCTATCATCTCATTCTCCAGGATATGGATGCTTAGCTCTTCCTATTTTCCAAACAAGGATTCTAGCTTATCTCGTACTTATTTTGGAGCCTTGAGTCTACTATGTTAAGTTTTCATATGCTAGACTAGATTCAATAGTATTCAATTAAAAAATCACAGCAACAACATATCAAGAATCACTGATAGAAACACAATCACAAGATAGACACAACATTTATCTTGGGAAACCCTCAAGGGGAAGAAAACCCAAAAACTTCCTCTATATAAGATGTATAAAAGACAACCCCAAAAACACGTGTTCTCCTCCTTATGTTCTGTCTCTCTCTCTCTCTCTCCTATGCGCTACACAAAAGAGTGAGTCCATGTTCAAATAAGAACCACATCTCCTCTATTTATACATATGTGTCAATTGACTTTTGCACTAGACAAGTCGGCCCCGATAAACTGTTTGGGCCGATTTCACCTAGGAATACTAAAAAACAAGATATTATATTATTTTTTAGGGTACTAAAGACCCGACACAAGTGGAGGATTTACCTCATGACTCTATGATGACCAAATACAATAGTAACATCCCATCGAAGGAATAATAACATCTCCCTTGGGTTACATCAGTAAAATAAATTTAGAAGATTTTTTGAAGTTACAATATTCAACACTCCCCCTTAATGAGAAGGTTATTCTACCAACAACATCATCATAGACTATAGGAGAACAGAGAGACAGTTACAACAATACATCGAGGTAATACATCTATACATCACAAGAAGTTTTCCACAATCAGTAACTTGAACAATTACTCTTTATCTTCTGCATCACATGATCACTTGATCCTTTCTTTGAAGCAACGCTTCCATCTTTCGATCCTTCGTAGCAACACTTAGATCTTCTAGATCCTTTGCATTACTTTGATCCTTTGCAACAACACTTCGATCTTCTAGATCCTTTGCATTACTTTGATCCTTTGCAACAACACTTCGATCTTCTCGATCCTTTGTAGCAGCATTTCGATCTTCTTGATCCTTTGCAGCAACACTTCGATCTTCTGCAGTAGCCTTCTGATCTCCTCGATCCTTTGTAGCAGCACTTCGATCCTTTCAATCCTTTTGCAGCAACACTTCGATCCTTTTGATCCTTTGCAGTTGTACTTCGATCCTTCTTGCTTCTTTTCAGCCAAACTTTGATCTACTTGACCCTTCGCTGTTGTACTTCGATCTACTTGACCCTTTGTTGTTGTACTTCGATCTACTTGATCCTTTTCTGCCACGTTACCTGCAATACACATGATCTATTTGTGAGATGATCAATCCCGATCACTTTGGGACATAAGTCCAAGGACGATGCAATCCTGCATCAGCATGATCCATGAAATTGATCAGCTGAATCGTCTACAACTAAATGTAGATCTCGACCGCACCCAGTTCCGACCCTATCGTCTGTGAGGACTCATTGTAGACCATCCATACCACACAGGTTAGGACCACTCACAAGTGAGTGTTATACTACGGTATTTACATTCACGTGTAGGTATACTCTACCATGTAAGAGTATTGTCTGTAGAGAAGATCTCGACCTCATTTAAAATGTTAGTCCAACGTAGAACATCCATACCACACAGGTTAGGACCACTCACAAGCGAGTGTTATATTACGACGTCCGTGAGGACTCATCATAGAGCATCCATACAACACAGGTTAGGACCACTCCCAATCGAGTGTTATTCTATGGCATCTACATATGAATGTAGGCATACTCTCCATACAAGAGTATCGTTTGCATACAAAATGTTAGTCTTGTCATCCGTGAGGACTCATCACAGAGCATCCAGACCATTGGGGTTAGGACCACTCCTGAGCGAGTGTTTAATATACGGTATTCACAACTGAACGTGAGTATTCTCCATGCGAGAGTAACATCTTGAAGGGTCATCCTTTAACTAGTAAGGACCACTCTCATGCACAGAGTGTTGTACCTGCTATCCTTAAGAGATGATACTATCATCCACAAATAAATGTTAGACCATCATCGATGTCAATCTCATCATTACTCCCCCTTTCCTAGGAAGTTTCATATTATCAACCTGCTTTCCCTTTGTCCGAGGAGGGTTCATGTCTTCGACCAGATTCTTCCTTTCTGAAGAGGGTCCAACAATTATAGTCCCATCACTCTTCCTCCTTGTGAGGAAATTCCTTTCGAACTACACCAAGCTTGTCGCGGAAATATTCAAACTTTGTTCGAGACAGAGGCTTGGTCAGTATACCATCAACTTTCTCATCGGTATCCACATACTAGATCTTGATGGCTCCCTTTTGTACCATATCCCTTATATAGAAATATCGGATTTCTACTATGCTTCGATTTGTCATGGAACACCGGATTTTCTGTCATCTTTATACAACTCTAATTGTCACAGAAAATTACTGTGGTGTCCACCTCCATGTCAAATATTCCTGACATTAGCTTTCAAAGCCATATCGCTTCACAACAAGGGGAACAAGCTGCGATGTACTCTGCTTCAGCTATACTGAGAGCAACATTGGACTGTTTCTTACTAAACCATGAGATCATGGTGGATACCAGAGAATAACATCCACCTAGGTGCTCTTTCTGTCCACGACACTTCCTGCCCAATCTGAATCCGTATACCCATAAAAATTGTAGTCATGATCTCTCCCATAGTACAGTCCCAAATCAATCGTACCTTTTAGGTACCTCATCACATGCTTTGCAGCTATCAAGTGAACCCGTCTAGGTTTAACTAGATATTGACTCAAGGTGTTCATAACAAAGCATATATCTGGCCTTGTGTTCATCGGATACATTAATGACGCAATAATTTGTCTATAGTGAGTCATGTCCACTAGCTCAGATGTCTCATCAGTCAGCAACTTTAAGTTGGTGTCCATGGGTGTGGCCATGACTTTACAATCCAACATATCAACTCTTTTCAAGATTTCTACTGCATACTTTCCCTAATTCAGAAATATTCCTTCTGGGCTCTGCCACACTTCCAACCCTAGGAAATAATGCATCAATCCAATATCTTTCATCTCAAATTCCTCAGCTAGCTTCTTCTTGCAATCCTTGATCTGTTTCTCATTTCCAGTCAGAAATAGATCATCCGCATACAACAATAGTATGACTGGTTCATCATCTATAATATTTGTATAAAGATTAGGATCAACTTTACTCTTGGTAAATCCCATGCTTGTTAAGCAACTATCTATTCTGCCATACCAAGCTCTAGGAGCTTGCTTTAGTCCAGACAGAGCCTTTGTCAACTTGCATACATGAGTTGCTTTGTCTTCGACTTCAAATCCTTGTGGCTATTTGATGTAAACCTCTTCCTCAATCACACCATTAAGGGAGGTTGTCTTTAAATCCATTTGGTGTAAGTCCCATTTCATCATGGAAGAAAGTGCCATGATAGTTCTAATGGAAGTGTACGCTGCTATTGGATCAAATGTTTCTTCATAATCGATCCCCTCTTTCTGAGAGAATCCTCTAGCCACAAATCTTGCTTTGTACTTTTCAATACTTCCATCCATAGCATGTTTTATCTTGTAGATCCATTTCGAAGATACCACACTCTTGTTTTCTGGTTTGGGAACAATATCCTAAACATTATTCTTCATGATCAATTGGTATTCTTCCGTCATTGCTTCAACCCATTCTTTCTTCTGTGCAGCTTCCTCATAGCTGGTGGGTTCTTGGTCTACAAGATCACACATCAAAGCTACATAACTGGAATATGGCTTTGATCTTTTGCTGGTTCTTATGGAGCCTTTTGGTGCTCCATATATTTCTGCTTCTTGTATGATTTCTCTTACCCAAGCAGGTTTTCTCTTTCAAGAGATATCCAAAGTAGGGGGCTCCTGAGGCTCTATCATGTCATGATCTTTTGATGCTACTATTTTAGGATTTGGTTCAGCTTCTGTCTTCTAGGAGGTACATCTTCTTTATGTACTTCTTCAAGTTGACACCTTCTAGATTTCTTAAGAGCCGCCTCTTCATCGAAGGTTACATCCCTACTAATCTTGATATGATGGAATCCTGAGATGTATATCCTGAATAATTTGGAGACTTCACAACACCCTACAAATATTCCCTTCTTACAAGAAGGATCCAATTTGGTTCTCTTCTCTTTCAGAATATGTACATATACTGGCCAACCAAATATCTTGAGATGGCTTACTTCAGGTTTCTTTTCGGTATACATCTCTTCAGGAATCTTGAATCCAAGAGCACTGTGAGATAATCTATTTTGCACATATATGACTGTTCTTGCAGCTTTAGCCCATAGGTGCATGGGGAGGTCTTGGTCATTAATCATGGTCTTCACTGCTTCCATGATAGTTCTATTCTTTCTTTCCACAACACCATTTTGTTCGGGATTATAGGGAGTGGTTAGTTCCCTCTTGATTCCTGCCTCCTTACAGAAGTCTTTAAATTCCTTTGAAGTGTATTCTCCACCATTATATGATCTCAGTGTCTTGATTCTCTTTTCTGACTGGTTCTTTATCAAGGCTTTGAATTCCTTGAATTTTCCAAACACTTCACTCTTGTTCTTCAAGAAGTGTATCCAAGTATTTCTTGAATAATCATCAATAAATGCGACATAGTACTCATATCCACTCAAGGATATGGAGGGCATAGGACCACATACATTAGAATGGATTAGTTCCAACGTACCTTTATCTTTGTGTCACTTTTCAGAAAGGGATTCTTGATGTTCTTTCCCTGTGCAAATCCCTTGCAAGTTCCCTCATGTTCGATCTTCAGATCTGGTAACCCTATTACCATCTTGCTCACATAGGGAAATGATTTGTAGTTGATGTGATCAAGTCTCCTATACCACAGTTCACTTGAGATGGTAGTATCATGGACAAGGGCTGTCTCTGGATGTCCTTTGAGCTTGTACATTCCTCCTTCTTCTTCTCCAATGACTACAACATCTTCAAGTGTCTTTCCTTTGGACCACATAAGTACTTGTCCATGTATAAAAGCAACTCTATATCCTTTCTTATCTAGAGTTGAGATGGAGAGTAGGTTATTTTTCAAACCTAGTACATAAAGTACTTCCTTCATCTTTATGGAGGTCCCAGAGTCAAGCTTGTAGTTTGATTATCCAATACCTTTGATGGGATATTGATAGTCATCTCCCAATGATACCTTATGGGGAGAGTTCTTTTCTTCAAGATTTGACAGAGTTGTCTTCTTTCCTGTCATGTTCTTAGAGGCACCACTATCAATAAGGCATGTATCTTCTCTAGGTGTTACATACCCAAAGAGTGCAAAGAATAACACATATTCTTCTACATCTTCTCCTCTAGTTTTCTTTCAAGGTCTTTCTTCATTCTCATCTTCAGCTAGATGAGCATGATGCCTTTTGTTTTTGTTGTTCTTTGATGATGGACATTCTCTAGCAAGATGTCCTATCTTATGACAATTGTAGCATTGATACTTTGAGTAATCCTTCTTCTTCTTCTTCTTCTGGAATTTCTTCTTTGAAGGATTATAATTACTCTTCTTGAATTTTGATTGATTTCTTTCTTTAGTATGGGTAGCTAGAGCCTGATCATCTTCTCCGAGAAGAGATTCTCTATTGGCTACTCTAGCTTCTTCTTGTATGCAATCTTCCCATACTATGTCAAAATTCATACTTTCTTTTCTTGCACATAGAGTTTGGATGAATGAATCCCAAGGTCTAGTGAGGCCATTGAGAGCAGTCATAACCAATTCATCCTCACCAAGGATATCTACAATAACACTTAGCTTCTCTTTGATCTGGGAGATCCTTTTGAAGTAATCTTGAATAGATTCTCCTTTTCTCATCTTGGTGCCCTTCAATTGGGTTCTCAAATTCATCTTTCTGTTGATGTTCTTTCCTTCATACATTCTAGAAAGTGCATCATACATTTGCTTGGGTTTCTTCTTAGATGATACTTGAGGGATCAAGTGATCCTTAATGGAATCAATAATGATCCTCATTTCCTTGATTAGTTATTGTTCATGCTTCTCCTTGACTTCAAATTCTTCAGGTTCTACAGCTTCATTCTTGATGTACTTCTCAAGACCATTCTCTTTTAGAATGAGGCCAATCTTATAATTCCAAGCCAAGAAGTTTTCTATGCCTTCCAATTTGTCCTCAAGCTTAGTGCTTGGGGCCATCTTGTCCAGTAAGTCACTTAAAATTGAAACTTATCAAATCAGGAGATTGACCTTACCAGTAGATGCGCTTGGAGAAGGAAATTTGGTTGATCCAACTTCTTTCTGGAGGTCCCTAATCTTCAATCTTCAAATCCTACTTGCAAGGTTGCAACACTGCATATTTTTTGGTTCTGTTTCACTGCAGTTTTTTTGGTTCACTGACAAACTAGGGTTTGGATTTCCCGGAGATCTAGCCACCCAAAAAATTCTATCTAGGTATCAATATATGTGCTCTGGTAGGGCACAAATTTCTATGCAAGCAGATCTTCAAAACTCCAAATTTTGCAGAACCTAATTTCTTCTGGGGAGGGAGGAGGGAGAATTTCACCTTGTGAAAGCTGCTCTAATCAGGTTAGCTCTGATACCATGTTAAGTTGTCATATGATAGACTAGAATAAATAGTATTCGATTCAAAAACGATAGTAACAACATATCAAGAATCACTGATAGAAACACAATCACAAGATAGACACAACATTTATCCTGGGAAACCCTCAAGGGGAAGAAAACCCAACACAAAATTCCTTTGTATAATATGTATAAAAGACAACCCCAAAAATAGGTGTTCTCCTCCTTTTTTCCTATCTCTCTCTTTATCCTATGCGCTGCACAAGTGAGTGAGTCTATGTTCAAATAAGAACCACAACTCCTCTATTTATACATATGTATCAATTGACTTTTGCACTAGACAAATTGGCCCCAATAAACTTTCTGGGCTGACTTCACCTAGGAATAGTAAAAAACAATATATTATATTATTTATTAGGGTACTAAAGACCCAACACAACAGGAGGCTTTACCTCATGACTCTATGATGACCAGATACAAGAGTAAGACCCCATCGGAGGAATAATAACATCTCCCTTGGGTTACATTAATAAAATACATTTAGAATATCCTTTGAAGTTACAATATTTCAACATATTAAGATGGAACAACAACTCCTTGAAGATGTGGATGCACATGAAACCAAAAGCTACATCAAGCTTATTCAGATGCTTCAATTTTTCAATATATTGCTAGGGTTCGACCTCTTTTCCCATGGCGATATTGTACAGACCCTTGTTGTGTAAGATAATCTGCATATCTGACCTCCAATCAAGTTAATTGAAGGGTGTAAGGATTCTAGGAGTCAAAGCTGTTGAATTCTCCATTTCAAAGCTATATTGATCAACAATTCTTCAGAAATTATTTGAATGTGCCTATAAAAACACTACAAAAGAACTTAATTTGATTCAATTTAGACCAAACACTCTTTGCTTCGACATGTGCACATTCTTTGGGTGCATCACACATGGATAGACTTCTTTGTATATGATCTAGAGGGATAAAGGCAATAATTCCAAGATTTATGTGGAATCCAGCTGCTTCTAACACATCAATGGAAGCTTCAGAGGTTTGTTGCTGGCTTGGATACCATCTCTGATACCATGTTAAATTCAATGAAGCATAGGATCATCAAGCTTATAGGAGTAAAATGGAGAATTGTAGAAGATAAAGAAGCTTTCATGAACTCAGATCAATAATTCATGGAAGATAAAAAACTCATGAGAGCAATAATTGGAATAATAATCCCAATCCATTAATCAATATATAATTAAGTAATACAATGGTAATACATATAGGATAATTTGAATACCTAAGATAGGATTCGAATCTACCAACCTGGATTGACTCCGGAGCTAACCAAGTGTGGGAAAATCACCACTAGAGCTCACTAATGCAACTCCATATCACTAAAACAGTTCACAACTAGTTAACTGATGAGGGTAGGTGAGAAAATGCACCCTACTTCTCGTGAATCATGGAAACTGACACTAGGATGACTGAGAGTGATCTAACTGACGAGAATCAGAGCATAACTAGACTTAACTGAATACCTACTAGAGTCAATTGCTGGAGACTTCTAGTGGCACTTAGAGTGGGTTCCTAAATTATAGGGATTGGTCCCTAGGGCACCTAAACTCATGCAATCAGGTGTAGTAAGTTGAATCTTTTCCATAGGTGTGTCCCCCATGCACTAATGGAACGCTGAATACCTTCTAAGCTAGGGAAACAAACAAATAGACTATGTGGTCAGAGGGAGGATTAATAATAATCCCAACAGTGCACTTGACTATACCATACTGTCACTGTACGACCCTATTGAAACAACAAATCACCTAAAAAACTGTGCTAATGTGATGTCTAATTTTATGTGCTCCTTTATCACTATATGACCAACATTTAATATGTTGTACGAACCTCCAAAAAAAAGTTGCATGATACATAATTTAAGCTGGAAATTTATTAGGAAATGTGCTCCCAAATTCCCTTGGGAAATGATCCCCTCTTGCTGCACTAACTCTCCTTCTCTTTCAGCTCAGGCTCTCTCTCTCATGGAATTTGTACCCCCTTTTTGTCTCCCTCAATCTCTTTATTATCTCATTTAGGGTAACTACCCTAACACTATATCCAATGGCTGAGATTCACTCTTGTCCCACAAGATCAAAGGACGTGACAACTTAAGTCACTCAAATATCATAAAGGCACTTTCACTTTACCCCAAAATAATAAAATACCCAAACTTGAATTTATAAAACCACTTTATAAATTCACTTTATAAATATACTTTATAAATTAACCTAAGTGATACATTTGCTTGGACTCTTGCATCCTAGGCACAATAAATGTAGAAGTACCTTCGAGCTATAAAATATAACACTCCCTCTTATACAGGGAGGTACTTATGGCACCCCACTTGGATCGTATCCAACCCCATTTATTCGACTACTATTGTAGCTTATCCCTCTAAACCAGAAAGCCTCTCTTCCACCTACACTAGATCCTATGATGAAGACTTATGCTAGTCACGTTTGCACTGAGAATTCACCTCAACCTCCTGAGTATCCTCTAGTGTCATCTCATAGCAACTCAATTTACTAACTGAATTGGATGAAGTAGCATGCCCAACTATCTCAGTCACCAAAACTAAAATCAAGATCCATCAAGGCTCACCATCTACAAGTTGTCCTGATAACATGTACATCCATCCATCTCGAATTCCAAGCACTCAAGCTTCTTTCAAGATCTCTCCCTTGGGATAGATAATTACCTATCCATTACAAAATAGGACCTCATATCAATCATCGTCCAGAGTTGAAATTGAGAGTAAGTGTTTCCTTAGCTCTGGTACTAGGAACACTCTTTGTAGCTCCATATATACTCCTAAATCCAGTTGGAATATAACACATCCATGCCCCTTCATTGTATGCATGGTGTCGACCCAACTATCCACATATAAATTTGAGTCGATATCTGTAATACTCAGGAAAATTTCTCTTGTTGTTGTAATGTGACACGATCGCCCACTATCCACTAACCATGCACCTATGTCCGCACACTCTACAACACTGCTACTCGAGAGACAAATCACTAAGGATATCTCTTTGAACTTATTAGTGTACTCCTCTACCTCAATTGATGCTACAATTGCTTCCTCGCGGCCTCTTTATTTTTTTCTTTCTTCTTCTTCAGATATTGGCTTGCATAGTGGCCAAAGTTTTGACATGTAAAGAATTTAATTTTGCTGATGAATTTCTCGGAAGTGGATCGCCCATTCCCCTTCTTCCTGCTTTTTCTCTTTGTATCAAGAGATACATTCTCCTCATCAACACCACCCTATGAATTCTTCTCATCTATACTCTGAGACCCCTCCTGGATCTCCTCGTATGTAAAATCATCCCATAGTCTCTCCCAAGATCCAAAATTTCTCTCTTCCCACCACACTTCATGAAAAAATCCCACCCTTTGGTGAATCCATTTAGGGCTATGTGCACCAAATATAATTATGCAATGATCTCACACAAATCACTCAACTCATCCTTCACCCGCCTAATCCTAATGAGATAAGAGACTACATTCTCTCCCTTATAAATCCTAGTGCTACAGAGCTTGTCCTTCAAGGCGATATTCTTGTTCTCACATAGGCTCTACAGTGTATCCCACATTTCCTTGGTTGTTTGATTGTGATCCAAATGTGGAATCAACTGGTCCCTCCTCCATCCAAGAATATCCTCTATGTCCTTGTTTCTTTCGCTCATGATGGATGTCTAAAGGAATGAGATTTGATGAAGGTGGTACTATAAAACAACCACAACGTGTTCTCCCTAAAAACAACTGCAATCTTGGCTTTCCATTGCAGGTAGTTGGAGATCCCCTCCAACCTATCCTTGTACCCGATACTAGAATTCATCCATTTTCCATTCTTCCAAGCAAATCCCACTCCCGTAAATCAATTTCAACCCAAGTGCCAAAATCCAAACCAATTTGTACTAACCAACAAAACACTTGATCAACAACTATATACACACTATCCATTGAACCTCAGAGCCTTAATTCTGATACCATGTTAAATTTCACCTAGAAAATGCAATTAGGATTATGTCAAACACTTAGCCAACAAACAAATTTTGACCTCAAGTAAAGACTCAACATTGAACTATACTTTTTGAGTAGAAATACAAAATGGACAAGATCTAAAAATTATAATGACGGAAGTAAAAATGAACAATAGACACATTCACCACATTTGATATTAGATATTTTGGTCAAAATCCCCTAGAAAAACCGTGAAGGGAAAACCAATCACATGAAAGAACTTTATTATGAGCTCAAGAAGAATAATACACCGAAATTACAGCTGTACTATCCAACATTAAATACAAAAGTACTTATCTCAAATACTTGCTTCCCAAAACCTCAAAATCTGTGCGCACATTCATATATTTATACCCACAAGACCATACATCCTGCACAACATCCACCACAAGAAATACAACTAAACCTTGTGCTCCTCGATTTTTGTGACCTTGACTGTACTGTATAGTCACTGTACGACCCTGTTGAAACAATAAATCACATGGAAAAATATGCCTATATGCAACCTTGTCTTCTGTGCTCCTTTCATTGTACGACCAACATTTAATATGCTATACGAACCTCTAAAAGCATAGTTGTATGGTACATAAATTAAGCTATATATTTCTTAGCAAATGTGCTCCCAAATGCCCTTGAGAAATGTTCCCCTCTTGTTGCACCGACTCTCCTTTTGTTTCAGCTCAAGCTCTCTTTCTCTCTTGGAAATCTTGCCATCTTTTGTCTCCCTCAAGCTCTTTTATTATATCATTTAGGGTAATTTACCTAACCCTAGATGTCAACAGATAAGATTCACTCTTGGCCCATAAGGTCAACATATGTGACTTATTCCCTCAATGAGATGACTTAAGTCACTCAAATATCATAAAGTCACTTTCAATTTACCTCAACATAATAAAAGACCCCAACTTGACTTTATAAAACCTCTTTATAAAGTCACCTATGTGAGACATTTGCTCGAACTCATGCATCCTAGGAACAATACATGCATAAGTACCTTCGAGCTACAAAACCTAACACTCCCTCTTAGTGAGGGAGGTACTTTTGGCATCTCCACCTAGATATGTCTACAACCCCATCTCTATGATGACTGCTATAACTACTCCCTTTTAAATAGAATGCCTCTCTACCACCTACATTGCCTCCTATGTTGAATACTTGTGCTAGTCATGTATGCATTGAGAATTCACTTAATCCTCCTTTAGTGTCATCTCATACCAACTCGATTCCTGACTAAATTGGATGAAGTCTCACATCCAATTATCTTAGTCACCACCACTAAACCTGATATACACCGAGATGCACCATATGTAGGATGTCCCAACAACCTGTACATCTTGACATCTCAAATCCCAAGCACTCGTTCCGCGTGCATGCTATCTCCCTTTGGATAGATAATTACCTGTTCATTACAAAATAGGACTACATATCAATAATTCTCTAGGGTTAACAATAAGAGTAAGTTTTTCCTCATCTCTAGTACTATGAACACTCTAATCAACTCAAGATATCCTCCATACTCTAGCTGGAATCTTACACATCCAACCCCCTTTATTGCATGCATGGTCTCGACTCCACTATCCACATAGTTGTCTAAGTCGATATTTTTAATACAGAGGAACATTGCTCTTCCCCATGTCATGTGACATGGCACCCCACCATCGACCAACCATGCACCTGTGTCTGCACACTCTGCAACACTGCTACTCGAGAGACAAATCACTAAGGAGAACTCCTTGAACTTGTTAGTGTACTCCTTTATCTTATTTGATAATACAACTGCTGCCTCTTCCTCTTTCTTCTTTCCTTTCTTATTGTTAGGATACTAGCCTACATAGTGGCCAAAGTTTTGACATGCAAAGAATTTAAATTTTCTCATGTCTTTCTTGGAAGTGGATCCCCCACTCCCATTCTTCTTGTTTTTTCTCTTCGTAGCAAGAGCCACAATATCCTCATTAGCAACACCCACTGCCTTCTTCTCATCTCTACTTTGAGACCCCTCCCGGATCTCCTCTTGTGTAAAATCATCCCATAGTTTCTCCTAAGATAGAAAGTTCTATCTGTCCACCACAAAGTTCACGAACTCACCTGACTCTTTGGTGAATCCATTTTGGTATATTCATACCAACTTCGAGTTTGCAATGATCTCACCAACAACACTTAAATTATCCTTCGCCTCCCTAATCCTGGCGATATAAGAGGCCATATTCTCTCCCTTGGCTAGCCTGGTGTTGTGGATCTTGTCCTTCAAGTTCATCTTCATGTTCTCATCCTTGTTCTCTTTATGAGATCTTCAATGTATCCCACATTTCCTTGGCTATCTACTTCTCATACAAATGTGGAATTAGGTGGTCCCTCACTCCATATAGGAGTATCCTATGTGTCCTTGCTTCCTTCACCTCATAGATGTCTAATGCAATGGGATCTGATGAAGGCAATACCATGGTGGTAATAACAAACAACCACAACTTGTTCTCCCCAAGAATAGATGCAATAATAGCCTTCCAATACAAGTAGTTGGATATCCCCTCCAACCTATCCTTGTACCTGAGTACTATAAGTCATCCCTTTTCCCTTCTTCCAAGAAAATCCCACTCCCGCAAACCACTTCCAACCCAAGTGCCAAAATATAAACCAAGCTGTACTAACCAACAAAACACTTTCTCAACAACTGTACACACACCGTCCATTGAACCTATAGCCCTATCTCTAATACCATGTTAAATTTCACTGAGCAAACTCAACTAGGATTATGTCAAACACTTAGCCAACCACAGATTTCAACCTCCAATAAAGGCTTAATAGTAAATCGTATTTTGTCAGAAGAAATACATAATGGCTAAGATATGAAAATAATAGCAACCAAAATAACAATGAACAACAGACACAATCACCACATTTCATATTATATATTTTGTTCAAAGACTTGCAAAATCCCCAAAGGGAAAACTAGTCACAAGAGATAATTTTATGATTGATCAAGAGGAATATTACACATAAATTATAGCATTACTATCCAACATTAAATACACAAGTACTTATCTCAAATACTCTCTTCCCAACACCTAGAATAATATGCACAGACCCATATATTTGTACCTAGAAGATAGTACAACCTATATGGCCTCCACCATAGAATATACCACTAAACCTTGTGCTCATTGATTTCTGTGCACTTGACTGTACCGTACAGTCACTGTATGACTCTGTTGAAACAATAAATCACCTAGAAAACTGCACCAATATGTAGCCTTGTTTTTTGTGCTCCTTGTTATTGAAAATTATCAATCAATGTGGACAAATATTGTTTCCTTGGTCTACATGGGGCATATCTAGAACAAACAACTCACAACAATACATCCTCTCCCTAGATTTTTAAACTACTTGAATGTCAAGATTTCTTACCTCACTAAGAAGGTGTTCCTTGCCTTGTGATTATCTTCCGATCAGTTGTACTCGCAAAAGAATGTAAGGAACAAGATGCAAAAGTGAAAGAAACAAGATAATTCAATGATATATACTAATGATCATGGAGAAAAGGAATGAATAATTGAGATTAACACAAATCATTAATGGGAAATAGGAATTCATTTGTATTAACAAGAAAAGCGAAGAAAACTATAACCAAAGCCTTGATGTTGAAGTTTTGTTCTCACAATGTCTTTTAACTCACAATCACAAGCTCTACAAGCTATACAAACTCTACAATTATCACTCACAAATCCACACTCTTTGCCTCCTATACCAACAATGTTTTCAGCACCATAAAGGTGCTCTCTTGGTCCTCTCCTATCATGGTCCATGAAGCTTGTATATATAGGCCAAAGAGGGCCCAAAGGGGTTGATATTCTTAGGGAGGATGGTGAGGGATCATCCCTAGAGGCTATGGGTATGACTTCCACCTACTCCAAGAAGTTGGGATAAGCCTCCACGAGGACTTTCATCTATAAGGTTCTCAAAATATTCTATTTTTTCCATTTTAACAGGGTTGACTCTCTTTGTGCACTATAAGCAGGCATTGGCGCTCTTTATCCTCAAGAAACAAGTGTCACTGACACCCCTTGTCATTAGGAAAGAGACGTCAGGAAAGGATGGCTCTCTATGTCAAAAGGAAAAGGGCATCAGGCCTCCTAGGATTGAGAAAAAAGCTCCTCCAAAATATGGTTTCACTAGGAAACATTAGGGGATTGAGCATAAGGACAAAGTTTGGGTGTAACAGAATGCCCCCCAAAGTATGAATCTAGAGGGATGTGATAGGTGAAATAATTTGCTAGATATGATATAGAATCAGAGGCAAAAGAGTGGTGAGTGAAGAATTGATATAAGACCAGTTATAGATTATCCTACTCAAATCATGGCTACTGATCAATACACTGTAGATCCATTTATAATGACCAAGTCATGTCTACTAATAATACAATGTAGATCCATGATCAACAAGACTCAAACTAGGACATAGCTACATAATATACACTGTAGATCCATGTCATCCTGACTCAAACTTGAGCATATCCACCATACATACAATGACTCAAAAAATACTCCATCGCAACTTGAGGATAGGCACATATCTAAGTGAATTCCTAACCATTCAAGATGTTCATTCCAATCCTAGATAGTACGATTCTATCCATGTGAATAGATGTCCTGCTGTTGAACATGGTAGAAACCACTCGATTACCAGTCATTGATGTATATTGTTAACAAGTGAGAGGAAAATCACTATTAATGTCAATGATTCCCAAGGTACCCTAGTACATTCCTCCAACTGTGAATGAATGAGTTGTAGTCAAACAATTGATGGAATCTTGCAATAAGAGGCCAATGATGAAAGCCTACCATCGAAAGCGAGGAAACCTGCCATTGAGGCATAAGGGATTCAAGTTACTTGACTAGTTTCTAAGACTAATTCCCGGATGATGCACTGATGTCAATGAGAATAGACTCATCGAAGGAGGGCCATGATGTTTCCCCCATCATCAACACAAAACTTGGAACAAAAATGATTTTTGAAGTGATTATGATAATGGAACAACCATGATATTGAATCATATACGGCTGCTTCAAAGGAAGGTAAGGTAATTGCAGAAGTATACTATGATAAAGACTCCCCTTGAACATTGAATGACATGACAAATGACTTGGAAACATTGAATCAACGAGGCAGAGACTAGAAATAATGCAAAGACATGACGATGCATTCTTTGAATTGATGCAAAGGATTGAAATAAATCATGAAAGTGGATCGAATAGATGACAAGCTAGATACCCAACTGTTTGAATGAAATGCAAACAGGTACCATGTTCAAGAGTGACTGGGAGCTGCCATTAACACAAATGAAAAATGTCTCCCCATTCCCTTAATTTCCCCATCATGGTTGATGAGTACCTATTTTATTTGTAATGAGTTTGAAATGTTAGTTTTTCAACATTTAAGCTAGCATTATATGGATCTTTAACTGAGAGAACAACAAGCACAGCAATCAAACACAAGAGACAATGAACACAGTATTTTTCCTTGGGGAAACCATAAATGGAGAAAACCCCGCAACTTCCTCAGAGATAGAATCAGCACAAAAGGTAAAAACCCCAAAATAGTAAGATGCACTCCCGACAGCAGTAACCTTCTTCTTCTCTAGCCCCAGTGTCTTCTCCTTCCTCAACTATGCACTACACTTGAGTGTGTAAGTGATGTGTGTTAAATAGAGAGTCCAACTCTCTATTTATCCTAATCCTGACATGACTAAAGCCCTACTAGGGCCGACCTCTACCAGGAGAGTCTAATAACCCTAGTGCCTTGGAACTATGGGGACTTTAACCTTTAGACAATAAGAGGATTACCCACAATGACTTGACATGAATTGTTTACATTATTGATCCTCCCGATTGGAACATCGAGGCATGACAACATGACTCAATTACATTATAGATACATCTTGGAATAAACATCGGGTTACAATAAATAAGATACATAGATGAATACATTCCGAAGTTACAATTACATCAACACTCCCTCTTAACTAGGAAGGTATTCTCTTGACACAATTTTCATCACTGGTTTTCTTCTCTGGATCTTCTCGTCATTTGGATCTTCAAGTCATATTCATATTCAAGTCATCTTCATCTGGATCTGGATCATCGTCATTGGATCATACTCGATATAGAACATCACTGGATCATCCTCATTGGATGTGGATCATCACTGGATCTGGATCATCACTGCTGGATCTAGATCATCACTCGATTTGGATCTCTCGGAGTCATCATAACTGGATCTGGATCATAGCTCCATTTGGATCATCATGACATGTGCTATCTCATAATTCTTCTCGTTAGAGGAAGTTCTACAGAGCCAGCCCTTTTCCATGCTGGTTATAGGCCTAGCCTCCATGTAGGTCTTCTTCAGCACTTATATCTAACCTACTTGTCAAAAAGGCACAACACTCATATCCATCCAGGAGGGAACACATCCTGCTCACAATGATGGAAGAGTTC
The DNA here is from genome assembly GCA_001517045.1 of Pseudotsuga menziesii. NCBI lineage: Eukaryota > Viridiplantae > Streptophyta > Pinopsida > Pinales > Pinaceae > Pseudotsuga > Pseudotsuga menziesii. The sequence goes on from LPNX010713909.1 coordinate 239,258, forward strand.
CACACTTCCATCTAGGCTGGAACACATCCTGCTCATAATGATGGAAGAGCTTTGCTTTTACATCCATCCAGGCGAGAACACATCCTACTCACAATGATGGAAGGGCTCTGCAGTTACATCCATCCAGGTGGGAACACATCCTGCTCACAATGATGGAAGGGCTCTGCACTTACATCCATCCAGGCGAGAACACATCCTGCTCACAATGATGGAAGGCCTCTGCACTTATATCCATCCAGGCGAGAACACATCCTTCTCACAATGATGGAAGGGCTTTGCACTTACATCCATCCAGGCGGGAACACATCCTGCTCATAATGATGGAAGGGCTCTGCACTTACATCCATCAAGGTGGGAACACATCCTACTCACAATGATGGAAGGGCTCTGCACTTACATCCATCCATGCGGGAACACATCCTGCTCACAATGATGGAAGGGCTCTGCACTTACATCTGACCTGGCAGGAACCAAATCCTACACCCTCATCAGAAAGGCATGCACTCACATCTAACCTGGTAGGAACCAAATCCTACACCCTCACCAGAATGGCCCCCAGTCCCAGACTACGCTACCTGGTAATGGATTAGGTGCCTCCACTCTCCCGGAGAGTGGAAGTTGCCCTTACATCTATCCTACTCGACAGAATGGCCAACACTCACATCTGACATGGGAGGAACCTAATCCTTTAGCCATGACATAATGGTTCAGCTCTTATATCTGACCTACTCATCAGAATGGCTCTCTCAATCCTGGACTGAGTGTTCCTGATAACTGACCAGGTACCTCCATTCCAAGAATGGAAATCAACACTCATATCTGAAATAGAAGGAACCAAATCCTCTCACCATGACAGAATGGCTCAGCCCTTATATCTGACCTGCTCGTCAGAATGGCTATGGGACTCATCACTTTCCCTTGGAGGAAACCTTGATTTGGAGAACACCAAGCTTCTCCCTGAAGTACTCGAACTTCACTCTGGTCAATGGCTTCGTCAACACATCAGCTATTTGTTCCTTCGTTGCAACATACTGGAGCTTCACTGCTCCCCTCTGCACCATATCCCTGATATAGTGATACTTGATCTCGATATGCTTCGACTTGTCATGGAACACTAGATTTTCTGACAACTTCACGCAACTTTGGTTGTCACAATGTATACAAGTAGCATCCATCTGGAGATCAAATAAATTAGACAGTAGATTTCATAGCCATACTGCCTCACAACTAGCTGAACAAGCTGCGACATACTCTTCTTCAGCTATACTCAGTGCCACACAAGATTGATTCCTGCTAAACCAATAGATCACACCTGATCCCATACTGAAGCAACACCCTGAAGTGATCTTCCTATCGATGGCACTGCCTGCCCAATCTGAATCAACATAACCCTCCAGGTTAATCTTTTGATTCACATCGTACTTGAGTCCATAATCAACTGTACCCCTCAGGTACCTCAGAATATGCTTGGCAGCAATCAAGTGAACATTTCTCGGATCTGTCAAGAACTGGCTCAAGGCGTTCACAGCAAAGTAAATGTCTGGTCTTGTGTTCATTAGGTACATCAATGACCCAATCATCTGACGATACATCATAGCATCAAATGACTCTGATGAAGCATCGATCAATAGCTTCAAGTTTGATTCCATAGGTGTGGCCATAGTCTTGCAGTCCATCATCCCAAACCTCTTCAGGATCTCTACTGCATACTTCCCTTATCCAAGGAATATTCCATCCGCACTCTGCCACACTTCCATACCTAGAAAATAATGCATCATACCCAAGTCCTTCATTTCAAAATCAGCAGCAAGCTTTCTCTTCGTATCAGCAATCAACCCATCCATACCTGTCACAAACAGATCATCTACATATAGTAGAAGTATCACTGGGTTTCCATCTTCAACCTTGTAGTAAAGGTTGGAATCTGCTTTACTCTTGGTAAAGCCCAAACTGGATAGAAAGGTATCGATTCTGCCGTACCATGTCCTAGGTGCCTGTTTCAAACCGTACAGGGCTTTCTTCAATCTGCATACATGAGACTGCCTGTCATGTATCTCAAAACCGAGTGGCTGTTCTACATACACTTCCTCTTCCACTACATCATTTAAGAAAGCAGTCTTCACATCCATCTGGTGTATCTTCCATTTCATCACTGCAGCCAGAGCAAATATTGATCTGATGGAAGTGTATCTGGCTATAGGTGCAAAGGTTTCTTCATAATCTATTCCTTCTTTTTGAGAGAAACCCCGAGCCAAAAATCTTGCCTTATATTTTTCAATGCTACCATCTGCAACATGTTTGATCTTGTAGATCCATTTGGAAGTTACAACTGACTTCCTGTCTGGTCTTGGGACAACATCCCAAACATCGTTCTTCATGATCGATTGGTATTCTTCGATCATAGCATCCTTTCATTCTTTCCGTTCTGCCGCTTCTTCATAACTGGAAGGTTCTTTATCAATGAAATCACATAGTAATGATACATACCCGGAGCAGGATCTGGTCCTCTTTCTTTCTCTGTGATTCTCTTCTGGAGCCCCATATCTTTCAACACCTTGGATAAGTTCTCGTGCACAAGCAGGTTTCCTCTTATGAAGATTCTTCTCCAGAGGTGGATCTACAGGTCTTTGTGGTTCTTCAAATTCTTGATCTTCTTCTTGAGTTTCTTCGTTCATGGTTGTATCATGAATTCTGGGTGCTTCTGCTTCTTAAGGTTCTTCAGTAGGTCTCTTTCTGGATTTGTTGTAAGCTGTGTCTTAATCAAATGTTACATCCCTGCTGATGTCAATCTTCTTGTATCCTGGGAAATATATTCTGTAAGCCTTCAAGCTTTCAAAATATCCCACAAATATACCCTTCTTTCCTGAAGGATCTAATTTTGTTCTCTTCTCTTTTGGAATGTGTATGTACACTAGACAGCTGAATATTCTGAGATGGATAACTTCTGGTTTCTTGCCGGAGAAGACTTCTTCAGGAGTCTTGTTCTCGAGTACTATGTGGAGTACGGTTCTGTACATACATCGTTGTTCTAGTACCTTTCACCCAAAGATGCATAGGAAGGTCTTGATCATGAAGCATTGCTCTTGCAGCTTCCATGATAGTTCTATTCTTCCTCTATGAAATCCCATTATGTTGTGGATTATAAGGAGTGGACAACTCCCTCTTAATCCCTGATTCTTTGCATAGCTCTTTGAATTCATTTGAAGTGAATTCTCGAATTCATTTGAAGTGAATTCTCCGCCATTATTTGATCGAATGGTCTTGATCTTCTTTTTAGTGTGGTTCTCGATGAAGGCTTTGAATTCCTTGAATTTGCTGAATACTTCGTCTTTGTTCTTCATGAAGTAAACCCATGTCTTCCTAGAAAAGTCATCAATAAAAGAAACATAATATGCATACCCTCTTAGTGAGTTTGATGACATAGGACCGCATACATCGGAGTGGATGATTTCCAAGATTCCTTTTGCTTTGCTTTCGCTACTTGGAAATGTTTTCTTTGTATTCTTTCCTTTCGCACGTCCTTTGCAGACCCCATCATGTTTTAATTGGATTTCTAGAAGACCTTCAACAGCTTTGCTTGCAATAGGTAGTGCTCTGTAATGCACATGTGCAAGCCTCCTATGCCAAATTTCACTTAGCTCTACTGTGTCATGGACCAAGGCTTGTTCTAGATGGCCCCTTAATTTGTACAATCCTCCTTCTTGTTCTCCAATCACTACCGCATCATCGATAGTCTTTCCCTTTGGCCACATGATGACTTGACCATTTATGAATGCAACCTGCATTCCTTTTGCATCTAATGCTAATATGGAGAGGAGGTTCATCTTGAGTCCTGGTACAAACAATACTTCTTTCATTGTTAGAGACTTTCCAGAGTCTATCTTATAGGAAGATTCCACACTACCTTTTATTGGATATTGGTAGTCATCTCCCAGCTTCACCTTGTGAGGTGAATCATGTTCTGACAGTCTTACAAAGGATTCCTTGAATCCAGTCATATGTTTGGAATCCCCACTGTCTATAATCCAATCATCACTTCCATGAGTAATGTTACCTGTGAGAGCGGAGATCAAAACATATTCATCCTCGCTTGAATAATCTTCACTTTCATATCTGGTTCTTTTCTTGGATGGTTCATCATTCTCTACAGCATGAGCATGATGTCTTCTTTTGTTGCTCCTCTTTGTTAGCTGTTGTTTCTTAGGACAATTCCTTGCATAGTGTCCTACTTCATCACATGTATAACATATGATCCTAGATAAATATTTTCTAGTGTTATCTTTGTGAGAGTTCTTACCTCTGAAGTGATGAGATCTTCTTTTGGTTGTCTTGGAGTGTGACTTGGAGTGTATTGTGAGAGCTTGATCTTCACTTCCCATCTTTTCTTCTCGAGCTGCCATCCGAGCTTCTTCTTGAGAGAACTCTTCCCATAGTCTTCTGAATTTAACTAACTTCTTTCTAGCACAAATTCCTTGGATGAAAGAATCCCATGACCTAGGAAGGCCATTCAAGGTAGTCATCACAATCTCTGGATTTTCCACTTCTTCATCTACTACTTCTAGTTGTTCCTTGATATGAGAAACTCTTCTGAAGTAAAACTGGATTTTTTCTACATTCTGAATCTTCACATTCTTTAGTTGGTTTCTTAGAGTCATCTTCCGGTTTATGTTCTTCCCTTCAAACAATTTGGTTAGGGCATCAAACATAGCTTTAGGTGTCTTGAGAGAGGACACCTGTGGGATAAGGCGATCCTTGATAGAATCAACAATGATCCTCTTTTCCATAACAAACTTCTTCTTATGCAAGGCCTTCGCCTCATCTCCCTCTGGAACTGGAACCTCCTCATGGATGTAGGAGTCTAACTCATTTTCTTCTAGGACCAGGGAGATGCTATACTTCCAGGCTCAGAAGTTATCAGCTCCCTTAAGATTTTCATCAAGCTTGGTATGATGAGACATCTTAACTGAGAACCTCAAATGGAAATACAAAATATTTTAGATCTAACCAGGTTAAGATGTCAAATCTGAATTTTGAGCTGAAATCCTATAGAGCTAGTTCAGGAGCAAATTAGGGTTTTGATTTTCCAGAGTTCTGTCCACCCAAATGCCTTGAAATTTATCCCTAACTTCGATTTTGGGGAGGAGATCAATCCAGGCCTGGGCTCACCAAAAAAATCCTCTTATGTGAAAAGCCCTAATTTCTGGTAGTAGTGACAGGACCAAAACTGAAAAACCTCAGAATTGGATTCTGTTTTGATAGAAAGATGTGCCCTAAGGAGGAGAGTTATTCCACCTTACTTTTGCTGAAAATCTATGGAGAGAGATCCATAAAGTAGGAAGCCCTAGTTCCCGTAGCTGCACAGTGTCTTCTTCTTAGGTTAGCTCTGATAACATGTTAGTTTTTCAACATTTAAGCTAGCATTATATGGATCTTTAACTGAGAGAACAACAAGCACAACAATCAAACACAAGAGACAATGAACACAGTGTCTTTCCTTGGGGAAACCATAAATGGAGAAAAACCCACAACTTCCTCAGAGATAGAATCAACGAAAAAGGTAAAAACCCCAAAATAGTAAGATGCACTCCCGACAGCAGTAACCTTCTTCTTCTCTATCCCCAGTGTTTTCTCCTTCCTCAACTATGTGCTACAGTTGAGTGTGTAAGTGATGTGTGTTAAATAGAGAGTCCGTCTCTCTATTTATACTAATCTGGACATGACTTAAACCCTACTAGGGCCGACCTCTACTAGGAGAGTCTAATAACCCTAGTGCCCTGGAACTGCGGGGACTTTAACCCTTAGAAAATAGGAGGGTTACCCATAATGACTTGACATGACTTGTTTACATTATTGATCCTCCCAATCAGAACATCGGGGCATGACAACATGACTCAATTACATTATAGATACATCCCGGAATAAACATTGGGTTACAATACATAAGATACATAGATGAATACATTCCAAAGTTACAATTACATCAACATGAAAAGGGTAACAAACGCTCAATATAGCTCATCAAATGATGATTCCAACCTCATATGTTTAATGAACCTGAGAAATGAGGGGTTCATTCCTGGAAAAGGGTCATTCATCGCTTAATTTTATGAGTTAGAAGAAGGTAAACTCGATTGTCATTTCATGTTTAGCGAGTTTGAAATGACTAAGAAGACTCCAAAGTGGAATATTTTGTAAAATTTGTCCCTAAGTTTCGAAAAAGTATAAACCGATACGTAGTAGAACTCTTCTAGTTGCGTTGAAGTAGAGTATACCTTTTTTCGTAAATGAGTCTAAACGGTATGAAAAAATGGTAGACTAAACGACCTTTCAAATAATTTTACAAGCATGAAAGAATCGAGTTCGCTTTGGGATCTTTTCGTGTTTAAATAGCCTAAAAGGAGCGTAAATACGACTCCAAGGGGATTTCCTTTTTCATATCCATTTTTACAAGTTTGAAAAAGTGGTAAAAAATTACTCGATACCTTTTCTTTGAGTTTTTAACAAGCACGAATAGGGTATAAGAGGCGATCGAAACTTTTTTCAATTTGAGACAGAGCATGAAAAAGTAAAAAAGAAGCTCTATCATAGCCCAAAAACATCTAGTAAGGCCATGAAATTCTCAAAAAACAACATTAGGACATTTTCACCATAAAAACTATTGAAAAACATGGTAAAACCCCATAATATTTAAATATTTCAACAATTAATTTCAATTAAAAAACAAAAAATATATAAAAAGGGTGAAATAGTAAAAATGATTTACCATTTGTGTTTTTACCATAGGAGTTGGGTGAAAATTTTTGTTTAAGAGGAGAATTTGCAATGATGATTTCGGGAGTTACGGTGATCCATTCGACGAACCGCCAGGTGCAGGTAAGAGATTTCATCCTCCCCTTCCTTTTCATGGTTGAGTTTTTACCTTTTTATCATGTTTTTTAGCGTTTTAGGAAGGTTTTATCAAGGGGAAGAGCGTGCCCTGGGCGACGCTCATCTCCCTTTTGGGAAATTCGCATACGCACTACCTAAAAGGGGAAAGAGCACTAGGGGAACTCAATCCTCTAAAAGAAGAGGTGCCATCGCTCTGTTCCATTGAGAAAAGTGAGTCAACGGCCTTGAACCTCCAAAAACAATATATTTAGCATGAATTTCAAGTGATTTCCTCAATAAAATGTGTCTAATGATTTCCATATGGATGTTTCACATGTTTTTGACACAAAACATGGTTATTTGGAAGGAGCGTGAGCATGAATTAGATGATTTCCAAGCGAAAAATGACCCAATGATAGTTAGAGCATTGAGGGAGTGTGGACTCCTCAAGTACTTTAGGGTTCCAAGAATGTGGGCCCATGTTCATCTGCTAGATCGTTTGATACGGATGTGGGACCCAGATCAACAAAATTTCCAGGTGGGAACTCACATTATGATGATTAATGTCGAGGACATATATTTTTTGATCGGACTATCTAGGAGAGGAATTCCAGTATCACTCTTTGGTCCAAGAAGGGGAGATATGGCCATTGAATATCTCATCGATGAGCAGTGTGTGATCGGAATGAGGTCCCAATGGGGCAATATTTTGATCAAACACATTATGGATTGACTATTGAGGATGGTAGCCTTCACTATCAATAAGGTAGTGGCAAGTAGGGATGCCGATCAAATTACCCGGGTTCACATGTTATAATCGTTGGAGTGCATGTATCTAACTATATTCAACTAGAGTGAGCCTTAAGGACCAAATTACGAAGTGCCGCTGAGGATATATAAAGAAGTTTAGCTATGGGTTTGTGGTAATATATTTCTTCCTAGAGAGGGTACCTCTGTTATGCCCTCAGGTGCCACTCAGCAGGTTGCAGCTTGAGGATCCACAGATGTCGAGGTGGGTAGAGGCTATGCCCCGTCATGGAGGTGGTGGATGGCTCATTGTGACTTATGGTTTAGTCTTCTTTCGGTGGCTATGAGGCCAAATCCTGATGGTAGAGGACTATGCATACATAGGGATCGATTTTAGGAGTGACCCTGATCTTCTATTACCCGAGGATTACTAGTGGGATGACCGAGGCAAGAAGGATACTACTTTCATTGTGTTTTTGTTTTATATTATATTTCACTTTTGTGTGTTTTGGTAATACTAAGACATAACATACTATTTTGAATACATTGGTCCATCCCTACTTGCAGGAACATTGCCTATTGAAAGGCAAGGGATGGTGAGGGAGATTTCCATCTGGAACGTGGAGGTAGAGGAGTAGCTACAAGAGACTGAAGACAAACTACAAAGATTGATTGATGGCATTCCAAACATATATATTGATGACCTTCCTAGGCGTTATCAATGCCACATTACAGGGTTATCAGGGTGGTTTGGGAGGCTACTCGATAGGGTAGCTTGTGTCGTTATCTGCTATCATGAGTGCGAGGATTAGTGCGGAGTGACTCTTATTTTATAGTATATACGCTAAAAGCTTCAAAATATTTAGATTTTTGACCTTTTAATGTATTAAAATCTTGATGGTTTCATATTTTTGGGTACACTAAAAGCTTATGGCTTCATATTTTTCCTCAGTATCGGTTCTCTCTCTCTCTCTTTCTCTCTCTCTCTATATATATATATATCATTTTTTTATCGAAATGTGTGTATGTGATGTGTTTTGTACATGAATGGCTACTTATTATGTGTTTTCATAATATTTATACATGTGATCAATCTTAAATGAACATCAAACATGAGATCAATACCAATATAAAACATAATTAGCTAATGAATCAACCACCACATTCATATGTCTTGGGATATGATGATAGGAAATAAACTCAAAAGGCATCTCAAGAAGATGAACCCTTCGAAACATACAAAGAAGTAAGGGGTTACATATGGTGTAGATTTGGTTTAATTGATGTATAACTAATTACGAATCTAAATAAATCTTGATCTAGCTCACACCATTTGTTAAAGATTAAGTTAATAAACCAATCACTGCATGATACTCTGTAAGCTTGTTCATGGTGGGACCTAAACAAGTTCCTCCCGATCTCACCAAATCATTAGTATTGGAATAGAGTACCCAAGACGCTGATGCGAGATTCAAAGTATAGTGGCTAGCACCATCTGTAAAGCTAGAGTAGGTGGTTATATGTTCATTCAAGCATAACACTATATAAGTCGACTTACCTAAGACGAATCCTACATTCATAATAAAATCACAATCCAAACTACACACAACATACACTCTACAAACAATATTTACAAGGTTTCTACACTAAATGGCCTAGACATAGTACCTCTTAAGGTAAATCCCATTTCAGGGATCACCCAAAGGTATCCCATCATAGTATATTAGATCATACGCTCCGTTCTCTAAAACACGACTGGAAATATAAGGGCCATGCCACATGGATTCCAATTTTCCACCTCCCAATTTATCATGTTTTTGGTCATATGTTAGGACTAGATCACCCTCATTGAAGAGGTGGGGTTGAATGGATCGGTCGTACTGATATTTAATTCATTGTTTATGCAACTCATTTTCTAAGGTAACATCTTGATGAGTTTTATCGAGCTTGTTCAAATATAAGAACCATTCTTCTTCTAGAGTGGTATTGGGTAGAAGTTCCACAACAAGTTTCAGAGAAGGAATTTCACATTCGATAGGAAGAGTTTCCTCCATCCCATACACCAATTGGAATGGCATAAAGTTGTTGGATGTATTAACAGTGGTCCTATAAGCCCATAATGTGGAAAAAACCTATAAATTCCAACTAGACTTATTTGATCCTACCATCCGTTGAAGCATAGTTTTCAATATTTTGTTGATAACTTCAACCTGGCCATTGGCCTGCGGGTAGTAGGGTGTAGAGTTATCATGGATAAAACCTAGTTTGGAACTTAGTTTTGACATCATTTGGTTTTGGAAGTGTGAACCGTGATCACTCATAATGGCTTGCAGGACTCCGAACCTAGTGATTATGTGGTTAAACATAAAAATGGTGACAATTTTTCCATCTTCAACGTATGTAGGAATATCCTTAACCCATTTTGTGAAGTAATTGACCACTACAATGATGTAACCATGCCCCCTAGCTGAGGTAGGATTATAGTGCATGAAATCAATGCCCCATTTTTCAAAAGGATCGATGACAATGATGGGATGTAACGGATCAGGGTGGGTGCGCTTTTTTGATTGAAAAAGCTGGTAGGGTGGGAAGTTTTTCACAGCTTCCATACAATATTTGAAGATGGAGGGCCAAAAGTACCCAACGCGTAATTTTTTTTGGGTAGTATCCATCCTAGAAAGATGACCACCACAAGCTCCAGATTGGCAATCATTCAATACTAATTCAACCTCTTCATGGGTTAAGAAACACCGCAAAATTGCATCAATGCCATGACGGTACAATGTACCATTGATAATAAAATAGTACTTGGAATGATGACGAATATGATGACGTTCATATTGGGTTGCATTTTGTTGGAAGAATTTATTCTAGAGATATAGAGTCAAATTTCCATACCAGGTATCATACGTACTAATGAGGAACAAGGATTCATGAGGAAATGAATTGAAGGGTTGTTTATCCCTAGTAGTATGGGGAAGGTCACACATAAGTTATGTGAAGACTAGCGACTTATTTGAACTGGATTTTGGAAATTCTAATTGGAATTCCTAGAGAATGACAATCCAACGAGAGTATTCCCCCCCAAACACTTGATGAGTCAAGATGTAATACATGGGGTTAGAATCCACGTACGTAGTAGTTGTGCGGAGAAGGATGTAGTGACAAAATTTTTGGACTGTGATGACCGTGGCCAGAGATAATTTCTCAACATGCGAATAACATGTTTTAGAGTCAATAATACTGTTACTCAGGTAATAAATCACATGTTCCTAGTCGTGTTCATATGTTTGAACTAGTACCATGCCGATGGTAGTTAAAGATGCATCCACATACAAGGAATAATCCCTAGTATAATCGAGTGGTTGCAACACAGGTGTGTGTGTGATAACATGTTTGAGAGTGTCAAATGCAAGTTGTGCAAGTCATCCCAAAAAAGAGCATGTCCTTTTAAAAAAAATACATAAAACCGTGTGTGCTCTCGGCGTAGTTGCAGACAAAATGATGCAAAATTTTTTCCTTCCCTTGCAAACTTTGAAGTTCAGTAATATTGGTAGGTGTTGGTAGGGCCAAGATGGATTTGATCTTCAACAGGACTCTACAGATGCCATCCTCAGAAACAATGAATCCAAGAAATCTACCCGTATCAACACAAAAAACACATTTGTGTGGATTCAAATGAATGTTGTAATGGTGACATCTGAGAAAAATGGCTCTTAGATGGTCAACATGATGTTCTTGATGCTGTGAATGGGAAGGTAGTTCATTAAGGTAAAGTTCCATGATATTATTAATGCCATGGAAAGCATAATACATGGCATGTTGAAAGGTACCGACAACATTTTCGAGACCAAAAGGAATTTTTCTATAGGAAAAGGTGCCCCATGGGCAAATAAAATCCATATTATGCTGATTGGAAGGGAGTATCTCTATATGATTATAGATGGAAAATCCATCCATGATTGAAAAGACGACACTCCTAGCACAATTATCGATGACTTGATTAATGTAGGGAGTAGGGAAATTTTCCTTCGGATAAGCCTTATTCAGGTCTTGAAAATCAATACAAACCCTAATTGTACCCTGCGTTTTGGTTGCAAAAACAATATTAGAAACCTATTCCGTCAGTGGCATAGGGTAAATGAACCCATCCCTAAGAAGTATTTCAACTTCTTCCTTGATGGCCATTGTTTTTCGTGGATGTACTTGATGTAATTTTTGACAGACCGACTTGGCGCGAGGGTATGTCCTGATCTCATGAACGAAGATCGAAGGATATATCCCTGGAATTTATTCATACATCCAAGCAAAAACATATCTAAATTCCCTAAAATGGGCCATATAAGACTCAATTTCCGTAGAAGAACAGTTTTGGCCCTAGTGAATGTTCTCAACAATTCCAGGTTTCATTGACATGTCGATCTAAGTGGTCTTAGTAATATTACTCAGATTACCCTCGTACTCAACATTGTGGATGAGTACCAATGATTGAGGAGTAGTTACAATATCAGATGAAACCAACATTTCGAAATTATCTTCTACCATTTGGTAATAGGGAAGGAAAGAAGATCGATGATGATGATATTTCCAAGGCATCTCATCTAAAGACATGAATTCCATGAGTGATTCATCTGATGGAAGAGGTTTCAAAAGATAATCTAGATATGGGGGCGGAGGGGCGGGTGGGGGGGAGGAATCTAACCAATATGGTAGGTTTTAAGGGTCAGATGCCACCAAAAGATGATCATTAATGGTGGGGTCATTGGTGTATTAGATAGCTTGGTAAATCTCTTCAAATTGACTCAAAGGTGTCGAATCAACAACCAATTTCCCTTTAGTTGAAGTGTCATGACTTGTTGAGGATATCATATTCACAGATGCGACCTACAAAGAAGGAGGAGGTCTTTTCAATGGAAATACTACCATAAATGAGGAGTCATTAAGAAGACCTACTCCTACATTCTGGTACTACGGATTCAAAGGGGGTAGGAATGGAACATTATTCACAGAATTAGAACTCATGTCTGGAGAATAAAAATCTAATTGTTCAACAGTAACAATATTCCCTTGGAATGGTAATTGGACCACATGAAATACAGATGATGCTACTTCCCGCATCGCGTATAAAAAATTCCTACATCGGAGTATATTGTAATCAAGAGGAGCATTGACAAATTCAACATGGATGGACACTGATTTCCCCCGTAGTTCAATCAATAGAGAGGACAATAATCCATAGGGTTGAAAACCATGACCACCAATTGATTTCAATGTCGTCAAAAAATGATTGATTTCAGGGGAGCCTATATCTCTCCAACAAGATAGAGACATGACTGAAGTCGATGCACCTTCGTCCAAAATGGTATGATGGAACTTCTTCCCAACGAATTTCACTGATAATTGAAAAGCTAATTGATGGGAGAGCCTTGAATTAAAGTCATGCAGTTTAAATGTGATAACATTGTTATTGTCGGGGTCCATAGCTCCAAGAACCAACATCATATATTTCCTCTTTGTAGGACATGTTTGGAGTACATTGAGGGTAGACATAACACATGGTTTCTAAGCCAAATATTCCACTACATTGTAGTATTGAGCGACACGTGCACTAGGGTTAAATACTGATTTATGAATTGTACTCTTGGGTGGTCACAGGACCGTATCAAGCACAGGTTTTTCAATGTGAATACCGTTGGTAGGAGGAGGGATGGAAGCTGTAGTTTTATCGGTTGGAGTGTTATCATTTTTCTTTTTTGGATGAGGGTCATAGTTCTGGGATCTAGTTGCAATATTCACCGATTCACTAGACATCATTTTGATCTCATCAATGGAAGACGAGGAAGACCCATGTAGGGATTGATGGTTAATCAATTCCTGTTAGGTAGGGAAAGGATCAGTCAAAATTGCCAGGGTGGAAGTGTTTTTTCAGAAATTTGCTGACCTCTTCACGCTGATGACATTTCTTGCTGAAGTAGTCACCTCCACATATAGGGCATGGAAAATTTTCCTTTCCTTATTATAGATTCAAGATCTGTATTTTGTGTCTTATTACCTTCTTGTCGATTCTCAGAATTCTTGGATTTGTTTCTTCCTTTCTTCTTTGTTTTCAAAGATTATGAGGATTGAACCGCATTCACTTCAGGAGAAACAATAGAAGCAGAAGCAACCTTGGGATTTGTAACAGTATGGATAGGAAGTGATTGGGCTACGGGTACTGGTAATATTGGTAAGACATCTGAGTACTAGTAGGGGCATAAGCAGATTGATAAACTAGTGCCTATGATGCTCCTATAATAGGATGGTTTAGTGGTGGTTGGTTTCCAAATTATTCATTTTATGGTCTTGCAGGTGGTGTTCCTCTAGGTGGTGGACCTCCATATGGAGGGCCTTTGGATGGAGAAACTATAGCTGGGTACCCATATGGGAAAATATAGGTGGCCCTCCAGGAGACTGACCTCTAGGTGGTGGGACTTCAAATGGTGGACCTCCAAGTGACCCACTAAATGAATTCTCAAATGGTCTCCCATACGTGGGGACATTTCCCTAACTAGGTTTTCCCCATGGGGTATTAGTGTTACCAGGATAAGGGATCCCGAGAAAGACCTTTCCCATGGCAATGGGTTGATAATTCTAATTAACCATTGTGGGTTGATTCCCTGGGTAAGTGTAACCCCATGTAGGTTGATTAGACATGGGTTGTGCCATGATGGTTGTCCTGATATGAAGGAAGGAATAACCACATTTTTGATCGTGGATGGTGCATTGACTGTAGACTTCCCTAAAGCAACACTCTACCCAATATTTAAATTAGTTCCCCCGGTTGTTGAAACAACTTGTTCTAGGGATATCCCCCTAGTCATAGGATTTGTAGGAGAACTAGGGATAGCCGAGAGAGTTTGAATTTGTAGGGCAGGGATAGAAGGGTAGACTGGATTGTAAGAAACCACACTGTGAATGGGTATTCCTAACATAGTGACAAAATGAGACTGAACAAGGGCATGGCATTCGGGAATATCTATTTCAGAATAACCAGGAAAAGGAGAGAGACTCCTTCTTCTTATGTTATGCCCCCTCATGCACAAACTATACACCATCTCATAGATGGGTTTAAAATAATCATAATTTGATAATAATAATATTGGGTTTGGTGGGGGGGGGGGGTGATGTAAGACAAAGAAGTAGTGCTATACACAGAAATGGTTTGTCCCAAGGAATTCTCCCAAAATGGAGTAGTTTGACCAAATTCCAATGCCACGAGGTCATTTGATGGTTGGGAAAACACCCAATCTCTTGTACCAGAATGGAGTTCCATAGGGAAGTGAAAGGTCAAATCACGTGAAGAAGGAAATTGTACTAGTACTAGGGTAGAATTGGATGAATTAACAAATGAATAATACTCTTCCCCTGATTCTATGGCTAGAGTGCCCTCTACAGATGGATTAATTGTGACAGGTTGGCCCATGTTCACCCCTTCTCTTTCTTCCGTGGTAGGAGGAAATTCAGGTGGTAAATGCTGCAACCTATGAGACCTGTAATGTCCCCAACCCTCCGATCGGCGAAGAGGACGCTACCATGGCGTTAACCATCCGGGCTACCAGCCCCATGAACAGGTGCATTCATAAAAATTGAAATGATTGAACATAAAACATGCTAAGATGCATAATAATCACATACACAACGGAAGCAAACATACATCCATACAAGCATTCAACATGTTCATCATAATCATTAACAGTAAATAGGATTGCAGAAGTAAAATAGACAAGATTACTTATCTTATAAAGAACTCGTTTCGCAACCAGCTACATCGCTGCAACGTTCCACCCAACCATAGGCTAGCGTGCTCCTTAATCTCTCAGCAACGCTGCCACCCCCAAGCTGGGCATGATTCCCCAAGGAATAAGGAACAAGCAGGCTTACACATAGCCAAGGATACACAAAAGATAGCCAAGCCAACACATTTGGGTTTATAAGGCCATCAACAAGACAACCAAGCCAACATGGTCAGGTTTATCAGGCCATCCAGGATTTGGGAAAGGATAAATGCAAAGCTGGTGAGCTCATTACAGAGCTAGGAACACCTACACCAGAACTAGCCTGACTTCTAAGACACCCACACACACCCAACACAAGGAATCGGTCCCTTCTCTGCTACATAGTCCCTTAGGCCTTGACTTCCCTTCTAGTGCTATTCAGGGGTTGTGGAGAAGAAATCCAGCCCTCTAGCTCTGTCTGTGTGGTTTCCAAACACACCAGGTTTATCAAGCAAATCAAGCCCCCATCCCTCCTCCCAACATAGTCCAAAGACCAACCATTGCACGCATGCAATTAATCAATAGTTATAGCTTAAACAGGGAAAACGACTCCTGAGTTGTTCTTGGCCCTAACGTGGCCAAAATGACTCCCAAGTGAATTACAACAGTCCCGAAACGTATCAGTAAACACAACTCACAACATGGGGAAAACAACAGTCCGCTCTTGGCAATGAAGCCACCAGGAAAACTCAGGAAAACTTACACAGACCACACTGGGGAAGAAAAATACAGTTCCCCAATCAATGCATGAGGGAAACTTGCACCAGACCCCAAAATACAGAGGGGAAACACACCAGATTCCACTCTGTGGAAAAATGTGAATGACAATCGATAAGCGGCTCCCCTCCTAGCTACGTGAGATCAAACATAAAATATGCTTATGCGTGAGAATGAACAGACCGTGGAGAGAATGGCGTAGTCGAAAGTGCGTGGCAAATCTCAGACTACCGTCCCTGCGTGAGGATGAACAACCAAGGGCAAGAATGGCATAGTGGAGTGAGTGGAATGAGAGGCGTAGTCATTCTTCTGCCCATCGTGGGGTTCAATCCGCTGGTGGAGTGTGTGTGTGGGCAAGGACTGAGAGTCCTACCACACTCCACTCCCAGCCATAACTGCCCCAACTAACAGCAGAGCTTTTAAGGTGGTAGTTGGATAAGACAAGGGAAGTTGAGCAATTCAAACAGGGTGGTGACACATGGATTTTCCCCCATAGCCCAAGGTTTGACAATTCCCCCCCTTATCCTTGTGAGAATCATGCCCCATCTCAATTTAGTTGCCGCGAACATAGCTGGTTGGGTTATTTAATTAAATATGCATATTTACATGATGACAAAACTTAATATATGCCGTATACCACGATAGACCATCGACAACGATTCCGTTCGTCGAAACATAACACAATTAAATCGATGGTGGGGCTTTTGCCTTTAGCTCCACACCATGATTCCTTACAATATATACATCATGTATGTTTAATGCAACAGGGTCAAAACTGGGGTGTTACATTCCCCTCCCCCTTCAATAGCATTGTCCTCAATGCTTTACAAAATTGAACAAAATGATACACTGGTATCACCTCAGTGTTCCGCAGAATTGAACAAAAATGGATGTGCCAATCGCATGGCATCCTCCAGCTCCCATTCCACCTTTACCTGACCTATGGACCGGTTATGGAGCATTGTGACCTTCCTGTCGAGGATACACATTGGCTCGGTTCGGAACTCTCCCTCGGGATCCACCTGAATCACATCCCAATTTATCACATGGTTAGGATCATGTACATATCTCTTAAGCAAAGAAACATGAAAAACATTATGATCTCTAGTGCTAATAGGAAATGCAAGTCTATATGCAACTGGCCCTATTCTTTCAAGTACTTCAAACAACCCACAATATCTACGTGACATCTTGGCACAACTTCCAAGATTCAAGGAACTCTTCTTTGCCCTCACTCTAAGGTAAACATGATCCCCAAAACTGAACTCCCTGTTCACCCTATGCTTATCTGCATAGCTTTTCTGTCTGTCCTGTGCTGCTTTTAGATTCTGCTTGATATTTACAACCTCTTGCTCCATTTCCCTGAGAAATTATGGTCCAAGCACAATCCTGTTCACTGGATTATCCCAAGTCACTGGTGTCCTACACCTTCTTCCATACAAAGCTTCATACGGACTCATCCCTAAGGATGCCTGCTGTCCATTGTTATAAGCAGACTCCACCAAGTGTAAGTAATCTTCCCACTTGGTTGGTTTTTCCATCACGTACATGTGAAGCATATATTCAAGCACTTGGTTCACTCTTTCTGTCTACCCATCTGTCTGAGGATGGTATGTAGTGCTGAAGTTTAGCTTTGTACCAAAATCTGCAAACAACCCCTTCCAAAAGTTGGAAGTAAACTTGACATCTCTGTCAGAGACTATTGCCTTAGGCAATCCATGCAATTTGAAAATATCCTTCATGAAGATCTTTGCAATGTCATCAGTCTTATGCGTAGACTTAACCGATATAAAATGCGTTGCCTTTGTCAACTTGTCCACCACAACCATGATGGAATCATGTTGTCTCCAAGTCATCGGCAATCCCATAATAAAATCCATGGAAATAAATTCCCATTTCCATTCTGGAACTGGCAAAGGCTGCAACAAGCCTGCTGGATGTTGATGCTCAACCTTTACCTGTTGACATTTCATACACATCGAAATGTACTCAGCCATATCCCTTTTCATTCCTGGCCAAAAGTACTGCTTCCTGGCTGTAGCAATTGTCTTCTGATATCCTGGGTGACAAGAATACGGAGCTTGATGGATCTCATCCAGAACAACTCTCCTCAAATCTGCTACATCTGGAATATAAATTCTACCTTTATAAGTGAGAAGTCCATCTTCTTCAAATTTATATCCCTCATACCTCTTCTCAAGACCTTGCTGTTGCAATTTGTCTTTTACCTGCTCATACAACTCATCTCCAGCAGCATGACTAACAATATGCTGCCTCAAATCTGATTGGAAAATACTAAGAGATGCCACATGCATTTCTTGCATCTTCCTGCTGAGTGCATCAGCTAGCTTGTTTTCTTTTCCTTTTATGTGCTTGATTTCGAAATCAAACTCACATAAAAATTCTAGCCATCTCGCTTGTCTAGCATTCAGAGTAGGCTGATCAAACAAATACTTTAGACCACAATGGTCTGTTATGAGCTCAAATCTCCTGCCCATCAAGTAATGTCTCAACATCTTGAGAGCATGTACTATGGCTGCAAGATCTAGATCATGAGTGGCATATTTATTCTCACGCTCCTTCAGCTTTATTGACTCATAAAATACCACATGGTTGTCCTTCATAAGGACTCCTCCAACCCCTTGTTCACATGCATCGGTACATACAACAAAATATTTCTCTGGATATGCAACCTTCAATATTGGTGCACTGGTGAGAATATTCTTCAATTTCTGGAAGCTTTCTTCACACCTCGATGTCCATTCAAACTCCATCCCCTTCTTTCGCAAAGAAGTGATGGCATGTGCAAATTTGAAGAATACCTCAATGAACCTCCGGTAGTATCCTGCAAATCCCATAAAAGATCTTACATCTGTCACATTTCTTGGAGTAGGCCAAATTATAATGGCTTCAATCTTTTCAGGGTCCACAAATATACCCTCCTCTGAGATAATGTGACCCAAATACTGAATTCTATCACTATAGAAGTCACACTTGCTCAGTTTTTCATATAGTTGATGCTCCCTGTGCAATTGCAATGTCAATCTCAAATTATCTTCATGTTCTTCCTCATTCTTAGAATAAACAAGAATGCCATCAAGGAAGACAAAAACAAACTTATCCAGATATCTGCTAAAGACACTATTAATAAGGCACATAAATGTAGCTGGTGCATTTGTGAGACCAAATGGTACCACTACAAACTCATAATGTCCATACCTTGTTCTAAAGGTTGTCTTATGGATGTCTTCATCCTTGATTCTCACCTGATGGTAACCAGGGCTCAAGTCAATCTTGGAAAATACCCTTGCTCCTCTCATTTGATCAAAGAGGTCATCAATCCTAGGCAAAGGATATTTATTATTCACAGTAACCTTATTCAACTGTCTGTAATCAATACATAACCTGAGTGTACCATCTTTCTTCTTTACAAACAGAACTGGTGCTCCCCAAGGAGACACACTCGACCGGATATACTTCTTTTCCAACAACTCTTGTAGTTGCATCTTCAATTCTAGCATCTCCAGTGTACTCATCCTGTAGGGTGCCTTGGACATTGGTGCCACTCTTGGCATGAGTTCAATTGTGAAATCAATGTCCCTCTTTGGAGGAATCCCTGGAATCTCATCAGGAAACACATCCTTGAACTCCTGTAACACCTGATAGTCCTCCCACCTCGGAGTTTCATCGTCTGTTGCCTCCAAAATCTAAGCTGCATACAACTGGAAACCCTTCCTACAGAACTTCTTTAACTGCATTGCAGAAGCCTGCCGTACTGAAATCTCCTTTGGAATACCTTTCACAGCTACTAGGTTCCCTTCTTCATTCATGCATTCGAAAGTCTTATTGTAACAATCAAGATTTACCCTGTGAGCTTCTAACCAATCCATTCCAATGAGAACCTCATAGGAACCAAGTGGTAGAACATTTAGATGTACACAAGTGACCAATCCATTCATGACCAATGGACATTTATCTACCACTTCACTGACCTTTCTCTTAGTTCCAATGGCTAGCTGAACTAACCAAGATTTCCTATGCTTTACTTTCTTAAAAGCACAAATATCCACTACTGTAGGAGTAATGTAACTGTGTGTAGAACCGGGGTCAATCAAAATAGAAACAGATTGTTCAACAATATTACCTGGAACTTCAACCACGATTGACTGGTGATCTGCCTGGCGGTCCTCCCGTGCTGCATAGATCCTAGGGACTTCCCTTGCTACTTGACCCACTATTTCTGCTTCTTGAATGTTATAAGCCGGTCTTGTACACTCATTCTCGAGTGGACAAGTTTTGTGCATGTGGGGTCCTCCACATTTCCAACATTGAAGTGGTCCTCTATTCTATTATGGATCCTTAGGTTTTTATCCTATCACTCCAACTGGTTTACTCGCAGCTTGGGATGGCTTCTTATGCTGATTCCTGAAGTTAGAAGGTTTGAAACCTTTCTTTCTTTGGTAAAACTTCTCATTCTTCTTGTCCTTCCATGCCTTATGGTAATCAGGTTTACCTTTGCTTTGCTCATAGCAATACTTAGCCTTCCTTATTGCTTCTTCAAGAGTTCTAGGTTCATAAAAATCAATTCTATCTTTGTAAGACTGAGGTAATCCACTCAGGAAATGCTGGACCTTCACTTTTTCATATCTGATGTACCAAACATACCTCAACAGCTCCAAGAACTTATTTGCATATTCTTCCATGGTTTACTGTCCCAATCTCAACTCATGGAACTCCTTAATCTTGTCATCATAATACCTGTCAGAGAGGTATTTCTGCTTTAAATACTTCTTGAACTGTTTCCACTTAAGTTTCCTTTCGCTGATCCTCTTTACTTGCTTGAATTGTTCCCACCAGATGGATGCCCTTCCATTCAAATTGAATATGGCACCTCTGGCCTTGATGTTTCCTGAATAATTCTAAACTTGGAAGTACTTCTTTATCCCAAGAAGCCAAGCTTTAACTTCTTGTCCAGTCTTTACCTCACCATCAAATGTAGGAGGTTTAGCCTTCTTAAATTCATCTCGAGAGCGATCCCTATGGTGTCTCTTTCTTTTTCTTTTATGAGAAGAAGAACTTGAATCCCTGCTAGATTCTTCAGAGTCGGATGATCCGCTAGAAGTCCTTCTCCTTCTTCTAGAACTGCTCTTACTGCTTTTCGGTCTTGCTGTACCTCGTCCAGAGTCTATCTTTCTCTGCAAGTTTGTTAAACTTTGCAACATTGCAGCATTCAGTTGATGTTGCTCTTCCTGGGATTTAATCAAGCTTCTCATGGTGGCTACAACATCTGACAGTGTCTCTTGGAATCTCCTTCCATTAGACTCATTGTCATCATTTCCATTATGGACATTTTCTCCCATGGCATCTCGCGCACGCTCGTAAGAATCCCGAGCATCATATCCATCATGGGTTCTCATAACTGAACCACAACTTACTTACCAAACTGCACTACCTGGAGTACTACTCTTGAAGGTGACTATGATTATGTAGATGTGTTAGTAACACAACTGTTAGATGCATAACATTGATATAAATCAGAATTACTTACCTTCTCCTGGAAAAATCATAAAATAACAATTTTTCCCAAACACAAAATTTTTGCATCAAAGAACATCTGTCTCTTGGGGATGACGGGGGTCAAGGGGGCTTTCCCCCTTGTGGCTTCCCTACGCCACTGCAGGGCGGGTCGAGGGCAACTCTCTCATTTTTTTTGGGTGGTAAATATTTGATTTTTCGCGCAATATGGCACATAAGATCGCTGCCACTTTCTCCTTTTCATCCCCGAAAATCCACTGAAAAACCGCTAAAATTCCTATTGAAAAATAGTCGAAATCTGCTAAGAAATCCCACTGAAAACACAAAATTTCCTCGTGCAGAATCAGGTCTCATTCCAACTATCAATCCGACATTTTGGCGGTCAAAACAACTAACTTTCGCCGCTGTTCATCGGCGATCGGGTGCACTGTTCATCGGGAGGATAGTCCACTAAACAGCCGCAACGGCAGGTAGTGATCCCACTGTGGGTTGCGCGCACCATAAACTCATCGACTGCTGGAAGCTCTATCCACTATCGACGGTCAAAGCCTCTAACCTTCGGAAGGATAGTCTGTTAGACAGCCACAATGACGGAAGTTCAATCCACTAACTTCACCCGACGTAGCTCATCGAAAACTTAATTAACTAGGTGTCAGCAATGTGTTCAACTAACCATCGTCGATGGCTGACGATTCCCAGACTTAGTAAAATTTTCAAAATTTTCCCTTTAGTCTTCCTTTTCGCCGCTTGATCAGCTCAATTCTCTTCTTTTCGTCGACGAAATAGTTCCATCAGCAGCCGCAAGGATAGCCCATCATCTTTGATCTTCTTCCGATTGGCGGCCCAATCTACTAATGCTTTTCGATCGGTGAACTGATTTTAAACGGCATCGTTAGTCGGAGCTTTTCCCTGTCGGAAGACTAGTGCTCTAGGCTTCCGCAACGACGGACACACAAAGCACTATCTTCTTCCGATAGTCGACGATTTCAAGCCTTAGAATTTTTTTTAAACTTTCTTTCTTTACGGTGTCGGCGGTCGGAGGCATTACCCGTTGGACATGTAGTTCTCTAGCCATCCGCAACAACAGGCGCTCGATCAACTATTTTTCGCCGATGTCCATAGGTGGTCTCATCAACTAACCTTCTTCCGGCGCATCAGCGATCCAAACCACTAAATTCCTCCAATCGCTGATGGTCTCAACACTCAGATGAATTTTTCAAATTTTTTTCTCTTCTTCTAAATTTCGTTGATCAAATCGCCGAACTCCTCCGTTGCTTATCGGCGCCTCGAACAACTAAGTTTTGCCGACATATCGGCGGACTTCGGCTAATTCCCTCTGGAATTGCGGCTCCGGTTTCCCCTGTTTTCCGTTGATGATTTCAACACTTAAATCAAATTTCAAAACTTTCCTACTGTCGGCAATCGGAACCACTAACACCGTTGCATCGAAATTTTAGTCCCTACGGCAGCCGCAACGGCGGACTGACAAACCGCTAAATTCTTCCATGGTGTCGGAGAACCCAACATCTATTTTCCGCCGATGGCCATCGAACACTTAGAAAATTTTTCCTGCAATTTTCCTCCCAACTATCCTCTGTTGGGTGTGTTTTTGCCTAGCTCTCGGCTGCATCGGAAGTCCGTCCCACTAAGTTTTTCGATGAATCGACAGTTTAGACACTTAGAAAATTTTTGTGAATTTCCCATTCATTCACCGATTTCTCCTGGGTAGAAGGAAACATGCCTCTGCTAACTAGTCTTTCATGGCCCATAGAATCCCATGCTACAACCTGCAAGCTCTGATACCACACTGTAACGTCCCCGACCCTCCGACCGGCAAAGAGGACGCTACCATGGCGTTAACCATCCGGGCTACCAGCCCCATGAATAGGTGCATTCATAAGAATTGAAATGATTGAACATAAAACATGCTAATATGCATAATCATCACATACACAACGGAAGCAAACATACATTCATACAAGCATTCAACATGTTCATCATAATCATTAATAGTAAATAGGATTGCAGAAGTAAAATAGACAAGATTACTTATCTTATAAAGAACTCATTCTGCAACCAGCTACGTCACTACAAAATTCCACCCAACCATAGGACAGAGTGCTCCTTAATCTCTCAGCAACGCTGCCACCCCCGAGCTGGGCATGATTCCCCAAGGAATAAGGAATAAGCAGGCTTACACATAGCCAAGGATACACAAAAGATAGCCAAGCCAACACAGTTGGGTTTATCAGGCCATCAACAAGACAGCCAAGCCAACATGGTCAGGTTTATCAGGCCATCTAGGAGTTGGGAAAGGCTAAATTCTAAGCTGGTGAGCTCATTACAGAGCTAGGAACACCTACACCAGAACTAGCCTGACTTCTAAGACACCCACACACACCCAACACAAGGAATCGATCCCTTCTCTGCTACACAGTCCCTTAGCCCTGACTTCTCTTCTAGTGCTATTCAAGTGTTGTGGAGAAGAAAGCCAACCCTCTAGCTCTGTCTGTGTGGTTTCCAAACACACCAGGTTTATCAAGCAACTCAAGCCCCCATCCTTGCTCCCAAGACAGTCCGAAGACCAACCATTGCATGCATGCAATTAATCAGCAGTTACAGCTTAAATAGGGAAAACGACTCCTGAGTCGTTCTTGGCCCTAACATGGCCAAAACGACTCCCAAGTGAATTACAACAGTCCCAAAATGTATCGGTAAACACAACTCACAACATGGGGAAAACAAAAGTCCATCCTGGGCAACGAAGCCACCGAGAAAACTTACACAGAACACACTGGGGAATAAAAATACAGTTCCCCAATCGGTGCATGAGGGAAACTTGCACCAGACCCCAAAATATAGAGGGAAAACACACCAGATTCCACTCTGTGGAAAAACATGAATGACAACCGATAAGCGGCTCCCCTCCTGACTACGTGAGATCAAACAGAAAAGATGCCTGTGCATGAGAATCAACAGACAATGGAGAGAATGGTGTAGTCAGAAGTGCGTGGCAAATCTCAGACTACCATCCCCACGTGAGGATGAAC
Source organism: Pseudotsuga menziesii (assembly GCA_001517045.1). NCBI lineage: Eukaryota > Viridiplantae > Streptophyta > Pinopsida > Pinales > Pinaceae > Pseudotsuga > Pseudotsuga menziesii. Next base: position 263,988 of record LPNX010713909.1, read on the forward strand.
AACCAAGGGAAAGAATGGCATAGTGGAGTGAGTGGAATGAGAGGTGTAGTCATTCTTCTTCCCATCATGGGGTTCAATCCACTGCTGGAGTGTGCATGTGGGCAAGGACTAACAGTCCTGCCACACTCCACTCCCAACCATAACTGCCCCAACTAACAGTAGAGCTTTTAAGGTGGTAGTTGGATAAGACAAGGGAAGTTGAGCAATTCAAACAGGGTGGTGACACATGGATTTTTCCCCGATAGCCCAAGGTTTGACAATTCCCCCCCTATCCTTGTGAGAATCATGCCCCATCTCAATTTAGTTGCCACGAACATAGCTGGTTGGGTTATTTAATTAAATATGCATATTTACATGATGACAAAACTTAATGTATGTCGTATACCACGATAGACCATCGGCAACGATTCCGTTCACCGAAACATAACACAATTAAATCAATGGCAGGGCTTTTGCCTTTAGCTCCACACCATGATTCCTTACAATATATACATCATGTACGTTTAATGCAATGGGGTCAAAATCGGGGTGTTACAAGATCTCCTTATAGGTGGTTCAGCCAGAATGTTGGATAAAAATTTTTACCCTAAAGTTATTATAGTAAAAAATATTACACACAAACAATCCTACGCAAGCTAAGGTCACAACAAAAATTAAGTGATAAAAGGGGCTGAAAAATCCGAATCCTCACCTGGAGTGTCAAGTTTTCACAAAGTGAGATATACCGCAGGGTCCAACAGTAAAATGTGACAAGGAGGATGCTAGTTTTTCAACATTAAGCTAGCATTATTAGGATCTTTAACTGAGAGAATAACAAGTACAACAATCAAACACAAGAGACAATGAACACAATGTTTTCCCTTAGGGAAACCATAAATGGAGAAAACCTCGCAAATTCCTCAGAGATAGAATCAACACCAAAATAGTAAAACCCAAAACAGTAAGTGATCTCCCGACAGCAGTAACCTTCTTCTTATCTAGCCCTAGTGTCTTCTCCTTCCTCAACTATGCGCTACACTTGAGTGTGTATGTGATGTGTACTAAATAGAGAGTTGGAATCTCTATTTATACTAATTTCGACATGATGAAAACCCTACTAGGGCCGACCTCTCTAGGAGAGTCTAATAACCCTACTAGGGCCGACCTCTCTAGGAGAGTCTAATAACCCTTAGACAATAGGAGGGTTACCCACAATGACTTGACATGACTTGTTTACATTATAGATCTTCCCAATCGGAACATCGGGGCATGACATGACATAAGTACATCCCAGAATAAACACCGGGTTAAAATAGATAAGAAATACAAGTGAATACATTCTGAAGTTACAATTACATCAACACTCCCTCTTAACTAGGAAGGTATTCTCTCAACACAATTTTCATCATTGGTCTTCTTCTCTAGGTCATCTCATCATCTGCATCTCTCGATCTGGATCATAGCTTGATCTGGATCATCACTGGACATCATCACTCGATGTGGATCATCACTGGACATCATCACTCGATGTGGATCATCACTGGACATCATCACTAGATCTGGATCATCACTGGACATCATCACTGGATCTGGATCATCACTGGATCTGGATCATCACTGCTAGATCATCATCACTGGATCATCATGGGTGCTATCTCATGATTCTGCTCGTCATAGGAATTTCTACAGATCCAGCCCTTTTTCATGCTGGTTGTAGGCCTAGCCTCCATGTAGGTCTTCTTCAACACTTATATCTGACCTGCTTGTCAGAATGGCCCACCCAGCACTTACATCTCACCTACTTGTCAGAAAGGCACGCCCAACACTCACATCTGATCATGTAGGAACCAATGCTATAATCATATCAGAATGGCCCATCACTCACATTTAGCCATGCGGGAACACATCTTGCAACCATGATAAAAAGGATCTGCTCTTCCACCCATGCGGGAACACATCCTGCAACCATGATGAAAGAGCTCTGCACTTACATCCACCCATGCGGGAACACATCCTGCAACCATGATGGAAGGGTTCTACACTTACATTCACCCATGTGGGAACACATCCTGCAACCATGATGAAAGGGCTCTGCACTTACATCCACCCATGCAGGAACACATCCTGCAACCATGATGGAAGGGATTTGCACTTACATCCACCCATGCGGGAAAACATCTTGCAACCATGATGGAAGGGATCTGCACTTACATCTATCCTACTTTTCAGAAAGGCATGCACTCACATCTGATTTGATAGGAACCAATCCTACAGTCACATCAGAAAGCCCCCCAGTCCTAGACTAAGATACCTGGTAACTGACCAGGTGCCTCCATTTTCCCAGAGAATGGCAGTAGCCCTTACATCCAACCTACTCATCAAAATGGCCAACACTCACATATGACATGGAAGGAACTTAATCCTTTAGCCATGATAGAATGGCTCAGGCCTTACATCTGATCAAGTGGGAAAACATCCCTCTATCACATTAGAATGACCATGCACTCATATCTGATCATATGAGAACACATCTCACGATCATATCAGAATGTCCCTCAGTCTCAGACTGAGTTTTCTTGGTAACTGACCAGGCACCTCCATTCCAAGAATGGAAATGGCCCTTATATCTGATCATGTAGGAACCAATCCTACAGTCATATCAGAATGGCTTAGCACTCATATCAGACATGGAAGGAACCAATCCTCTCACCATGATAGAATGGCTCAGCTCTTACATCTGACCATGGAAGGAACCAATCCTCTCACCATGTCAGAATGGCTCATGAACTCATCACTTCCCTTTGGAGGGAACCTCGATCTAGAGAACACCAAGCTTCTCCCTAAAGTACTCAAACTTCTCCCTAGCCAATGACTTTGTCAAAACATCAGCTATCTGATCGTGCGTCGGAACATATAAGAGCTTCACTGCTCCCCTCTTCACCATATCCTTGATATAGTGATACTTGATCTCAATATGCTTCGACTTGTCATGGAACACAGGATTCTATGACAACTTCACGCAACTTTGGTTGTCACAATGTATACAAGTAGCATCCAATTTGGGATCAAATAAATCAGACAGTAGCTTCCTCATCCATACTACCTCACAACTAGGTGAACAAGCTGCGACATACTCTGCTTCAGCTGTACTCAGTGCCACACAGGATTGCTTCCTGCTAAACCAAGAGATCACACCTGATCCCATGCTGAAGCAACACCTTGAAGTGCTCTTCCTATCGATGGCACTGCCTGCCCAATCTGAATCAACATAACCCTCCAGGTTAATCTTCTAACTCACCTCATACTTGAGCCCATAATCAACTGTACCCCTTAGGTACCTCAGAATATGCTTTGCAGCAATCAAGTGAACATGTCTCAGATTTGTCAGGAACTAGCTCAAGGTGTTCACATCAAAGCAAATATCTGGTCTCGTGTTCGTCAGGTACATCAAGGACCCAATCATCTGAGGATACATCATAGCATCAACCGAATTTGATGAAGCATCACTCAATAGCTTCAGGTTCGATGCCATAGGTGTGGCCATAGCCTTGCAGTCCATCATCCCAAACTTATTCAGGATCTCTACTGCATACTTCCCTTGTCCAAGGAAAATTCCATCCTCAGTCTGCCACACCTCCATACCTAGAAAATAATGCATCATACCCAAGTCCTTCATTTTGAACTCAGCAGCAAGCTTTCTCTTCGTATCAACAATCAAACCATCCATACCTGTTACAAACAGATCATATTCATATAGTAGAAGCATCACTAGGTTGCCATCTTCAACCTTGTAGTAAAGGTTGGAATTTTCTTTACTCTTGGTAAAGCCCAAACTGGATAGAAAGCTATCAATTCTTCCATACCATGTCCTGGGTGTCTGTTTCAAACCGTATAGGGATTTCTTCAATCTGCACACATGAGACTCCCTGTCATGTGTCTCAAAACCGAGTGGCTGCACTACATACACTTCCTCTTCTACTACACCATTCAAGAAAGCAGTCTTGACATCCATCTGGTGTATTTTCCATTTCATCACTGCAACCAGAGCAAGTACTGATCTAATGGAAGTGTATTTGACTACAAGTGTAAAGGTTTCTTCATAATCTATTCCTTCCTTCTGAGAGAAACCCCGAGCCACAAATCTTGCTTTATATTTTTCAATGCTATCATCTGCAGCATGCTTGATTTTGTAGATCCATTTGGAAGTTACAATTGACTTCCCTTATGGTCTTGGAACAATATCCCAAACATCATTCTTCATGATTGATTCGTACTCTTCGATCATAGAATCCTTCCATTCTTTCCGTTCTGCTGGTTCTTCATAACTAGAAGGTTCTTTATCAATGAAATCACATAGTAAAGCTACATACCTGGAGTAGGATCTGGTCCTCTTTCTTTCTCTATGATTCTCTTCTGGAGCCCCATATCTTTTCACACCTTGGATAATTTCATGTACCCAATTAGGTTTCCTCTTATGATGATTCTTTTCTAGAGGTGGATCTACAGGTCTTTGTGGTTCTTCATATTCTCGCTCTTCTTCTTGAGTTTCTTCATTCATGGTTGTATCATGAATTTTGGGTGCTTCTGCTTCCTCAGGTTCTTCAGCAGGTCTCTTTCTAGATTTGTTCTAAGCTGTGTCTTCATCAAATGTCACATCCCTGCTGATGTCAATCTTCTTGTATCCTAGGAAATATATTCTGTAAGCCTTCGAGCTTTCAGAGTATCCCACAAATATACCCTTCTTTCCTGAAGGATCTAATTTTTTTCCCTTCTCTTTTGGAATGTGTATGTATACAGGACAGTCGAATATTCTGAGATGGTTGACTTCTTGTTTCTTACTAAAGAAGACTTCTTCAAGAGTCTTGTTCTCAAGTACTCTATGTGGAGTACGGTTCTGTACATACACAACTGTTCTAGCAGCTTCCACCCAAATATGCATAGGAATATCTTGATCATGAAGCATAGCTCTTGCAGCTTCCATGATAATTCTATTCTTCTTTTTTGCAATCCCATTCTGTTGTGGATTATAAGGAGTGGACAACTCCCTCATTCTTTACATAGATCATTGAATTCATTCGAAGTGAATTCTCCGCCATTATCTGATGGAAAAGTTTTGATCTTCTTTTCAGTGTGATTCTCGATCAAGGCTTTGAATTCCTTGAACTTGCTGAATACTTCGTCTTTGTTCTTCATGAATTAAACCCATGTCTTTTTAGAAAAATCATCAATGAAAGAAACATAATATGCATACCCGCTTAGTGAGCTTGAAGACATAGGACCGCATACATTGGAGTGGATGATTTCTAGGATTCCTTTGGCTTTGCTTTCACTGCTAGGAAATGTCTTCTTTGTATTCTTTCCTTTCGCACATCCTTTACAGACCCCATCACGTTTTGCTTGGAATTCTGGAAGACCTTCAACAGCTTTGCTTGCAATTGGTAGTGCTCTGTAATGCACATGTGCAAGCCTTCTATGCCAAAGTTCACTTGTCTCTACTGGGTCATGGACCAAGGCTTGTTCTGGATGGCCCTTTAATTTGTACAATCCTCCTTCTTGTTCTCCAATCACCATTGCATCATCGATAGTCTTTCCTTTTGGCCACATGATGACTTGACCATCTATGAATGCAACACTCATTCCTTTTGCATCTAATGCAGATATGGAGAGGAGGTTCTTCTTGAGTCTTGGTACAAACAAAACTTCCTTCATTATCATAGACTTTCTAGAGTCTAGTTTATAGGAATATTCCCCACTACCTTTTATTGGATACTGGTAGTCATCTCCTAGCTTTACCTTGTGAGGTGATTCATGTTCTGATAGTTTTACAAAGGATTCCTTGAATCCTGTCATATGCTTGGAAGCCCCACTATCTATAAGCCAATTAGTGCTTCCATGAGTAATGTTTCCTGTAAGAGCGGAAATCAAAACATATTCATCTTCACTGGAAGAATCTTCACTTTCATATCTGGTTCTTTTCTTGGATGGTTCATCATCCTCTGCAGCATGAGCATGATGTCTTCTTTTGTTTCCCTTCTTCTTATGAGAATGAACCTTATTCTTAGGATAGTCTTTTGCAAAGTGTCCTCTTTCATCACATGTATAACATCTCAATTTAGATAGGTCCTTTCTACTGTTATCTTTATGGTAAGGATTCTTACCTCTGGTGTGATGAGAGTTTTTTCTGCCTTTCTCGGAGTGGATCATGAGAGGTTGATTTTCACTTCCCATATCTCTTCTCGAGCTGCTATCCGAGCTTCTTCTTGAGAGCATTCTTCCCATAGTCTGCTGAACTTGACTAACTTCTTTCTGGCACAGATTCCTTGGATGAATGAATCCCATAACCTAGGAAGGCCATTCAGTGTTGTTGTCACAATTTCTGCATTCTCCACTTCTTCATCTATAGCTTCTAGTTGTTATTTGATCTGGGAGATTGTTATAGCGGATTTCACCACTCTAGGTGAATCACACTTTGTATGGCCTTCCCCTGTCCTGCTGCAGACTCCTTAGACCCCATGGACTACTTTTTGTCCTTTGATGTTTCCTTGATCATCCCTAAAAACACATGAAAAATGATACACGCGACTTTTTAACCTATAAGCGCGTATATACGCGGGTTTGACCACTAAAACCGCGTACATCGGGATGTGTGCATAATCCAAATCCTTTTGGAGTTTTCCTTGACATGGATCCGACTCATTTGACTCCTGGCCTTCCATATGCCTTGAGATCACTCGGATTCGACCTTTCATTATCCCTTTGAAAAGCTATATAAGGAACCCCTTGGTACATTGAAGGCATAAGAGAGAATTGAGAGCAAAGAAACTATGGTCCATTTTTGCCAGAACTTATGCTTGAGTCTGCATCCCTTTGTCCCTTGGAGCACTTTTGTGTTCTTCCCAAGATTGCCTTTTTCTTGTGAGCTTGCAATCGAGAGATGGAGGATTGAAGTGGTGGAGGCCCAAGTGGGGGATTCAGTTTCTCCGGTTCGCAGACATACCGTCAGAGGTTGTATCTTGTAATCTCTGATTTATATTAATAGAAATATCTTTTCCTGTCCAATAATGTGTATTTGAATGAATATTGTATCCATTGGATTATGTCAAATGATTTTACATTATTGATTATATATGCTAGAATAGATCTAACACCATGATATATAGAATGCTTGTATGCAGGTTTGCCTTGATTTTATTGCACCTTTTCTTCTTGTATGCGGGTTTTTGATTTACAGTCGCGTATACACACGGTTTCCTCTGCGATTTCCGCGTATACATGCGGGTTTACTGCGAACAGTCACGTATACCCTTGCTTTTTCCTTTTTATGAAAGATAATTGGTTGCTGGGTGATTTTTGATAGTTGCTGAGTCTCCTTTGGCACTGCCTGAGTTTGTTTAGACCTCTGTTTCTGACCAGAAATGTTGTTTTTAGCTTAATTTTTTTTTAAGAAGGTTCTTGTCATGGCATTTTCAATTTTTTGTTTGAGACTAGTGCATTAGAGTTCTTTTACCTTAGTGCTTTGCTTGAGTGCTGTTTGGGTGTGCTTTGCAGAATCTAGGGGTCGTAGAATCATTCTTTTGCTTTTTGCATCTCTTTTATTTTCAAAAAATCCAAAAACATTTGCTTATCATTATGCATTGCATTTTTCACTTTGCATTGTACTTGCATTAGATCTAGATTTGCTTTGGAGTACTAGTTAGGACTTCATATAGGAAAATTTGCATTCATCATTTGAAGAAAAATTGTGCATTTCACGTAGTAGCATACCCTGTTTTCATGGACACAATGCATTTGCATTGATTGTTAGGTGTGCATTTTAGTTTATGTTGCGTCATAACACCACTAGTTGCACGGACATATCCCTTTTTTGAGTAATAAAGCCAATTAAAATCAACGCTAAATTAAAATGAATTACACTCTTTTCTTTTTTAGGGTGCACCAACAAGCTTAGGTTTTAGGATCTTGGAATAGTTCATTGTAAGTCAATTCTCCAAGATCACTAAACAACAACATCTAGGTGTTTGTCCAAGTGAGTGTGTGAAATCCTTGGTATAACCAGTGTTTCTCAGGATCCTCCTCTCAAAAGGGAGTTAAGCACGAGGCAGTGTGAGCAGTTATTGATTGGGATGACCCCTAGTCATAACTGAGTAGCACTGGAGATATTTCCAGGATTGTATTCGTATCTAGGGGCTCTTTAGAGAGTTTTGGGCTTTGCTACCCTGCCCATATGGTCAATCCCGCCTGCGACTGTCCGCCTAAGCATTGATTATATTGAGGTGACCTTAGTGGCCTTACCTAGGATATCGAGGGGGTACTTGTAGAGGTTATTCTATAGGTGTCCCGGCCAGGTTGGGGTTGGATAGCACAGTCGCTTTACGCATTTAGGCTGAGGGCCGCAATAATTGTTTATGTACCTCCGCTTGTTGTGTATGGGAGTCTCAAGCCTCTCCTAGGTGAGACATACCTACTTCATTCAGGAGCTCACTTATCTAGCCCTTGTTTTCTTGCATTTGGCTTTAGATTTTATTAGTGATTTCTCTGTGTACGATAGTTGGCCTAGGGTTTAGGTAAATAGAGAGTCTTTGCTATTTTTTGAATCATTGTGGATTCGAGTGCGGTTCCTCGCCGTTCTCGTCGTTTAGCAGGACTTTCTCCTTCTACTTCTCCTCCTCCTTTGGGAGAGAGACCTAGACAGTCCAGGCGGACTATGTCACACATTGATTCACACACCATGGGAGACCATTTAGAAGATATTCCTGAACCACCTCCTCCCATTCGTGTAGACGATGGGGAATTTACTCCTACTTATGATCCTTCACCCGACTTAGCTGAGTTAGGTCCTGTGATTTCTGAGATAGGAACCTTGAACGATAGAGCTACTCACTCCCAGTCTGATTCCCCATTGACGCATTACCGGTATGGAATGCCGGAGGACGCCGAGACTCATTTTGAACCTTCCAGCACTAGCTACGGTAGTTATGCTACGTCTGGTTTCCCTGCACATGATTTGACATTTCATGTCGAATCTGACTTTGAGCGTAACACTATGCCTGGGGGCACTCTCATTCCTTACCATGCAGAGAGGTTTGGGAGCACTAGTCACATTGCACCTTCTGTCCCAGTGGTGGAAGCTACATCATATCTCCCTCCTAGGTCTAGGGTTAGCGATCCGATTAGGATACCAGGTCCGAGACGAGTGACGACAGGCGGTAGTACATATATTATTACTCAGATTCCTTCGTCCTCAGTCCCTAGTTCTTCAAATGTACATCCTCCACCTTATTCATGTGGTCCTTCGAGTCGGCACATGGCTACGAGTCAAGTTCGTACTGCGGTTACTCGACCGATTGTGTCTCAAGTTCACATACCGCCCGCTGCTTCGGGAGGCTATGGTCATAATTCTAGAGTTTACCTTGCTACTTCTGGGGCATATATCCCTACTTCTAGAGCTTATCTTCCTACCTACAGAGTGTCTCATGGGGCATCGCATGCGATGACCTATGGACCTTATTACGGGACGTAGTATGGACAGGTTTCTTCACCTTATGGAGGCGGCTATCAATGACCTGCTTACTCTCCTAATTACGGCTTCGTAGCTCCTACTAGTCAAGGTCCACCATACTATGGTACTTCCATGCCACCCTATACGGGTCAGATAGGAGGAGGACACTATGGCCAAGGCCATGGTGGTAATCAACCCTATATGAACCAGGGAGCGGTCCATCGACCTCCTCATCCTAGGATCCCTTTCCTCACGACGCTTAATCTTCCTGACTTATCGAGACTTACAAACGATCCTGTGGCTCATGACCCGGCTTGGCCGGCTGTCCCTACCAAACTTCCTTCGTACATACCTAAGTTCAAAGGCAAACCGGGAGAGGATCCGAGCGAACACGTTACTACGTTTCACCTATGGTGCTCTTCGAATTCATTACATCAGGACTCAGTCTGTTTGAGACTATTTCAATGCACCCTCATAGGGCCTGCTGCGAAATGGTATATAGAGTTACCTAAGGGAGTTTTCACTTTGTTCGATGATCTTGCGATGACTTTTATTAATCACTTCCAGCTACCAGTGCGCTATGACGTTGTTACTGAACTCTTGTTGACATTTAGGCAAGATAAAGCCACACATATTTTTGATCATATTCAAGAGTGGCGTAGATGGAAGAGGCTAATTAAAGTTTTTATACCGCTGGAATTCCTCCTCGAGTGGTTCCTCAAGTCGTTATTGCCATATATAGTGAAGGATGTTTCCACATCCGGAGTGCAGAATGAGGAACAAGCGATTTTTAGGGTGCAGGAACTGGAATTGATCTATGCTTAGTCCGGTTTGTTGTATGAGATTATTCCCAATGCTCCTCGTTCCAGTTTCGATCCCAAAGTCAAACCTGGACCACATGTCGATGAAATTGTGGGGTGTGTAAGTGCGAAACCTGCGGATTCGGTTGCAAAACAAGTTAGTCGATTGTCACTCAACCAATCTGCTTCGGGACAAGCTACGACTTCATTTCAACCCACCCAAACGACGAGTGTACTTTCTGTGTAATTGTCGGACCAGAAGGGTAACCAACAACCCAGATGGAATAGAAAAAAGGGTAAAAATAATAATCGAAAGGGTGGGAATAAGAATGAGAATGCTACCAATAATGACAAGAACAGTAGAAATGATGGGGGGGACAAGCAAGCGAAACGTAAGGTTAAATTCCCTTGCAAGTTATGTAAGGATGATCACCTCACTTACTTGTGCCCTTGGATTGAAGAAGCTTCGAGATTCTTAGCACAAGTACTAGCTATGCTAACTAACCCTTTACCACATAACCAGAATATGAACTCGAAGTCCCATGACCAGTCTAGTGATGATGATCCACCGGAGTGCAGTGGTCGTGGGTGCATTAACATGGTTCGTGCTGCGAAAGTTGCGACTCGTGCGAAAGATTATAGTTCGTCACAACCCAGCCCAGGAAAAGAACCTGATCGACCAGGAACTCCTTTGTGCATTGAGAAACCTACGGATAAACCTGAGGCTGCACCTTGCATTCCTAAGGGAGTGCTTAAGCGTTCGAGACATAATCCAAATGCCCGAGCCGCCCAGAATTATTCAGTTGTCAAGGATTTGGGCCATACTCCTTGTGCGATGTCTACATTGGAAGTGCTTTAGAGTTTTCCTTCGCAAAGGAAGGCGTTGCTTTCTTCCCTTGGTGTGAACGATGATGATTCTTCCTCTATGATCAAATTTGAAACTGCAGGACTTCAGCCTCACTTTCCCTACTATGTGTCTCTTTTGGTGCACGTAGAATGTCTTGGTATGACCGTCAAGCGCACTATGATTGATGAGGGTGCTGCTGCTTCTGTGATGTCTTTGGATTGTTGGAAGGGTCTCGGTTCCCCTGAGCTGTCTAAATCAGGGACTATTTTAACTGTGTTCGATGGGAGATCTTTTAGTCTACACAACATCCTTCCTTCCCTTAAAGTCCGTTTGGGGGGGAATACCGTTGCGATAGAGGTTGAGGTGGTTGATGCGCCCCTTCAGTACAATCTCTTGCTGGGTAGGAACTGGATGTATAGTATGCAAGCCGTTGCTTCTTCCTTGTTCCGCGTTGTATGCTTTCCTCATAACGAGAAGATCCTAATGATTGATCAAATGACATTCAAGAATCTATCTGTTACCGCATCTTCGGGAGCTTCGATCCCGATCGTTGGGCACTCTCAGTCGGCAACTGGGAGTGTGGGTGTAGGCATGTATCCATCCCTCATGGGAAGCTTTAGTTGTCCTGCAACAATCCTCATCATAGGATCTTGTTCCAATGAGGCTTCGACATCTACGACCTCGGTGTCTTTTCGTATGACTCATATGGAAGACCCTTGGATTCTTCCTACACCGGTTACTTCGAGTGATCCTGTCGAGACAAGCGTACCGTTGCCTGTAGCTATGATAGCTTATCAAGCTAATATTAAGAGTGTTGCAGAGCCTTGTTCTTCCTCTTCGCAGACGGAGGAGGAATACCCCTATGTGCTGCCGGCATGGGCAGTACAGTCTTCTCATGCCCATGACTACCTTTATACGGTTTTCCCTTCGGATGAAGTGATTATTGACTCTATGTCGAGAGTTGAGCCACCATGGGAGGAACTTCATCATAGATCGTAATTTCTTCCAGAGCTTGATCATTTGGAGCATGAGTATTTTAGGGAGATTCTTAGTCAAAGAGTTGGTAGTCCTATGGTTCTATTAAGCTCTCCTGGTCCGATGGCTGATGGAAACATGGCGAACATATCTTCCATGATTCCTATCAACATCTCTTGCAATCCTAGCACGATTCAGAATGTCTATATTGGGGCGGAATGTTCCCATGCTGAGATTCTGGAATATACCGAGCTATTCAAGGAATTCCATGATATTTTTGCTTGGTCTTACGATGAGATGCCAAGTATTGACCCTCGAATTTTTGAGCACGAAATTAAGACTTACCCGAACGCTAAGCCTGTTCGACAACGTTTACGTGCCGTGAATCCTAGGAAAGCACCCGCCATTAAGGCAGAGATAGAGAAGCTGTTGAAAGCCGGTTTCATCTATCCCGTTCCCTTGACGAAGTGGGTTTCAAACCCCATTTTGGAGGATAAGAAGCAGAGAGCAATCCACATATGCACTGAATTCCGTGATTTGAATCGTGCCTGTCCTAAGGACAACTTCCCCACACCATTTATAGATCAGATTTTGGATGCGTGTGCGGGTAGCGAGGTGTTCTCCTTCATTGACGACTTTCCGGGTATAATCAGATACTGATTAAACCTGAGGACCAACATAAGACTGCATTTATTTGTCCTTGGGGAACGTTTGCATATCGAAAAATGCCTTTTGGCCTTAAAAACGCCGGAGCTACATTTCAGCAGGCGATGACCTTGATCTTCCACGATCTCAAGTCTATTATTGAAGTATTTTTGGATGAACTCACTGCTCATTCTCTATTATGATAATGCGTCATCCCTATCACTTGATATTGGTATTCGAAAGATGCCGACACTATTCAGTTAGATTAAATCCTCATAAGTGCATCTTTTGCGTGAAGTCAAGTCATTTGTTAGGATTCATCGTTTTGAAAGAGGGTATAAGAGTCGACCCTTTGAAGGTTGAGGCAATACTTCAGTTGTCTCCCCCGAAGAATATTCGTCATCTTCAGTGTTTGCAAGGCATGGCAAACTTCTTACGAAGATTTGTTGTCAACTTTTCCAATCTGACTAGAGGCTTCATGCGTCTCTTGAAGAAGGACACTCCCTTTTATTGGGATGAGCGAGCCCAAGAGTCCTTCGATGCACTCAAGCGAGCCCTAGAATCGGCCCCGGTGATTAGTCCTCCGGATTATAGCCGTGATTTTTTATTATATGTGGCCGCGTCCTTAGAGACGATTGGTATGGTTTTGGTTCAAGAGGATGAGGAGCTCCAAGAGCATGTCATATATTATCTGAGCCGAAACCTTATTGATGCAGAGAGTCGTTATTCTCATGTCGAGAAGCTTGCCTTAGCTACTATACATGCGGTTCAGTGTTTGAGACCGTATATTCTCCTTCGCCAAACCTTGGTTGTGGCTCATGTCAATCCATTTCAATTCGTCCTCACCCGAAGGATGATTGGGGGAAAGTATAATAAATGGATTGTCATTCTGCAAGAATTCGATCTTGAGTTTGTTTTGGCAAAATTGAAGAAGTCTTTAATTTTTGCAGAGCTTATATCGGATTTCCCGAGCGAGGCCGAGGAGTTGGTTTGTGAAGATACGTTTGCCGATGAACACATATTCTTAATCTCAACATTAGACCCATGGTATGGGGATATCATAGTATATCTACAAAGACAGAAGACCCCTACTCACCTCTCGCGAGATGAACGACGACGATTACGTCACGTCTCTAAGAACTACCTTATAGTGGACAATAATTTGTACCACCATGGGGTAGATTCCATTTTACGACGTTGTTTAACTCATGCGGAGGCTTAGGTTGTGCTGAATGATTGCCACAGAGGGGCGTGTGGTGGTCATTTATCTGGGCTTTCTACAGCTCAAAATATTTTGAGAGCGGGTTATTTCTGGCCGTCAATCTTTAAGGATTGTGTTGATGCAGTCAAGAGGTGTCACCCTTGCTAGGTGTTCACACATAATATGCGCTCGAAACCTACCCTATTACATCCCATTATCACCGTCGGTCCCTTCACTAAGTGGGGGCTCGATTTTATGGATTGCAACCCAGCTTTGGCTGGGGGGCACCATCACATTATAGTGGCTGTTGATTATTTCATGAAATGGGTTGAGGCTATGCCTACAGTAAAATCCGATGGTGAGATAGCCGCTCGCTTTGTATTCAACCAAATTATTACTCGGGTCGGGATTCCAAAAGAGCTTGTCACTGACCATGGCTCGCACTTTTAGAACCGTATGATGGAAGAGTTGGCATCCAAGTTAGGGTATAAGCAAGAGCACTCCTCTTCTTACTACCCCCAAGCGAATGGATAGGTAGAGGCAGTGAATAAATCACTCAAATCCATTCTCCAACGAACCATTGCATAAAGCAAGACGAATTGGCACATTATGTTATATCTTGCTTTGTGGGCATATCGAACCGCGGTTAAGAATGCCATTGGTTTTTCTCCATATCAGCTTGTACATGGAGTGGAGTCGATACTGCCGGTTGAATGCGAGATTCCTTCGTTGAAGCTAGCTGTGGAACTCTTACCAGACACTTCACCTTTGGAGGAGCGTTTGGTTCACCTTTAGCAACTTGATGAGCAACGTCGGGATGCCTTGGTGGCTCTAGAGGTTAATAAATGTCGTGTTAAGTTCCAGTACGATAAGTCTGTCCATCCAAGAGTGTTTAGTGAAGGAGACTTGGTCCTTTTGTGGGATCAATCGAAAGAACCCTTGGGGGCAGGGAAATTTAATCCTATGTGGCATGGTCCTTATGCGGTCAAGCGTGTGTTAGAGAAGGGTGCCTATGAGTTAGTGGATTACGAAGGAACAACTTTGGAGGAGCCTAGAAATACTATGCATGATCTTTAACCAAGGCTGCTTGTTGTATATTATTGTATAGCTTTGCATAGTTAGGTCTTTTTCTTATCGTGATTGGGTTTGTGATTAGTTTCCATTTCTTTTGGTAGATGTCAATGGAATCTTCCACCTACATAGGATTCGTGGATGGTCCAAGCCGTCACACTCAACACTCAGCCTCTGCTGCTTGGGTGATTTATACTCCTATGGGTCAGGTATTGTCTTCAGGAGGTGTATGTCTACGGCCATCTTCCAACAATGTTGCTGAATATAGCGCCATTATTGAGCTTCTATGGGATGCCATTTCGCATGGTGTTCTATCTCTTAAGGAACGCCTTGATTCAGAGTTAGTAGTGTCACAACTCAATGGTTTGTACCATGTTAGAGATCCGACGTTATTGAGAAGGTTCTTACGTGTGAGATTGTTAGAACGACAATTTGACAATATAACATATATACACATTCCAAGAAATAATAATCAAGTTGCTGACTCATATGCTAAATACGTGTTAGATTGGAATTTGTTTCATTCATAATAAATTAATCATAAACACATTTTTTACACATGTAAATAAATAAATCGATCACCATAAAACTTTTTTATATACATAAAAAATGTGGTAATACATAGTGTCATAATAAAAAATTTGGGGCTTTTAAAGCCACCATCATATAATACACGGTCGTACAAAACATATACACTCCCAGGTGTCTAATCCTGTGGAGGAGGAGGAGGGTTGTGATCATGGAACGTCACTACGGCTCTAGCTAGCCATCGAAATAAACGCATCCATGCGCATGGTACACCCACCACCTGCCGCTGCATGGCCTCGGGAAAGTCCTTGACTTGTGCTATGGGAACTCTATGAGTCGGTCTCACAAAGTTGGTATGAATGCTTTGGAGCGTTCGCTCCACATCCACACTCGTGATGACATCTCCTTTTCCCCTCCATCTATGACGAGGGAAGCCCTCTGGCTTCCGTGGTCCCACATCTGCACGTAAATGGTAGATGTCACTATGTGTTGTCGCGCAAAAACATGTCTTTTTGATTCCACATAATCAAGAAAATACAAAAAAATTAAATAACTCAAAAAATTTAAAAAGAGTGAGGGTTGAGATTCGTTACCTATATCGTCGTATGCCGATCTTGGTGTTAATGGCATGTTTGGATCCCCCCAGAAATTTATCCTTGCATAGGGGTAGTCATCAATGGAAACAATCTGTCGTCGCCACCATGGAAAGAAGTCAGCTGGATATGGGTTGGACACCCTACCACCCCCCAGTCTGCGCATAGCATCTGCCCAACGCCGTTGGGCTGGATCTGGAACCCCGTGGAGAGGAATGTCCACTCTAGGGCTCAATCCTGGAACACGCTTGAAGAAAAACGTGCTTAGAATACTGCTGAACCTGAAGTTCCGTACCCTGCCTGCCTTACACTCATTGAGCTGGTGTTTCATGTTGCTCAGTAGTGTAGTACTCCAGTTATAGATTGTGGGTCTCATGCACTCCACTACATAGAACATCAGAGGCCGAGAGGCCTGGTGGAATGATGCTAAGCCTACTATCCTACCTAGCGTCAGTAATATGGCCTTTAGGCCCAGCACCTGTATAGCATTGGTAGGGACTTGACTCCCCACCTTCTCAGTATCTGGGTAGCAGTACACAACTATGTACTCATCGATAGTCAGGCCACCTCCTGGCCCACCTCAAGAACGAAGGTTCACCACCTCCCCTCATCTAGACAGCCCTGTGATAAAGTATATGTCCTCCACCTCTATGGTGAGGGACATCCCATCAATATGAAAGGAATCCGAGTCTGGATCCCAATAGTCTACCAGCATCTGTAGCAGTCTTGCTTTGGCCCTCAAACCACCAAGACACCAAAACTTGTAGAGTCCACATGCACGAAGAGCTTGTTGAACCATTAAGTCGTCCCTTATTGCTTCCTCTACTTCACCATGCTCACGCTCTCTCCACTCTAGCACCATCCTGCAAAATAAATTTCAAAATTACCCATTAGTTTATTGAAAAATCACATGCGCAGCCTCATACGTGACTGTTTTGAAAACAACCGCGTATGTACGCGGGTTTGTGGCCCTTTTCCGCGTATATCTAGCCCTATAGGCGGAAAAAGCCTCGATTTCTGTGTGGGCTGTAGCACACAGTTTGGGATGGCCTAAAAAATCATTTGACCATGAAAATCTATAAAAATTATATCAAAATGCAAGAGGAGAGCATGAGTAAATACCTGGAAGAAACGGTTGTGAATTCCGTCGGCTGGATCTCTTGGAATTTGCAGTGGAAAATCAAAGCTCAAATGGGTAAAAGTTTCAAATGATTTATATTTTTTACTATTTATAGAAATTTTTTCAAATATTTGAAAATTTTTACCCCCTTTCCTATAGTTTCGACATTTTCTAACCATTTTGGACCGTTTTTGACATAATTCGTGATGTAGAAGACCTTTTTCAGTGCCGTTTCAGCCATTGGAGTGACCCGTTTGTGCCGATCTCAGGTATCATGTCTAAAATGGCATATAGGTTAGGTTTCACCACCATTTTCATTTTGCATGACCTTATGACCATATCACCATGACCTTAGGTACGAACCCACTCTATTATGTCACAGAACCTTCTTGCTGCTTTAGAAGTGGCATGCTATGAGTGGTTATGCTTCACCTTACATGTGTACCCTAGTTAGCGCCTTATTTGCATTTGGTGCCCATGTTGATGTTTTCTCCTTTAGGGTGTGGGAGTCTGTTGTATAGTACTGCCATGACATTTCGCAAGAGCCTCATACTCCTCTTGATCTTATGCTGGCCTATTTCCCATAGGACTCCCCTATGTCAAGTTGTGAATGCATTATCATGAGCTTTGCCTGCCTTATTGAGCTTTATGCCGACTCCACTGACATTGCGTTTCAGCCATATAGCTTGAGCTTGTCTCATGTCTAGCCATGCAGAGCCATTGTTTATATCATTCGCATCTTGATTTCCCTTTTTACCGAGAGGGGATTTTCCCCCGAGTGTCGATATCCTACACATGTATCCTTGCATTGAGCATAGGTATGTTCCACTACTTGGAACTAGTTTGTTTTCCCTTATGACACTCGTCTCCTCCTAGTTTGTAACTATAAAGCTAGTTTATTCTTTTTTCAAGCTTTTCAAATAACTGAAAAAGTCCAAAAAAAAATAAAAAAACCAAAAAGCCGGACAAGGAAAGATGTTATCTTTGGAGGCTATCGAGTCGTGTCACCTTCGAACAGAGCACTGTATATCACATCCATTGGTTGGGTTATATTTTGAATTTAGGAGCTGTACTTGTTTATCTGAGTTTATCTCCACCGACTGGTTAAGGTTCTATTCCCTATGGAGCCTCTGTTGATGCCTCCTGTGTCACAGAGATGTCCTTGTTTGTATATCGAGTCTATGCTGCCTTCATTCAGTCACCATACATCGTTATGCTCTTGTTCGAAGGAAGTTGAAGCCTGTGTCGGCCATTCCTCAGTTATCTTGACTTTGCATGTCGGCCATTCCCGGTACAGTTACTGGTTCGTGCACCTTATGATCGATTCCTTCCACATTATACAGCTTTACTGAGTACCTCGTGTTGGATGATGGGGGATGCCTTAATTCCCTCCTTCCAGCGGATTTCATCCCATCGACTTCAGAT
>LPNX010713909.1:282805-300146 GCA_001517045.1 Pseudotsuga menziesii
TTTTCATTATTGGTGGGTGATCTCGCGTCTATTAACGATATACATCAATGACCGGTAATCAGACAATGGACTGCTATGTTCGACCTTGACACCACTATTCGCATAGTAGGACATGTACTCGTAGCGGTTTGTGTAGAAGACTTTCCAGATTGGTGGAATCTCTTATATGCTACCTCCTTGATCGTGCCAGTGTTCATGAGATTTCAGCTCTCGTGACTTGATTCCAGTATATGTCAGAAATTTCCAGCCACTATGGAGATCTTGATCTATTATATATCTTCAGCCATTATGGAGATCATGGTCCTTTGTATATATTCATCATGGATATTCTGATCTATGTATATTGTACTTGGCGATGACCACATATGTGATATCATGTATTATGCCTATTGATGGCCATTGTACTCTTATGTATCTGGGACTGCTATATGTACTTACAGTTATATGCAGAGTTGTATTATTGTACTATGCTGATTGGGTGGCTGGTCTTCCATTTGGGATCCTTCATCACTCCACTTCTGGGATGGACTTATAATGTATTTCGGCCATCGTATGACCCCTCTGACCTCACACATTAGGGGGCATCTGTTATAGCAAATTTCACCACTCTAGGTGAATCACACTTTGTATGGCCTTCCCCTATCTCGTTGCAGACTCCTTAGACCCCATGGAACACTTTTTGTCCTTTTATGTTTCCTTGATCATCCCTAAAAACACATGAAAAATGATACACGCGACTTTTTAACCTATAAGCGCGTATATACGCGGGTTTGACCACTAAAACCGTGTACATTGAGATGTGTGCATAATCCAAATCCTTTTGGAGTTTTCCTTGACATGGATCCGACTCATTTGACTCCTGGCCTTCCATATGCCTTGAGATCGCTCGGATTTGACCTTTCATTATCCCTTTGAAAAGCTATATAAGGAACCTCTTGGTACATTGAAGGCATAAGAGAGAATTGAGAGCAAAGAAATTATAGTCCATTGTTGCCGGAACTTATGCTTGAGTCTGCATCCCTTTGTCCCTTGGAGCACTTTTGTGTTCTTCCCAAGCTTGCCTTTTGCTTGTGATCTTGCTATCAAGAGATGGAGGATTGAAGTGGTGGAGGCCCAAGTGGGGGATTCAGTTTCTCCAGTTCACAGACGTGCTGTCAAAGGTTTTATCTTGTAATCTCTGATTTATATTAATAGAAATATCTTTTCCTGTCCAATAATGTGTATTGGAATGAATATTGTATCCATTGGATTATGTCAAATGCTTTTACATTATTGATTATATATGCTAGAATAGATATAACACCATGGTATATAGAATGCTTGTATTGTTTACTTGTTCTTGAGGAAGTAATCTATCAATTCAAGCTGGAGATTGGAAAGCTCAACGGGGATCTACTTCAACCGTCCGGAATAAGGTACGAGGTCTGATCCTTTAGTGTTAGACATTTAATTTCTATTGCATATTGGAAAGGATTGATTTCTGAAGTCAAGCTATCTGTTGTGGTAGCCCAAGCCATAGGAATTTCTCTCCATAACAGAATTGGCGACTTCACTGGGGAGTTCCTAGTAGTTGTCCTTTGGGGGTTGTTTTCTCGGCATTCAATGTATTTGAATTGCTCTTTCTCTCTTGTTTCTATGTCGGGTCTAGGGGCATGTATGCTTGGTAGAGTCTGATTGGTGTGAAGTTTGTCTCAGCCTGTTTGTTTTCCTTGATTTTATGCACCTTTTCTTCATGTACGCGGGTTTTTGATTTACAGTTGCGTATACACGTGGTTTCCTCAGCGATTTCTGCGTATACACGCGGGTTTACTGTGAACAATTGCGTATACCCTTGCTTTTGACTTTTTATGGAAGATAATTGGTTGTTGGGTGATTTCTGATAGTTGCTGAGTGTCCTTTGGCATTGCTTGAGTCTGTTTAGACCTCTGTTTCTGACCAGAAACGTTGTTTTTAGCTTAATTTTTTTTTAAGAAGGTTCTTGTCATGGCATTTTCGATTTTTTGTTTGAGATTAGTGCATTAGAGTTCGTTTATGTTCTTCCCTTCAAACAATTTGGTTAGGGCATCAAACATAGCTTTAGGTGTCTTGAGAGAGGACACCTATGGTATGAGATGATCCTTGATAGAATCAACAATGATTCTCTTTGCCATAACCAACTTATTCTTATGTAAGGCCTTTTCCTCATATCCCTCTGGAACTAGAATCTCCTCATGGATGTAAGAGTCCAACTCATTCTCTTCCAGGACCAGGGAGATCCTATACTTCCAAGATCGAAAGTTATCATCTCCTCAAGATTTTCATCAATATTGGTATGATGAGACATCTTAACTGAGAACCTCAAATGGAAATACAAAATATTTAGATCTTACCAGGTCAAGATGTCAGATCTGGATTCGGAGCTGAAAATCCTGTAGAGCTGGTTCAGGAGAAAATTAGGGTTTTGCTTTTTCGGAATTATGTCCAATCAATTGCTTTGAATTTGATCCCTAACTTCAATTTTAGGGAGGAGATCAATTCAGGTATGGGCTTACTGAAAAATTCCTCTTCTGTGAAAAGCCCTAATTTCCGACAGTAGTGTCGGGTCCAAAACTGAAAAACCTCAGAATTGGATTCTGCTTCGACAGAAAGATGCACCCTAGGGAGGAGATTTATTCCACCCTACTTTTGCTAAAAATCTATGGAGAAAGATCCACAAAATAGGAATCCCTAGTTCCCGTAGTTGCACAGTGTCTTCTCCTTAGGTTAGCTTTGATCCATGTTAGTTTTTCAACATTAAGCTAGCATTATTAGGATCTTTAACTGAGATAATAGCAAGTACAACAATAAAAAAAAGAGACAATGAACACAGTGTTTTTCCTCGGGGAAACCATAAATGGAGAAAACCTCGCAACTTGCTTAGAGATAGAATCAACACAAAAATAGTAAAACCCAAAACAGTAAGTGATCTCCCGACGGCAGTAACCTTCTTCTTATCTAGCCCCAGTGTCTTCTCCTTCCTCAACTATGTGCTACACTTGAGTGTGTATGTGATGTGTACTAAATAGAGAGTGCAGCTCTCTATTTATACTAATATCGACATGACTAAAACCCTACTAGGCCCGACCTCTCTAGGAGAGTCTAATAACCCTAGTGTTCGAGAACTGCAGGGACTTTAACCCTTAGACAATAGGAGGGTTACCCACAATGACTTGACATGACTTGTTTACATTATAGATCTTCCCAATCAGAACATCGGGGCATGACATGACATAAGTACATCCAAGAATAAACATCGGGTTACAATAGATAATAAATACAAGTGAATACATTCCGAAGTTACAATTACATCAACAGAGGATTGGGACCGTACTCTTTCCTGAATACCCAACTACCTAGACGACACATGCGTAATAGCTCACCGAGTGCTGTTCTCAGTGTATTGCTTCAAAAATACGACCAAAAGGATTTTCTCAGATGGTATAGGTTGCTAGAAGGGTCTTCTGATATACACAAGGTATGTGGGAGCTCAAATCCGTGTTAATGATGTATGATGCATACCTGTTTGAAATGGGATTTTCGATATACCATCAAGTACATGAAGAAATTTTTGATATACTTCGAGGATACGTGAAAATCCGCTCGATATACCAATTGGTACGTGGAAGAACCACAAAGTACCCAAGATGTAGTGCAGGAAAAGAATGACAACTCCTATGTTTATAAATGTCGGAACACGTCTTCTAACCTATCACTCAAATTACTAATTTTAACCTTAGCTACTGTTCAATTTTATCTTGACGGTTAGTGAATGCTTGTGGAGTGTGTAGTAATTGCAAGATTAAATGATCTAAATGCAATGCAAATTTTCTTTTCAATGAAACCTAGATAGAGAAAATGAGAGATTTTTTCCTTTCAAGCAATAAATGAAAACACCATGCAACTTTAACAACTCCTTCAAGCTTCTAAAAATTTTTAGACACACAAAACCTCTTAATGCTATACCTAAAGATATTTCTAACACAAAAATAAAAAAATTCCTAATGCCTTAATTTATATATTTTTCTCACTTTTAAAACTCAAAAGAATAACTCCTACTCTATATTATCAATCAGCTTCAAAACACCTAATCAAATTAAAAGTAACAGATCTAACTTTTCTTTTGTTTTTTGATGTATTTTGGAAATAGAAATGCAAGGAACAAAAATCACTCTAAAAAAGTGCAAGAAACTACAATATTTTTCCTTCTTATGGATCTGGAAAGAAATTATAAGAGATCTAAATGAAAACTATAAACCCAAGACCGAAACTTCCAAACACAAAATCACTTAGTTTTACAGCCTTTACTAAGATAAATTTTCAATATTTTGACTAAAAAAAACACATTTAGGCGAAGTACACATTGCTAGACCTGTCCAATAAGAAGAACAAAAAATTGACAGAACCCAAAACCAAGCAAAAAATTCCAAAAAGAAACTCTAGAGTTGCATATGGCCTACCTCAGCAAACCCTGTAGGGTAGAACCAAAGTTTCCTTTGTTGGCTGACGCTCTTTACTCTCTTAGAGACAACATCGGTGGTGCACTATGTCTCTGGGAAAATGACATTGGTGACGCTATGTGACAACATACAAGAGGCGTAAGACAGGGGTCAGCGCCATGTCAAAGTGACCCAGGTGCGACAACAGATCTATAGACCCAAAAATAAGATAAAACCTTCAACATAAGAAATTAAAAATCAAACTGGAATTTTCTGACTATAAACACTAACCTGAGGAAGAAGATGGAACTATATAAAGATGAATTTCACACCTTAACTATTCAAATGTGCAAGAGAATTTTTTTTTAAGAGCTTTTAATCAAAATCAAAATCGAAACCCATAGATCTGATTAGTATCCCCAGTATGGTTTCCAGTTTTATCAATCAATGCGGAAACAAATTGTTTCCCTAGTCTACATGGGGTAGATCTAGAAAAAAAGACTCACAACAATGCATCCTCTCCCTAGATTGTTAAATTACTTGAATGCCAAGCTTTCTTACCTCATTGAGAAGATGATCCTTGCCTTGTGATTTTGTTACGATCAACTGTACCTGCAAAAGAATGCAAGGAACATGATACAAAAGTGAAAGAAATAAGAGAATTCAACGATCTATACTAATGATCAAGGATTAAAGTAATGAATAAATGATATTAACACAGATCATTCATGGGAAATGGGAACACATTTGTATTAAAAATAAAAGAGAAGAAAACTACAACCAAATACTTGATGTCGAAGCTTTGTTCTCACAATGTCTTTTGACTCACAACCACAATCTCTACAAACTTTACAAATCTCACTCACAAAGCCATACTCTTTACCTCCTATACTAGCAATGATTTCAACAGCATAAAGGTGCGCTCTTGGTCCTCTTCTATCATGGACGTGACTTGTTCCCTCATTGAGATGACTTAAGTCACTTAAGTCACTCAAATATCATAAAGTCAGTTTATAAATTCACTTTATAAATACACATGAATCTATAAAATCATTTTATAAATCCACTTTATAAAGTCACCTAAGTGAGACATTTGATCAGACTCCTGCATCCTAGGCACAATAAATGTAGACGTACCTTTAAGCTATAAAATCTAACATGAAGTAAAAGAATTTCCTTCACGAACACTTTGACAACTTGGCTTGCGGTATATGTTCTTTGAATTCCACAAAAATGTGCATATTTTGTGTGTCTATCCACAACCACAAAAAATGAATCCTTTCTTTGTGATTTTGGTAAAATTGTAATGAAGTCCATTGATATATATTCCCATATTTGATTAGGTATACATGTGTAAGGGTTAAATTAACCTTGGAGGCTTGACTGTCTCAACTTTATTTCTTTGGCACACCTAACATTCTCTTACAACTATTTGAATATATTTCTTCATTCCTTCGCCAAAAAATTCTTTTTTGATCCTTTGATAAGTTTTAAGGAAACATGAATGTCCCGCCATTAGAGAGTTATGATACTCTCTTAGTATTTGTTCTTTCAACATTGGTTGAGGGCATACAAATATTCTACCATTGTACCGAATGATACCTCTCTTCCATTCCCAATGTTCCATAGAGATATTCCCTTCTTTTAGACATCATATTTTCTGTCTAGTACTATGATATTTTTTTCATTCACGGTGACTTTATTTTAACCACACAAGAATGGAAGATGTCATGTAATATAGTTGGAGGATTCTTCTATTCTGGAAAGGACATTTGCTACCAAATTTTCCTTCCTTATTTTGTTGATTATTTCAAAATCAAACCCTTTCATTTTCAATACCCATTTTTGTCTCTTCTGATGACACTCTGTGTTCCAAAAAATACTTTAGGTCGTCATGGTATGTCTTCAATTTAAAGTGTCTCCCAATGAGATATTGTCACCATTTTTTTAATGTATGCAAAATTGCTACCATTTATTTTTCATATGTATATTTCACCAGGTAGTTTTATTTCAAAATCCAACGCTCTCCTTTCTTGCATCAATACTATTCCAATTCTTTGTCTTGATTCATCACATTCTACTATGAAAGTATTTCTAAAGTTGGGTGTTGCTAATATTGGTGTAGAAGACATAACATCTTTTAGGAGCAAGAATACCAAGGTAGATTTTTTCGTTTGATCCAAATGATTTTTTCTTTAAGATGAGTGAGTGGACTTATAATGCATGTATAATTCTTAACAAATTTCCTGTAATACCCTCGACTAAAACCAAAAAATACTTATTTTCTTAGGAATAAGCCATTTTGTGATGGCTTTAATCTTTTGATGATCCAGTTTTACCCCTTCTCTTGAAACGATATGACCCAAGTACTCCAATTCTTGTTTCCCAACAATACATTTGGATCTTTTTACATACAATTGATTGTTCTAAAGCATTTATAGGACTTGATCCACATGTTTAATGTGTTATTCCCATGATTTGTTGTATATAAGTGTATCATCAAAGAAAACCAACAAAACATTTTGACGATAAGGTTGAATTTTTTTGTTCATAAGGCTTTGAAAAGTAGAGAGATCAATAGTTAACCAAAAAGGCATCACCAAGAACTCATAGTGCCCTTCATGTGTTCCAAAAGTTGTTTTGGTACTGTTTTCTTTTCTTAATCCGATTTTAGATCTAACTTTGTGAAGTAAGCCACTCCATGTACCTCATCTAATAGCTCATCAATATTTGGAATGTGGAATCTATCTGTAATGGTGATTTTGTTTAGATTTCTGTAAACAAGGTACATTCTTCAATCGTTATCTTTTCTTTTGACCATCACTATTGGTGCTAGAAAGGAACTCTTTCTTGGTTGAATAATACCTACATCAACATGTATTACCATTTTCTCAATCTTTCCTTTTTGTTGATGTGGATAACTATGCTGTGTTTTATTAGGAGGATTGCTTTTGTGAATGTGTTCAATTTGATGGTCATGATCTGATCTAGATGGAGGCAGTCCTTTAGGAACATCTTGGAAGACTTTATGGTGATTTTCCATAGTACATTTTAAGTCATTTGGTAGGGTTTCATCTTCGTGCTTCACTTATGTAGAGTAAATTCTATCAATAACTCCACAATAATTTTTTTAGGAGTTTTTTCCATTCTATGAGAGCTCATGATCTGAGAGGGTGGATATTTTAACCCTTTCTTTTCATATTGATTTTTCTCCAATTCAAATCTCATGAATAATTCATTATAGTTCGTAGAAAATGTACCCAAGGTTCTCAAACATTAAATCCCTAGAACAAAACCAACTCCTCCAATGGGAATAAAATACATGGGGGTTGATAGATTATAGTAGCCCTTACTAAGTTTAATGTTATGTAATTTTACTCCATACTCAATAATTCCCCCTTAGAAACCAATACTTGAAAATTTGTCACTGGATATACAAAACAATTGTGGTGCTCTGCTAATTTTTATCAATGAAATTATGTGCACTACTTGAATTGATTAGTACTATGACCCTTTGCTTCTTAATTTTACCTGCAATCATGAGGGTTTTGGCTGATAACACATCTGTAAAGGTATAACCCAATGCTTCACATCGGTGTGGATCTATGTTGTGAAAAAATTCTACATATTTTCCTTGCTTTTGTTGGTTAATAAGTTCTTCCTCACTTATTTTTGTTGATGCATATATTTCCTCCTCATTATTCTCCAAAGTGAAGAATGTTGTTTCTTGATATTGATTTCATTTATACCATTTTATATTACAACCAAAACATATTCCTTTTTCTCTTCTTTCATCCATGTCCTTCTATGTTATTCAAGTTAGTTGAGGTAGTGTTTCCCTATGAGACAAACTTATTTCTTTGCTTCATGCATATGTTCAACTACATACTTTTTTGTAGACTTATTTTTTGTTGAATATGACGAGAGTATTGCATAGCTTTCATAACATTTTCAAGTTGTTTTTAGAAAATATTATGTTTAATGTATTATTTTAATCCACCCATGTAAACTTCTAACAGATACTGCTCACTTATGTTGTTCACCGTTGTGGACAATATTTGAAACTCTGAATTATAGTCTTCCATGTCATCTAAGTGCTTGATTCTTGTCAAATTACTAAATACAGACTTTACCACATCCAGCTTCTATGTATCTTCTAAATAGAATCTAAGTATAATGATAAGAAGGAGGATTCCTTTTAACTACACATTAATACCATTGATATGGTTTTATATAGAAATACAATGTAGCCAAGGAAATTCTTTTCTTATCATCCATACAATTATGTAATTCAAATAATTGATCTATTTGGTTCACCCATGTAAACACAATTGTTCCATCAAATTTTCTTAGAGTCAACATTGTGAATCAACTAGTTCCTTGGTCTTGACTTAAACCCATGATGATGTGGATTATCAATTGTCAGGGACTCAAACCTCTTATTCTCCAATTGTTTCTCAATTTTCTTATTCCATGATTGGAATAGGTCCATCTTGTTGTACTTATTGTCTTTTGGAGGTGTTGTATTTTGGTTAAGAAGTCCAATTATATCCTTCACAAGTTCTTCCCCCACGCTTTCAAGGCCCCCATTGAATTTTTGGAATTCACTTTTCCTATCTCCTTTAAATTATTGGAATTCATTCTTATTTGCCATATCCAATATTTCCACCTTTCTTAGCATTGTATCTTCAATTTTTTTTCCTTTTTTTGGGTAAGATTCTTGAACCCAAAGTTCAATTCATCATGCTCACCATGTGTCACATTTGATTATTGAGGAGGTTTAATTAGAATATGAAAATATTCTCCACCTCCTTCCATTTGAGCCCACTAATATATATTATATTTCTACTTATTTCCTCTTTATCATGCCTTTTGAATCAATGAAAACAAATACTTCAATTCAAAGTTATGGAAGTTTCATGTTAACATAACATGCAATACCCAGTTTGTAGGATGTCTTTGTGGTTGACCTTTCTCTTGAATTATCTATAAATTCCCCCCCTATCTAGGTTTGATATTTCCTTCCATAGTATATTGGTATGTATTCTTTGTAATGCAACATGTTTGACCCAATTATAATGTGCCAAGGGAGAGTTATGGTAACTTTTTCAAAACTAGTTATTTTTTGACCTTTTCAGGAGAGGGACCTTGTACAACCTACCACGTGTCCAATTTTCATTATCTAACTCTAAAATGTGTCTCCCAAAAAATATGGACCATCTTATTTATTATGCAACAAGTCTCACTCAATTTGGATCTCTCTAGCTTAAAATATAGCATCTTTACCCATAATACTTGTTTGAGACTAGTTTTTGGATTAGTAAAAAACTCTAACTTCCACAAGGTATAAATCCAAATATGTAATGAATAAGTACCTAAAATTCATGCCACAGACAGTTCACAATTTCCTTTGAGGCTCCTCCAAGTTTCATTGTTTAAAATGTCTTGGAAAAAAATTATAGTGAAAATTCCAAGATGACTCCTTTTGTAGTGTCCAAGCTTTGATACCAAATTTTATGCACTAAATTCCCCAAAGATCATAAAATAAGAAAGAGATACTAATCCAATTCCTTATGAATGAAAACAAGACATGACTAAGAAGCCTCTTTGAGGGGGGGACCTTATTATACAATGTAGAAAAGACACAAGACAATATGAGATGATTATACAAATGAATCTCCTTTGTTATTAATAAGAGATGAAGTGATCATTAAGTAACCTAATACTAAACCAACCTAACCATACCTAATATAATAATAATGAATGATGGTTAGGTCCTTAATAAGGCATAACTTACATGGTTTTTATACATTAAGCTGAGGAGATTGCACTATCTTATCTATAAGTAATAGAAGAGTATGACAAAATGGATACCTTGTTTTTTTTATTTTGATGAGTATTTAATAGAGCCAACTATATCTAGAGACCTTATGTACATTGCATCAACATACAAGAAGTTGAATAAAAATTATTTGGTCCCTTGGAAATGTAGTTATAAATGATTTAACATGCAAAGATGGATATGCTACTTCAAATGGAGATGGTTTTGTGGGTGCTTGGTTATAGCTACCTAATATGGAAGGCGGGAATACACTCCAACATCAGTTTGGATCTTGTGGATCTACTTGGTGTAGAGGTTTTCATCAACAATTTGGAGGTGTGGGGCAGTCTCATGGGGTCAAACTACAACCATTTTGAGAGGGGAAACCTTGATATATCCAGTGGATGAGATCCTTGTCTTGATTCACACCCTTGCGATCTCACTGTTGTTAGTGATTGATGCTCATACAACTAGCTCGTGATCTCCCATCTCAGTCTTCTTGATCATTGTTAGACATATTGCAAATTGAAGTAAACAAAACTTGGATGGAGAGCTCTAAGCATTGTCACCTTAATGAAATTAGTGCTACCGTCCCCAATATTCACTCTTGTAAAGAGACTTTCTCTCATACCACATGTTGGGAATAGAGCGACTTAGCCATCAAACATTCATGCACAAATATCAGTCCATAAGAACACAATATAACTTGAAACCTCACATTGTAATGATCTATATTTCTCTAATTTTCAATAGAGTACAATGAGGTCCTTTATATTATAATAGGTGACCATAAAAAAATGCCATAATATAATTTCTTGTTCAACCATATGCATTACTATCTACCGCAATATCTCTCCTTAAATATCTCAAGTGATCTTCATGAGATCCTCATCCCTAAATTATCTCTTTGTCCTCATTTTTTTTTTTTTCATGCACACATTTGTGCATAATATTCATGATCATATTATTATAATGTTTTCATCCAATATCACAATTATGAATTATTCCTTCAATCTCTTGACTATAAATTTGAACTTTTATGGTTAGGTTCTTAATCAAAACCATATTTTAAAAAAAAAGGAGAAATTAATATTTTTATTATAAATTAAAAGAAAGCATTAAAATTAAAAAAATAATCATAATTATATAAGGGACATTGCAAATTGATGTTAGAGAAATGTTACAACACTAGGAGCTTTCTCGGTTCAAAGAAAAATAGATAATACTATAATTTTGATGTTACAATTTAAGATTGTATTATTACTCTTAGTGTTTGACCATGATCAATAAACAACTATTTCCACATAAGATTTACTAAATATTCACGAGACCGAGTCTAATGAAAAATGGAATCTTGAGACTCCCCCAGACATGACAAAAACTTTGAGAAGCTTGAAGGTAGAACTTCAAAATTGTAGCGCAGACAATGAGAAGATAATAAAAGCTCAAGAAAAATATAATGAACTAAATATTGTCATGTTGCATAATTTAACTAAAATTCAGGAACAAATGCATCATGGACATATTTCAAGCAATGTTGGTAAGATTCCTCCTTCGAGGAGAAGGTCCCATAGTGTTAAGAATCCAATATCCAGTAATGGGATATATACACCATCCAAATAGCTACAAATAATTCTGAATATTCATTAATTAGAAATGGATTAAGGTCTTATTCTCATAGACATAAAAAGAAGATTAATTCCAAAGACTATTTATAAGGGGAATTAAGAAAGGTAAAACCGCCAACCTTTGATGGTGAGGTGAAATTAGATGAAGAATCTGATGCATGGTTTCTTGGGATAAATAAGTAATTCCAGGTCCATACCTACTTTGTGAACATAAAGGCTAGAGTTATAATCTTAAATATGAATGGAAAAACATTCATTTGGTAGGGATATCTCAAGTAAGTGAAGAATACCATTGAAATAAAATCCACTTGGAAGCAATTTAAGAAACACTTTCAATAGAAATACCTTTAAAAAAGATACTATGATGATAAGATCAAATAATTCTATGATATGAAATTAGATAGTTGATGATGGAGGACAACAAAAGCAAGTTTTTGTAACTATTAAGGTATGTACTATATGTCAATATGGGAAGGTCAAATTTTATCACTTCCTGAGTGGGATACCTCAATCCTACAAATACATGATTGAATTTTATGATGATAAAAAACTTGATGAGACAATTAGAAAGGATAAATACTATTACAATTAGAATAACCATAAACCATAGTTCAATAATTCATGGAAGGAAAATATAAAAGATATATTTGAATAGACAAAGAAGGGATTCAAGCCTTAATAGTATACAAGTTAGTCGACGAGTTCCAACCAATTTATCCAACATGTAGTAGTTTTCGATAGAACTACCCAACACATAGTGGAAACTAGCAGACAAGATCAGTGGGAAGGATACCAGGTGATCCTTTGAAAGGGACTTCAAAGTGGTGGTGATGTGGAGAAGAATTAGATATTGTCCTAATAGAAAAGAGAATTATAGGGCTGTTCACAACATTTAAGAAGCTACAACATTGAATAATCTAGGAATGACCATTCCTATAATAAATGTTGCTTTGGAGGATAGACAAGTTGACCACAAAAAATATACGGTAGAAGTGGAATGAAAGATCACCAAGCAATTTGTTTCTATTTTGATTAAACTAGGGTCTAGTCATAGTGTCATTACATTGAAAATTTTTGACTTATGTGTTCTTAAAAAATGCAAGCATAAGAAATCATAGTTAGTTCAATTGACTACATGAACTATGAGAAATGTAAGTGAGTTGGTAGAGGCATGGCCACTAGACATGGATGAGATTTTCACATGGGAAAACTTGAATATATTTCCACTTGGGTCATTTGATGTTTTCATTGGCATGGATTGGTTAGTGGCACAAAATGTGGAACTCAATTTCTATCATAAAACGTTTGAATGTATAGATGAAAATGGAAATCCAAATACTATCATAGGAATTAAAAAAGATATATCTATAATATATAATTCAACCTTAAAATTGAATAAGAGATTAAAAAATGGATTCCAGTTGTATGTAGTTCATGTAATGGAGACAACAAAAAGTCAAGGACTAAAGTTTGAAGATTATCCAATACTTCAACAATTCAGTGATGTGTTTCCAAATGAGATATCTGATTTACCTCCTTAAAGGGTCACTAAATTTTTGATTGATTAATGTCTAGAGCAACAATTGTATCCATAACTCCTTATCGAACGAATTGAGTTAATACATTTGAAAATGCAACTGCAAGAGTTGTTTGAAAAATGATATATCAGACCAAGTGTGTCTCCTTGGTGAGAACTAGTCTTGTTTGTGAAGAAGAAAGAAGAGACTCTCAAATTATGCATGGACTAAAGATAGTTTGACAAATTGATAGTGTAAAACAAGTACTCATTTCCTCAGATTAATGATTTGTTTGATCAAGTAAGAGGAGAAAGGGTATTCTCAAATATTGACTTGAGATCATGATATCATCAAGTCAAAGTTAAAGATGAATATATTCATAAGGAAACCTTTATGATGAGTTATGGTTGTTATGACTTTGCGGTTGTACCATTTGGAATTACCAATGCACTGGATACATTCATGTGCCTCATGAACAATGTTTTCAATAAGTATTTGTATAAATTTGTACTAGTTTATATTGATGACATCCTTATTTATTCAAAATATGAAGAAGAAAACAAAGACTATCTCAAAATAGTTTTGCAAATATTAAGAGAGCTTCAATTGTATGCAGAGTTCAACAAGTGTGATTTCTATAAAAAATAAATTCATTACTTAGGAAACATCATCTCAAAAGAAGTAATT
The DNA here is from genome assembly GCA_001517045.1 of Pseudotsuga menziesii. NCBI lineage: Eukaryota > Viridiplantae > Streptophyta > Pinopsida > Pinales > Pinaceae > Pseudotsuga > Pseudotsuga menziesii. Next base: position 296,913 of record LPNX010713909.1, read on the forward strand.
GTAGTTGATCCATAAAAGATTAAATATATTATGGATTGGCCTACTATGAAAAATTGTGATAGATGTGAGACCATTAATGGGACTTGCATATTACTGTTGGATATTCATTAAGGGATTCTACAAACTAGGCCATCCAATAACTTCATTACAGAAGAAAGGCACAAGGTTTGTGTGTTTTCAAGAATGTAAATGATTTAAAAAAAAATTGAAACATCTTCTTACTAGTGTAATGAATCTAAAAATAATAGACACAAACAAAGATTGTGTAGTGTGTATAGATGCTTGTAAAGGATTTTGTGGATTTATTATATAGGATAATCATGGAGTGAGTTATGTGTTAATGAAACTAAACGAACATGAAAATAACTCACTCATGATCTATAACTTGTAGTGATAATTCATGCATTCAATATGTGGCATCATTACTTAATAAGTAAGAAATTTGTATTGATGACATATCATAGTGGGATGAAATGCCTATTTGATCAACCACATTTGAATGTTAGACATACTATATAGTTATATTTTATCAATGAAAATGACTGTGAGAAAAGACACATAAAAGGAAAAGAAAACAAAGTGGTTGACGCACTTAGTATAAGTATGCAAGTAATACATATGGAAACTATCAATATTTGTGAATATGGCTTAAAAATTAGAGTAAAAGGAGCATTTGTTCACCATTCAAGTAAAAAATATCTTACACCCATGCTTACACCAAGAACAACTTTAACATAAATATAATGGTTACCAGATGACTGAAGAAGGATTGTTCATCTATAAATATAAACTATACATTCCTAATTCAGAAAAATAAAAAATTATCATTATGGACGAAATACACAATAAACCTTATTTAGGACACCCAGTCTACCAAAAGATGATTTATAAAACAATGAATCAACATTATACTACAAGATGCATTGAGTTCTAGTAGGTCAAATACAGACAACAACATCTAGTAGGTATGTTACAACCCTTGCTATTTCTTGAGTGGAAATGAGAAGTAATAACAATGGATTTTATCACATGACTAACCATGATAGTGAAGCAACATGAAATATACTCATCTAACTTTTTTGAAAAGAACTCTTAGAGGAATTGGGCACATAATTAAACTTTAACATTTCCTATAATCGACAAAAAAATGATTAGATAGAGATAACAAATCAAATACTGGATGACAAGCTTCACATGAATGTCATGCACAAACCAACTAAGTGGAAATTTTACTTGCAATAGTAGAATTTGTTTGGAATAAGGGATATCATGTATCATTGAAAATTAGTCCATTTGAAGTAATTTATGGTATGAGATGTAATACTCCAGTGAGTTGGAATCATCAAGTGAACATAATCATGTTTGCATAAAAAATGCTTGAAGAAATGGAGCAAGATATTATCAAGATCAAGAAAAATCTAAAGACAACTCAAGACAAGCATAATAGTTATGCAAAGAGACATATAATGTATATAATTTAAAGTTGGAGAACATGTTTATCTTAAAGTTAAATCATAGAGGAGACTTTTGAAATTGAGAACTTGTACCAAGCTTGCACTTAGATATTGAGTCCATTTAAGATCCTAGAAAGAATGGGGAAGTAACATATAAAATTTCATTTCTTACTAATATTAAAGTACATAATGTTTTCTATGTTTCATTACTTAAGAAATATATATGTGATCCTAACCATGTTATTGATTGGGCTAATAGTATTTAGGTGCAACTAGAGGGAGTGTTCCAACTAGAACCCTTCTGCATTATAGTCAAGAAAGTAACATTTTTCAGGAACTAATCCCTCGCTTAGATAAAAGTGCAGTGGAAACTCTTTGGACCAAATGAGATTACTTGGGAAATGGAGAATGCCATGAGAGAGGCATACCATCTCTATTTGAGTCATAAATACTAATATAGTAATAGAACAACAAGGACACTGTTATTCCGAGGGGGAGGGGATGTAATGCCTCGGTTTCAATCCTTGTAATCACATGAACTCGATCTTAAATATGTTTAGATGCTTTGCATAGAAATTCTCTTTTACTATGCTTTATTATACCATGAAGTATAGTTATCATAGTAATTGTAAAGATTTGTAGACATGGATATTTTGTAATTGATAAAAGAATCAAGACTGAATAAGCACAAGCATATAAAGGGGATATGATACTGCAATAAGGGTAGTGGGAAAGGGTTTAAGGGAATTATAATATTCCTTATCCATATTTCCATTACCGAAACCCTTCGTTATTTTATGATGTTGAGCTTATTCTATAGTCTAAATTGAGGTAAAGAAAATTGACTTAACCAACTCTTAAATCTAAGTAGCCATCTCTTACATCCTAGGAAATTTGTCTTCCCTACATTACTAGAACCATGAAGAGTTGGATTAAGCCTCTCATTTCCATTATTCATACATGCAAATTAGGGGTAATTCAAATTTAAAGAGAGAACTATTTTTTGGAGAGATGTATAGGAGAGGAAATGAGAGTTTAAGCTTGGAAGAAGAGGCTTCCATACTAAGGAACATAGTATCAGTGAGATGCAACCATTAAAAACACGGAAGAAGAAAATAACCAAGAAAACATTTTCTAGTCATGAATGGACAATGGTGTGAAACTTTCTATGCCATTCTGAAGAACATTGGAGAGATAAAATTCAGAGGGATTGTTGAGTAGAGAAGGGAGAGTTTATTCTTGTATTGTGTGCATAGGTATTGTAGGTGAGAAATAATTGGTACAACTTAATATATCCATAGTAGTATACTTGGTAAATTAATCCCCTCACTCTTGAGTTAGAGAAACTATCCTAATAATGCTAGTAAATGAATCCCCTCACTCTTACTAATGGAAGATAATGGCATATATTATAGATGAGAACACCATGTAGATCCATGCTTCTTTTGATTTCACATAGATATTTCAGCTTTAGAAATTCAAATTTTGTCCACAATAGGAGAACCATCATAAAATATGGATGCTAAACTAGAATATTGGGTGTATTTGTATGACAATCACTTGTTCCATTAAACTACTAGCATGCTATACTGTATAAATGAGTGTTTTAGTAGCTCGAACTCATTCTCTCATGCCTTTGGCATTGCCATGGTAACAAGGTCATATTTTGTAGTAATTACAATGTAGCTAGGGTTTTCACCCTAGCTTGTGCTGATGAGCACCTACTAAGGAATCTGGAATCCTTAGTAGCAGTTCAATGATGTAAACAAAAATAAACTGA
>LPNX010713963.1:0-23399 GCA_001517045.1 Pseudotsuga menziesii
TGTTCCATCTTTTTTAATACAATTTGACATTGTTAATATAACATTGTATATGAAATTGGATCGTGGTAAAAAACAATTAAAATGTACACTTTTGTCATTACATAATTTATTGTAATTGTGCATTGTTCTCAAATTTATAACTTATATCTCCATACAATCGTAAAATCTATAAAAAATTGGGAACGTTACACATAGAAACATTCTTCGCCACACATGTATAATCACACTTAAAATACTGAACCATGAATATCTCAAGGGCCTTGATATGAAATATTTTTTATACCCTGAAAGTTATAATACAAAAATATAAGGCCTAGATCTATGGCCTGTCAATGTACATGTATCAAAAACATATTTGATGTACATGTGCAAACAAAAGTACATCTGTCCTGGACCGCGCCCCTATACTCTAAGTCTGGACTGTACATAAAAATACATATTTGTCCTGGACTAACACATCAAAATTATAACTTTATCTTGTTTTTCCCGGACCCTGATGTTCTTTGGCTCTGTCTATGACCACTTTGCATCTTTGGCGACTGCAAATCAATGACAATATTTCTTGATCAGGTAACTGAACTAGTACTTTCCATCAATAACAAAGTTTGAAAATTTAAAATATGACTCAATTGTAAATAAAACAAAGACTCACTGCATGCATCGGGGGTATAGGTGCTTGTGGTGTTGAGGGTGTAGCTTCCTCTTCTATACTTGACCTTGCAGTGAGCCTCATTGCCATGCTTCTCTGTGAATAAAAAAAAAAATTCAATTATCTCAAGAATTATCAACATGTACATGAATGAGAAAGTACTAATCAATTATGTAAAAAATGAACATCTCACCGAAAAAACAATTTCTAGGTGATGAGGCTGGTGCTCTTCAGTATTAAGAGGAGCCGTAGGTTGAACATCAACCTCAGTTGCATGCACTAATGGACCAGGGTGTGGCTACATTCACCAAATGATTAAATAGTTAGACATCATGCATGTCGAGAAACAATACAAATGAAATGTACAATTACAAATATTCAATTAGATGTACCTCACTGTGACTTATCCCTATTGTAGATGCGGCATTGATAGCGGCATCAAAAATCCCACTAAGTTCATGACTCTACATCCTGATGCTGTAAACATGCAAAAATAACATTAAGAAAAACCATTTGTGAAGTGAATACATAGCTAACCAACAACTTCCATTGGAAGTGTGTACATTACCGTGGGATGAGTAGGTTGATCCTCATGCACACCCACTCTGTTCAAGGAAGAGGGACCTCGTCTGGTGTAAACAACCCCCTTATCTATGTTTGGACTACAGGGGGATCCATACCAAAGAGGCGGTGCAGGGATCTACGATGATGTCTGCATTCATAAAGTGTTACCATAGTTAGACATGGATTTGAATGGATGGAATAATATGTACTAAAAAAATAACATGTTTCAATATACTTACCCCTTCTTGGGACATATCTCCACCATGGGAGTGACCGCTTCCATCAATTTCTTTCCCCTATTCAGATGTCTCTAGCATCTACAAGTTTAAAAATTATATTTATATTAGCGATCTATAAAGGAGTGTACAGTAAGAAATTTAAATAATTTGAACAAGATTCAATAATAACTCATGTACTTACATTCTTCAAGTAGTCGTAAATTCCACCTTGGACTATGTCGTTGATATCAATGTCTTCAGCATCACGTTTTAAGTGGGGTTCCTGCAACTTCAAAAATTGTAAATATTAGACATTTTAATAAATTAATCAAGACTAACACATGCATTAACAAAATTATACATGTAATAACAAAATGACAAGTGTTTAAATATTACCTCAATTGAGGTTCTCTGGGTCTCGGGTACAACCACACCAGGTGCAGTACCACCCCCGTGAGAGGCATCAATCTCCTGCAAGAGTAAATATTTCATATATATTACGAATCTTTTAATATGTTAGATATAGTATGGAACAATTAAAAATTAAACAATAATAGAGTTTTAAAACAATGTCCTTACCTGACCAACAGTCATTGTAGTGGTACCATGTCTTGGTCGAGGACCATAACAGGGTCCCTCACACGATGTGCAGATGTGCGGCTCACTCTGAGGCACATGGGATGTCGGTCTATCCCCACCAATAGATGTCCCTCCACCACTAGAAGCTAGTGGCTGTACACCAGCAGAGGAAGAGGGTGCTCTCTGGTCAATAGTGGTCATGTGTCGAGAGACCATCTTAGCTAGAGTAAAAAATGCATCCTGTGTCTGGGAAACCATGTCATGTGCAGGAGGGTTGTCTGCCCTCGGTAGCTAGGCACAGGGTGCAGGTATCTATGGATTGGAATCTCTATGCCTAGCATGGGGTTGGTGTTGGGGAATTCCCCTACCAACTCCCTGGAAGCCCAACATGTCAAAATAGTTGACATGTTTCCCCATCACAAACTTTGCATACAATTTTCGAAGGAAGTACATCGGTACTTCCCTATTGTTGTGAGGGGGAATGTCAAAAACCATGTACCACCTATCCATCAAGTTGTATCTGATGGGTGGAAAAGTGCACCACTCAATAGAAATATGTGGCTTGCTGATCTCCAGGATGTCATCAGTCCCAGGCAATCTAAACAATGAATAGATGGCTTGTTTTGTTATTTTCAGTTTTTTTACCTCATTGTAACTCAACCCATCAGCATATTGTTGCCTTTTCCTCTCCCTGTAATATGCGATGCTATACAACGCATCATTCGATCTTGCGATCATATCAACAATAGATAACAATGAATCTGACAGGGAGTGGTGGAGCTCATCTCCACCCCTCCAAGTCAAACCAATCTCTCTCAAATGGCCAATGAACCTTAGTATCTCTGCATTGTTACGATCCATAGTAGCCACTGCAATCATAAATACAAATAAAATATCATTAGAAAAATAAACACATGATATAATGACATATCTAAGAACTGAAAACTGTATAACTATTGACATATAAATTAAATCTATCATGTAAATTTAAAAATTGATCTTGAATTTTACAGTAAAGAATAGGCGGCATAATGTGTTGTTGATGAATAAAATACCGATATAGGCAACGATTTTGTTAGATATGTAATTATTTGTTGTAATGTGATGTTTTTTGGACTCCAAAGGCTATTTAGCAAAACTTTATGGATTTTTATGGTTGCAAGGGTTCCATTGGATTAAATATCATGTATGATCTAGTATGTGATTGGCATGTTTAATCAAATACATCAACCTACCTATGTATCTTCACGTTCATAGAGTCTATTGTTGAAATTTGTTGTCTTGACCTTAACCAAAAAGTACCCTTCGTTCAAGACGAAATATTTGTTAAAAGCATGGGAAGCTAAACTATACCTTATTTTGACACTTGGATTGGGAAGTTTCATCAAAACTATAAGGTGTTTATTGATGTTCTTGGAAGAGCAACTTTGAGAAGTTTCATCAAAATTATAAGGTGTTTATTTGTGGATTTTGGTATGGATTCATAAGGATCCTTGTGAATATGCATATGGAAATAGTGATTTAATGAACTTTATTATGATGAGAATGACACTTATTCTTAATATAGATACCATTAGACAGAATATCATTTGGATTAGGATGTTAGTTTTACTATCTTTAATTAAAGGGGGTTATTGTTCAATAATAATTTTAGTTAATTGAATTGGGAAACTAATATTTAAATGAAAAGGGCTATAGTTAGGGATAATTAATGAGATTGGTAGTTATTTCATGTTTTAATTATTGTTAATGAGGGGAATTGTAATATGGATGAGACTAGTAGTTAGTCTCTATTCTAGTTATGGATCACGTTGTTAGAGTGTTAGTCTATTCATAAGCTATTTATTGTTAATGAGAGAGGCTATTTTTGAATGAAGTTGGTAAGCCATTTATTAATAATGAATATTATTATCATTTTGATGAGGGTGATATTCAATGGCTATGGTAGCTATTGTTAATAAGGGTGTCTATATTTCTATGAGGAAGGCAGGGTAATTCCTTTAGATGAGGCCACTTGTCAATTCCTACATCAATAATTGTTATCATAGATACAATGGGATGGTCTGGATCATATCACAACCAACTATATAAAATACACAACTTAAAGACTCAACATTAGAGTGTACAAAATGTAAAAAAAAACAAAACATGATAAGGAAAAAATCCCAATATATTCATTTGTTTTTTGAGTTAATTGGGGTTTTGGTTTCCATTGGGCATGGTAATTTTGTTAAATAATCAAAATTATTTCATTTTTATCATTAAATTGAGGAATTGGTTTCAATTGGCCAATTGCATTGGGGTTCTTCTTTCCATTGGCCAATTCCATTGGGATTTTGTTTCAATTGGGCAATTCCAATGGGTTTTTGTTTCAATTGGGTAATTCCATTGGGTTTTTGTTTCAATTGGCCATAATTTAATTTACTATGGTTTAATTTTTCAATCTAGGGCAAATAAATTGATGAAGGAAATGAAAAAAACATGAAAAGAAATGAGGAAAATACCTCACAAAGGGGAGGTTTATCCAAAGGTGGAGATGGAGGGCTCAAGCACACCCAAAATCATGTTTGCACAGTCGAGAGTTGGTCCTCATTCATCCAATAGCCATGCGGTTATGAGAAAAAGATGGCCTCGACCAATTTAAAAAAAAAAGGCTTTCGAAATCGTGCCTCTGTTTTAGTGAAGGAAATCGTGCACGCGATTCTCTTCACTAAAACGGAGGCAGAATTTGTCTTACTATCCTAGTTGGCATGCCTATTTCCAGCCTTGGGACTAGGCTTGGAAGGTTCGTTGTTGCTTGGGATGATTTATTTTTTTGGATCAAGAATGATTGACTTCACTCCACCATTGCATCTAAAAGGTCCCTAAACTTCTTGCACACACCCATAAGTGGCACGCAGCCCACTACTCAAAGGTGTACACTATAGGATTTGAACCCGAATCCGACATCAGTATCCGACGTCATCCAAAATTTTGCATGGATGTGTTGGACAACAATCACTGAAAAGAATTCCAATCAAAAAAAATTTATAGCACCATCGAATATCCGACACAAAGGCGTCAGATATCTGACCCCTAGAGTGTCGCATATCCGACCCTTAAGTGTCGTATCTCTGACGGTCGAATGTTGGATATCCGACTGTAGGGTGTTAGATAAACGATAGTCTATGAACATGCTGTGAACCCAATAGTGTTATATCTTCGACCCCTTAGCATCAGAGGTCCGACAGGATGTATAGTTTTTTTTTTTAAATGTAAGGTTTACATGATTTTAAATTTATGGTCCCATATTTTCAACAGTAACTATGTTCAAGGTGTCGAATATCCTATGCATTGTTAAATTTTCATATGCTAAGCTAGATCATTAGTATTTCATTTTGATTTCATAACAAAAGCATATAAACAGGATCACTGAAAGATAGACAAGCACAACCATACAAAAGGAGAACACAAAGATTTTTCTTGGGAAAACCCTAAAGGGAAAAACCCAGCAAAAGCTTCCTCAATATAGATGCCCCAAAAGATAAAAGATAAAACCAACAAGGAGGTCAAAGCCTGATACTCCTCCTTATCCAGCTACTTCTCTTCTCCACTAATGCACCACACAAGTGAGAGTGTGTGTTCCAAATGAGGAGCACCACACCTCTATTTATATTCATTCGTTCACTTTAATTAACTCATCCGACATGTACGCTCGAGTTACACATGTAGGCTCAAGTAACCACACTGGGGTGCTAATGACCCACCTTTACAATTAGAGGGGACTACCTCATGACTCTTATTAGTTCTTCCGATTAGAAGCATCGGGGTACAAAGATAATACAAGTGGTTCTCCCGGTAGGACCATCGGGGACAACAAAAGATACATATAGAATATTCTTCGAAGTTACAATACTTCAACATTCCCCCTTAACGAGAAGGGTATTCTACAACAAAAACAACAATAGTAGGAGAAGACATCATCAACATCATGAGGGTAACACATCTATAAATCATTGGAATATTTTCAACATCATATAGTCTTCGTCTTCAATTTTCAGTGACAGCAACTCTTTGATTAGCATCAGCATCTTTTGACCTTTTGATCAGCAACATATTCAACACTTTGACCTTTTGATCAGCAACACCTTCAGCAACATACTCAACAACATCTTCAGCACTTTGACCTTCCGAACAACAACATATTAAGAACTTAGACCTTTCAATCAACAGCAACATCTTCAACACTTTGACCTTTTGATCAGCAACATCTTCAGCGTTTTGACCTTTCGATCAGCAGCAACATCTTCAGTACTTTGACCTTTCGATCATCACCAATATCTTTAGCATTTTGATCAGCAATATCTTCATCACTTTGATCTTTCGATCAGAAAAGACATCTTTAGCATTTTGACCTTTCGATCAGCAACATCATCACATTCTGATTAGTAACATCATGATTAGTACCATCATCATACTTCAACTCTCGAACAGAATCATCATCATCATATTCTAATCTTTTGATCAGTATGTCGTCATCATCACATACTGATCATCATCATCGTCACACTCTGATCTTTCGATCAGTACATCATCATCATCATACTCTTGATCGTTCGATCAGTACATCATCATCATGCTCTGATATTTTGATCAGTACATCATCATCATCATAAAAACATCATCATCATCAAAACATCAACATCATCAAAACATCATTATGATCAAAACATTCAACATCATCAAAACAACAAAATATCATCATCATCACACTCTTATCTTTCGATCAGTACATCATCATCATCATAAAATCATTATCATAAAAAAATCAACATCATCATCATCAAAACATCAACATGATCCTTCCTTTCAAAATTACGGGATCAACATGTCTGTGGTACTCAGACGATCCTTCCTGTCGGAATTACGGGATTTAGGTCTTTATGGATTTACTAACGATCCTTCCTTTCGGAATTATGGGATCAACACATTTGTGGAGCTCAGACGATCCTTCCTTTCGGAATTACAGGATCAATTCTTTACAGAGCTGCTAACGATCCTTCCTTTTGGAATTACGGGATTTAGGTCTTTACGGAGTTACTAACGATCCTTCCTTTTAGAATTATGGGATAAACACATTTTTGGAACTCAGAAAATCCTTCCTATTGGAATTATGGGATCAACACATCTGTGGAACTCAGACAATCCTTCCTGTTGGAATTAGGGGATCAAGTCTTTATGGAGCTATCAACGATCCTTCCTTTTGGAATTACGGGATTTAGGTCTTTACAGAGTTACTAATGATACTTCCTTTTGGAATTACAGGATCAACACATTTGTGGAACTCAGACAATCCTTCCTATTGGAATTATGGGATCAATTCAATGATCCTTCCTTTCAAAATTATGGGATTTAGGTATTTACGGAGTTACTAACTATCCTTCCTTTCAGAATTATTGGATCAACACAGTTGTGGAACGCAGACAATCCTTCCTATTGGAATTACGGGATAAACACACGTTCTCGAGTACCAAATTCAGTGGATCTATTCTGAACCGAGGTTCAAGGATGATACAATCCTACTACCTTCTCGATGACCGAAGTTCACTGGATCTGTTCTAAACCAAAGTTCAAGGATGATACAATCCTACTACCTTCTCGATGACCGAAGTTCACTGGATCTGTTCTAAACCAAAGTTCAAGGATGATACAATCCTACCACCTTCTTGATGACCGAAGTTCACCGGATCCGTTTTGAACTGAAGTCCAAGGATGATACAATCCTGCCACCTTATCGATGACCGAAGTTCACTAGATCCATTTTGAACCGAATTTCAAGGATGATACAATCCTGCTACATTCTCGATGACCAAGGTCATCGGATCACTTCTGGACATATGTCCTAGGATGATACAATCCCTCTTCATTCTCGAATACTGAGGTCTTTGGATCACTTCTGGACATATGTCCCAGGATGATACAATCCCATTGCAACATCACTACTCCCCCTTTCAAGGAAGGTCTTTCCAAACCACACCAAGCTTGTCTCGAAAGTGTTCGAACTTTACTCGGGACAGAGGATTTGTTAGTACATCACCATCTAAACCATCATCATCTACATCTTCAATATGTGAATACTAAACTATCACCATATGTATCTCCAGTATGTGAATACTGAAAGCATCATCTATATCTTCAGTATGGGAATACTGAAACATCATCATCTGCATCTTTATCTTGTATGTAGAAATATCAGATTTCTATGTGTTACGATGGAACATAGGGTTCTCTGTTATCACAACTCTCGTTATCACATAGAATCAATGTAGTATCCATCTTCAGGTCAGGGAGACCTGATATCAGCTTCCGAAGCCATATGGCTTCACAACTTAGCAGAGCAATCTGCTATGTATTCTGCTTTTGTTGTTCTAAGATAAACACTTGATTGTTTCCTGCTAAACCATGAACTCATAGCAGACCCCAAACAAAAGCATCTACCTGATGTGCTTTTCCTATCTGAGATACTTCCAACCCAATCTGCATCTGCATAGCCATACAATCTTTAGTCATGGCTACCATTGTACTATAGACCAAGGTCTATAGTACCTTTCATATATCTCATCACATGTTTTGCAGCTACTAGGTGAACCCATCTTGGTTGAACAAGATATTGACTTAAGGTCTTCACGGCAAAACAAATGTCTAGTCTAGTATTTGTTAAGTACATCAATGACCCAATGATCTGTCTGTAATGAGTCGCATCTACTAACTCTGATGAGTCATCATCTAACAGCTTCAAGTTGGAGTCCATGTGTGTGGACATGGCTTTGCATTCCAACATATTTAATCTCTTCAATATCTCTACCGCATACTTTCCCTGGTTGATAAATATTTCCTCTAAACTTTTTCATATTTCTAGACCTAGGAAATATTGCATTAACCCAAGGTCTTTCATCTCAAATTATTCTGCTAGTTTCTTCTTGCTTTCCATGATCTATTTCTCCTTCCCTGTCAAGAATAAGTCATCCACATATAATAACAGGATGACAAGTTCATCTTCTACAACCTTGAGATAAAGGTTAGGATCAGATTTACTCTTGGTAAAACCCATAATTGACAGGAAACTTCCATACCAAGCTCTGGTAGCTTGCTTCATGCCATAGAGGCCCTTCTTCAACTTACATATATGAGTCCATCTGTCTTCAAATTCAAATCCTTTCGATGTAAAACTCTTCCCCAATGATACCATTAAGGAAGGATTCTATTTACTTCATCATGGAAGCAACTACCATCATAGTTCTGAAGGAAGTGTACCTTGCTTCCTGGAGTAAATGTCTCTTCAAAATTAATTCCCTCTTTCTTATAGAAACCTATAGCCACAAGTCTTTCCTTACTTCTATCAGTGACATATTTTATCTTGCAAATCCATTTGTAAGTTACCACATGCTTTCTTTTTGGTTTGAGTACTATATCCCAAACATCATCATAACATCTTCCATGAGTTCATCTTGTCAGATCATCAACATATCCTAGTCTTCTGCATTCAACTTTGAAGGTTGGAACCCACTTTACTCTTGGTAAAGTCTCGATCCATTAGGAAATTGTCCATCATGTCGTACCGTGTTGAACTTGGATATCTTCTGTAGTCACTCCCCCTGAAGTGGAGTATTATCTTCCTTCTTCATTCTGTATAGGTGATTCTATGCTTGATATATACTGGTCAATAGAGTATGTCATGTCATAGTCTATTCTTTCTGAGGCAAATCATGATATTTGCTTTGTACACTTGTTCTTGCAGATCCATATGGAAGATACTACGTACTTCCCTTTATGTCTCGAAATCATATCATATATATCATTCCCCATAATCAACTGTTATTCTTTGATCATAGCTTCTTTCATAGCATTTTTTTTCTTCATCTTGAGTTATCTCTCATACCCATGGTGGTCTCCATCCTTCAAGGTGGATCTACCGCTCTTTGAATCTATTTCTTTCGTCATGGTGTCTTTGACCCTGGGAGCTTCAGATTCATGTTTATTGAATTGTCATCACTTGTTCTTTGGAACAAATCTCATCCTTCTTTTATTTTCAGAGGTTGTACATGACCTTTCCTACAATTCAAATGCACCAGTTGCACGGTTAGAACTACATATGCATAATGACAAATTCTTATGCATCATGCAACTATTTAGCCAATACAACATTCATCCATATCTCACAGAAACTTTCTATATGCCTTCCATCTCCACCATGACATCATTGAGATTGTGCACTAATCCAATATGTCAGCAAATAGGTTTCATTCTAGATAAGTAACAATGGATATTTGTATAGAACCATGAGCTACTTACCCATCACATGCATGCAAACAACACATCAACTAAATATAATCAAATGCATAACAAAACAATATCATTAAATGACAATTGAATGCTTATCTTTTGTTTGTTTCATGGGTAGACTCCTTCTTAATCATTCTGCTTCATCATCTTCTTCATCCATGAAATCATCATTTCTTATCCAAATGATAATATGGACAAGAGGTTTGTCAAGAATTGAGTTCTTCATATTCCTCATCGCTTGAGGGATCTTCTTTGAATGGCGATGATCTTCAATTTGCTCCCATCTTTCTTCTTCTCGTCTTATGAGACGGGCTTCTTCTTCTTCCCAGAGTCAATTGAAAGTAATCACTTCCTTTTGGAACACATTCCTCACATGAATGATTCCCATGATCATGGGAGGCCATTCTCTACTTCTTCTTTTACCGCTTCAAGATGTTATGCATTCTGGATCTTCACATTCTTCAACTGTTTTCTCAAATCCATGTTCTGAATTATGTTCTTATCTTCAAATATCTTGATCAAGGAATCAAACATCTTTAGTTTTTTTAGGGAAGACACTTGTGGTACAATTTGATCCGTGATTGAATCAACAATAATCTTTGTAGCCTTGATCAAGTTCTTCTTGTGTAAGGCTTTGAGGCTCATCTCCCTCTAGAACTGGAACCTCTCTACTCATGTAGGTGTCCAATTCATTTTCTTCAGAGAGATCAAATACTTCCATGCTTGGAAGTTTTCAACTTCACCAAGCTTATCATCAATCTGATGTGATATATCACTTTGAAATGAGAACCTCAAATGCAAATAGCAAAATATTAGATCTTCCCGATTTGAGGTGTCCATCCTGCTTCCGGAGCTGGCTGATCTAGGGTTTGTCAGAGAAACCCTAATTTTAAAAACTTTGAATCTTTCAGATTTGATTGGATAGAAAGATATATCTCTTCAAATGGAGGTGTCCAATGTGCTCCTTTTCTGAAAACAGTGGAGGGAGGCTCCCGGAACAGGAAGCCCTAGTTTTCCAATTTCTTCTGCAAAAATTCTTGTTACTGTTTTTGTGATATCTCTAAAATTACTACTCCTCTATGTCTGAAATTTCATACTGAGGTAACCTCGCATGTCCCTGATCCAACACCATAGGTTGCATCAGAATTTGTTTCACCAATTTTGATATGTGATCATTTGCCCAAGGTGACCTATTACAGGACTATTCAGAATAGTGAAGTTGTACGGCATGCCACATGTCACTAGTTCATATTCAGGTTCGAAAATTTAGACCTAAAAAAGTACAGTATGTACTCTTTATAGAACATCTTCAGGAATTCCATTTGGACCTCTGTATCCGATGCTACAGTAATTCTCCCCAAGTGTCCTTTTTAGGGATGAATTCTTGAAGAGGCTAGAACCCTAACTTGGAGGGATCATATCTCCTAGAATATAGTGAATCTGAGGCTGAATTTTGGACATAGTGTAAATCAGGATTTTATCTTCGGCCTTTGCAATTTTTCAACTCTTGAGACTTCGCCAATCTTAGGATATAGCGAATGTACCAAAATTTATTAGTTTTAGTATTTAAGGTTTTTCCAGATCGGGGTCAAACTAGTGTTTGACTTTCGTGGAGTTTCACCCAACCAAATTTCTTGATCCAGGTCTCTAAACTTCGATTTTGATGAGGACAACAATCATATGCTGGGATCACTCAAAAATTCTTCTTCTGTGGAAAGCCCTAATTTTCCGCACCAAAACTGAAAATGCTCAGAATCAAATTCTGCTTCGACAGAAAGATGCGCCCTTCAATGGAGAGTCAGTATAGCCTTATTTTGCTGATCGGTCATGGATAGAGACTTAAAAAATAAGAAGCCCTATATTCTTTAGCTACACAATGTCTTCTTTCAGGGTGGCTCTGATACCATGTTAAATTTTCATATGCTAAGCTAGATCATTAGTATTTCATTTCAATTTCATAACAAAATCATATAAATAGGATCACTAAAAGATATACAAGCACAACCATACAAAAGGAGAGCACAAAGATTTATCCTGGGAAGACCCTAAAGGGAACAACCCAGAAAAGGCTTCCTTATTATATATGCCCCAAAAGATAAAAGATATAACCAATAAGGAGATCAAAGCCTGATCCTCCTCCTTCTCCATCTACTTCTCTTCTCCACTAATGCGCTACACAAGTGAGAGTGTATGTTCCAAATGAGGAGCACCACACCTCTATTTATATTCATCCGTTCACTTTAATTAACTCATCTGACATGTAGGCTCAAGTAACCACACTGGGGTGCTAATGACCCACCTTTACAATTAGAGGGGACTACCTCATGACTCTTATTAGTTCTTCCAATTAGAAGCATCGGGGTACAAAGATAATACAAGTGGTTCTCCCTGTAGGACCATCGGGGACCACAAAAGGTACATATAGAATATTCTTCGAAGTTACAATATTTCAACATGCATGGCCATTATAAATATAAATTGTTTTAAACATTTCGACATGTTTGTTGTAGAAGCGATGAACGATTTGTGAAAATTATTTGTTCCTAGACGGACGTTTTCAAGAATTGTTTTATTCTTCAATGGGTGGTTGTGGGAATTTTTTTCATCATCGATAGACGGTTTTTTGGGAATTTTTTATTCTTTGACTTCTCTTCGTTTGACAAAATGTTGATGCGTGGAATTTGACTTTTTAAGACAACCGGTTATATTCATTAACGAAGTTTATGACAAAATGTCAAATAGAAATATTATGGATCCAAACGAAGACAACCGACAATTGCTTACTAGACTATGGGATGCAGCGAAACGAAGTGGTGATGGAAAATTTTATTGTCCGTGTACTCAATGCAGGGGATTTAAGAGGAGAAGAATATTGATCTCAATAGCCACAAAACATTGCAGGGAACATGGACACGTTGAGGGGGGGAACAAATATTGTCCATTTGTGGGTTTAGCATTATAAAGTTTATTATATTCATTTTTTTGGTAATTGTATGTATTATTTTTATTTTTCATATATTAATGTATATCTATTGATGTTTCCATGTATTTATATTAAAGGAAAGACACCCTACAGCATATTGTCCAGAGGAAGTGCTTTCAGAACAAGTTCAAGATCAGGATCATGGAGCATGTATGTTTAATTGAGAACAAGTAAATGATCATATTGAACAAGATGATCATATCGATAATGTAATTGAAGATGATGGTACAAATACATTGATACATGATTCATTTAACGTTAGAATGGATGATGACGATGACATTGATAATGAAAATGATGATGACTTTGATGATTTTCATGATATACCTCTGCTCGATAAGGCATATGAACCCCTTTATGAAGGCTCCAAAACAAATATTCTCTCTACTGTATTGTTGATAATGAACTTGAAGGTTATGAATGGTGTTTCAAACATTACAATCACATGGATGCTAAGGTATGTAAAATAATCCATCACATATACATGATCGTGATAAATCTTATTTGTATTCTTTTAATAATTGTATTGTTAACTCATTATTGATCATCATACGGATGAAGCGTGTTCCGTTAATATTATTTATTTATTACATTAACAATTTTTTAAATTTTTTTGTAGCTTGATAGCTGAATTTTTGTTACCACCATCACATATTTTACCTCGCACATATCGAGATTTATCTTCCATCATGAAAGAGATTGGAATGCATTATGAAGCAATTCATGCATGCCCCGATGACCGTGTTATATATTATAATCAGCATGAATTTGCAACAGAATGTCTGGATTGTCATGTAAGTAGATATCATACAAATAAAGTAACAAAAATGGTTTCTCAAAAGTTTCCTTGTTATATTCTCATTATTCCATGTTTGCAACGACTATTCAGGTGCAAAAACATAGCGCAATTTATGGATTACCATGGCAAGAACAGAAGTCGATATGATGTTATCTGAATGCCTGCAAATGGTTATGATTTTAGAGATATGGAGGAAAAGTGGCCTCACTTTAAAGAAGAACCACACAATCTTAGGATTTCTTTGGCAGCAGATGGTGTTAATCCATTTGCACAAATGAAATCCATTTACATGGTGTGGCCCTCCATGGTTGTCAATAAAGAAGGACCACATAATGTTGTCGATGATTATTCCAGATTTTTTTATCAAAAACGGTTTTATTTATAATGTAGTTGTGGCATCTCATTTGTCATATTATGTTTCTTAATCTCATATATATATATATATATTATTTTACTCTTGTGCATGGTTTATATATCTTAATGGTTCTCATAATGATATATTTTATATGTACTTCAAATGAATCATGTAAGTTCCAGGTCAAAGATATGAATGTATACATCGAACCTATTATAGATGAGCTACTGAAGTTATGGAATGGCATAACTATGTATGACATATCTAGACCAATACGACAAAGGCAATTTCAATTCCATGCAATGGTTGTATGGACAATACACGATGCCCCTGGGTTAACTTCATTTTGTGGTTTGTAATTTTAATTTTCACTTTAATTGCATTTAATGATATGGAGTTAGTTTATATATGAATATATTTGACATAGATATTCCATATCTAAATATTGTAGGTCTTCAGACAAAGGGTAAATTTGCATGTCTAGTTTGTGGTCCTAAGATAAAATCTCGTCCTTCAAAAAGCTTAAGAAAGGAGGTGTTTGATGAGTATAGGAATTTCCTCTCTAAGAATCACAAGTATATAACAACTGAAATAAATATTTTCAATGGGAAGTAGGAGACTGCATTAAAACCATGGAGAATGACACCTAACCTTTGGAAGATGCAATACAATAAAAATCGTCATCATGGTACGTATGGATCATCGTATATGAATTGTTGTGTATTTTAATTTTTATTGTGAGTTATTTGTTGTATTGGCCATATTTTATTTATGATGTAATTGATTTATAAACTAATATTCATGATTTCCATCGTGATCATGAAGGCATTAATGGGCTTCCACGAGGAATTAAAAGTTATCCTATTCAATTCAGCAGATTTCCTTACGATGAACACCTACAAATTGATCATTTGTTTGATACAATGCATATTGGAAAGAATGTTACTCAAACCTTATGGTGACTACTAGAGTTAAGGAGGGAGAAAGATAAAGTTGTGAAAGCTTGCAAATACATTCAAGAAAGCAACCATGAAATGAAAGACATCATCCAATTTCATACCAACGGAGAACAAGTTAATATAAACTCAATTCCATGGATGTTTACGAAGCAACAAAGCAATGTTGTCAAAGAAGTAATGCGGAAAATTAAATTTCCAGCTGGATTTTGTGCAAACTTGAAGAATATCATAACCAAAAATGGTGATTTTGTGGGGGCCAAAACACATAATTGGCATGTCTTCATCAAGGTAATTATTATTGTTATGTCCATATAATTTTTTCTTGTTTGTATACTCTTTGTTTAATAAATGGCATGGTTTGTATATTAATACAATATGTTCTACCTCTCTCTCTCTCAGACAACTTCGACAACAATGTCAAACAAGTTATATATAATCTTGGTAAATACATGAGGTAACTAGAGATTACTTGCATGTGCTTGGTGTTTCTTTAATTCTCCATATAATTTATATTTGTTTTTTTTGTGCACTATTTCAGCATATATTGTAATTTAATGTTTATTTTTGTTAATTATCATTATTGGTTTGCGTCACTTGTAGATGGTTGACATCTAAAGAAATTCATAAAGAAGATATAAATTATTGGAGGAGAGAAATTCCTCGTCTCATGTGTGAAATGTAGAAGCATCTACCATTAGCATTTTTCAATGCACAGAAAAACTACCTCACACACCAAGTTGAGGAGATTGAGTAGTGTGGACCTATGCACTCAAGGTCCATGTGGATGGTTGAGAGGCACTTGAAATTTATGAAGGGTTTGGTGAGACAACGAGCACATACGGAGGGTTCTATTATGGAAGGATATACAGTATACCAAAACATGTTGTATGTTAGTGAATATCTTCCTATTTTAGTGTCAAAGCTCAATTTACGTCACATTTGTGATCTGGACTCCAATAACGAATTTGAAGGGGAGAAACTAAAGGGGAAAGCTAGATTGAGGGAGCTTAAAGGTAATTATTAGCTAGTGGATGTTTATTATATCCTTCATATTCTAATTGTATTTTCTAGTCATAATTGCTTAAATTAAGAGCATATACTTTGTTCAGGAGATTTACACCTTTCTTTCATTTTAATGGTTATTGTCATTAAACAGTTGGTCGAGAATGGGATGCAATTCATTTATACATCGCAAAAAATATTGACTTGATGAAGGTATGGATTGAACGATGCACACAATTGGGTCATGGAATATCATGGGAAGGTGTGGCTTCATTGGTAAAAGTAGCACAACGTAATGGAGATAACAATCTAACAAAAAGGGAGATCGATTTGGCATATGGTGTAAAAGATAAAATGGCAAGCATATAATTAATCAATCCCTCTAAATCTTTTATTTTGAAAATTACTTTTCGACGTACATGTTCTTCTTTTCCATGTATTGTTGCATAAGGACTAAATGATTATGTAATATTTTCGTCTATTGCTTATTGCAGGTAAAACACCATAAGGCTATGGTCTGCAATGGAGGTAGATATCAGATCAAAAAATTGGATGAAACAAAGAATACATCAGATTCTGGGGTTTCGGCTGTCTTTGAGGTTACCAATGTTTCATCTAGAACTAACAGACATCTAGAAGTCTTAGAAAATCAATACCATGGGTATTTGGAAGATATTATTTAGTGTGACTTTAAATCCTTTAAGGTAGTTCTATTCGTTGTCAAATGGTACAGGTTACGATTGAATCAACGTGATCCCGATATAACTATTATTGAACATGACAATGGATTTACCATGGTAAACACAAGTTTTTTTAAGCTAGGAACATAGCCCTATGTTTTTTCAAGCCAATGTGAACAAGTATTTTACTCAAGGGTTCCAGGTAAAGTGGGCTGGTCATTTGTTGTGAGACACGATCCAAGGGGAAGGTTGTTAAAGTATAACCTAGATGATGGTAATGAAGAGGGTTCTTTGGAAGAAGAATATGATGACAAAGAGTATGATAAACATGAGTTATATGACGATGATGATCCAACAAAAGATTTCCAAGAAATAGTTTAATTAGATGATGTAGCAGACAATGCCGATGAATATTATTTCGACGATGGCATGATGAGCATAACTGATGATGATGACGATGATGATATGGCCAATCCTTATAATGTTGACTATGTATCTTATGATACAGATGGTGACTTGGATGAAGAGGACGATGACATGGATGAAGAAGACAATGAAATATATTGAAAGGTAAATATTTAATTAGAACTATTATTTTATCTTTAAAAAAAAAGAGTTACTAACATCATCACCATCACCATCATCTTCAATATCATCATCATCATTATCATCATCATCATCATCATCATCATCATCATCATCATCATCATCATCATCATCATCATCATCATCATCATCATCATCATCATCATCATTTTCATCATCGACATCAAAATCATAATCATCATCATCATCAACAACATCTTCATCCTCATGATGATGATAATCAACATCATGAAGATCATCATCATCATCATTTTCTTCATCGTCATCAACAAAATCATCATCATCCTCCCCATCAAAATCATCGACATCAACATCATCATCATCATCATCATCATTGTCATTGTTGGCATCAACATCATAATCATCATCATCGTCGTCGTCGTCATCATCGTTGTCATCATCTTCATCATCGTCGTATTCATCATCATCAATATCATCATGGTCTTCATCATCGTCGTCGTCATCATCACACATCATCATCTTCATCATTGTCGTCATCATCATCACACATCAGCATCTTCATCGTCATCATCATAAGGCAATCGTCATCATCATCATATTCATCATCGTTGTCTTCATGATCATCATCACCATCATCATCATCTTCATCATCATCATCCTCATGATGATGATAATCGTCATCAACATCATCATCCTCATGATGATGATAATCATCATCAACATCATCATCGTCATCATCATTGTCGTTATCCTCATGATCATCGTCATCATCATCATCATCATCATCACCATCATCATCATCATCATCATCATCATCATCACCATCACCATCATCTTCATAGTTATCATCATCATTATCATCGTCATCCTCGTAATGATGATAATCATCATCAACATCATCATCATCATTATCATCGTCATCCTCATAATGATGATAATCATCATCAACATCATCATCGCCATCATCATCATCTTCATCTTCATCATCATCATCATCATCTTCATCCTCATGACCATCGACATCATCATCATCGTCGTCACGATCAACATCATCATCATCTTCATCATCATCATCGTCATCCTCATGATGATAATGATGATGATGATGATCATCATCATCATCATTTCCATCATCAACATCAACATCATAATCATCATCATCATCATCAACATCATCATTATCATCTTCATCATCATCGTCATCATTATCATTGTCATCCTCATGATGATGATAATCATCATCATCATCATCAAGATCATCATCATCATCATCATCATCACAATCATAATCATCATCATC
The DNA here is from genome assembly GCA_001517045.1 of Pseudotsuga menziesii. Classification (NCBI taxonomy): domain Eukaryota; kingdom Viridiplantae; phylum Streptophyta; class Pinopsida; order Pinales; family Pinaceae; genus Pseudotsuga; species Pseudotsuga menziesii. Next base: position 18,978 of record LPNX010713963.1, read on the forward strand.
AAGATCATCATCATCATCATTGTCATCATCATCATCAACATCATCATCATCATCAAGATCATCATCATCCTCATCATCATCATCATCATCATCATCATCATCGACATCAACATCATAATCATAATCATCATCATCAACATCATCATCATCATCTTCATCATCATCAACATCATCATCACCGTCGTCATCATTATCATTGTCATCCTCATGATGATGATAATCATCATCACCATGCTCACATGCTCACATGCTCAACTTTTCAATCATCCTTCAAAGCTATATTTTCATTTATCCAAGATAGGGATGTGTTGTTATGTAGATGGTTCTTTCCTCATTAATGTGAAGGTTCTTTATTCAAGTTAGGATGTTTTTCTTCCTCTTAGGTTTGCATCTCTCTATTGAACATATATTTGGGACCCATAGTTCTAGAAGTCAAGGAATATATTAGATATAAGAAGTATTTCAAGGATACAAAAAATTCCTTTCATTTTATTGGCTATATCAAACAATTTCCTTCCCAGCACTTTTTGATTGAAAGGTTTGCTAGTATTATGCAATTTTTTTCAAAAATTAATATTTGAAGTAAACTAAGTTTTACTTATTCTTAATATTGGTGGATTACAAAACAAGTATATTTGAAGTACACTAAGTTTTACTTATTCTTAATATTGGTGAAAAGTTCATATCACTACCTATATGTGGATATGTGTAGAAATTAACCTTCTGAAAGACTACCATAGGACATGTTGTTAGAAGCCATTGACTATGTTGTTGTTAGGACATGATGATGAGGAGGAGGAGGAAGAGGGTCATGATTATGAAGATGACGACGACAATGATGATGACGATGATGGTGATGGTGATGATGATGATGATGATGATGATGAGGACGACGACGATGATGATGATGATGAAGAGGATGATGATGATAATGATGAAGAGGACGATGACGATGACGATGACATTGATTATGGAAAATCATCATCATAATCAACGTCACCGTCATCATCATTGTCCTATTCATCATTATCATCATCATCCTCTTCATCATCATCATCATCATCATCATCATCATCATCATCATCCTCTTCATCATCATCATCATCATCATCATCACCATCATCGTCATCATCACTGTCGTCATCGCCATAATTACCATCATCATCATCATCATCATCATGACGATGATGGCGATGATGATCATGTTGATGAAGATGACGGTGATCATCAGCATTGCCATCATCATCACCGTCATCATCTCCCTTACCATCATCATCATGAGGATGACGATGATGGTGGTGATGATGATGACGACGATGAGGGTCATGACGATGATGATGAAGATGATGATGATGACGACGATGACGTTGATGATGATGATGATGATTATGAGGGTCCTGATAATGAAGACGAGGATGTTGAAGACGACGACGATGATGATGGTGATAATGGTGATCATTTCCATCATCATCATCATCATCATCATCATCATCATGAACGTCATCATCACCATTACCAACGATCATGATGATGAAGACGACGACGAAAATGATGATGATGATGAGGGTCATGATAATGAAGACCATGATGTTGAAGATGACAATGACAATGATGATGATGATGATGATGATGATGATGATCAACATAACGATAATGATTAGGTGAGATTGTAGGGATCAGATGAGATCACCATCATCATCTTCATCTTTAGGGGTTTCGTTGTAGGGATTAGGTGAGAACGCCATCATCATCATCCTCATATTACAATAAAAAATACTATTCCTAAGTTAAAAATACATATACTAAAAAAGACATATAGCTAAGTTAAAAATACTATACCTAATAAAATAATACTATTATGGCAATACATATAATATAAAATAATATATAATAAAAACAAAATACATATAATATAAAATAATATATAATAAAAAATGAATAGTCTATTTCGACAATGTCGCAACTTGTTTTGGACAGTTCTATGCAATTTGGACATTTTTGTGAATTTTGGAGTATCTCCGGTGGAGCTCAGGGTTCAGAATTGGAGCTCACGATTGAGAATTGGAGCTCACAGTTTCGATTTGGAGCTCATGGCTCAGTGGGTAAGCATCACCTCATTTTTTGGGCATGCTGTGACAAGGGTTTTTGGGCATGCAACCGGTTCATGGTTTTAGTTTTTTGAGCATGCTGTGATGTTTGCTATGTATTGTGGGAAAACATCTACAACCACATCAATTCCAAACTGAAATTTTAGATGCCCTAGATTGCCACATTACATTAGGATAGATGATAGCTAGGGGAAACATTATCTCTTGGCTCACCGTATCCCACCTATCATCGGAGCTGCAAGGGAGTAGGGAGCAGTTCTATGTGAATACTCGACCCGAATAGAGCAGTGGATTACCTTCAGAAATAGTTCCCGCTATTTATTATGCACCAAGATTTTGTTACAACAATTAGAAATATGAATTGAATGAGAGGAATCCCCCACCCCTATATGATTATAAAGGGTTTGTCAATGTTGGAATGAACTTGATTAACCACTCGGTTTCCGAAATTGATCTAACTCAGTTTATGGATGATTGGATTTTTCTTCGTGTCATTTAGAACATCCATGTCTATATGTATCTGAGCTATGCATCAAATTGAATGGATATCATATACAATAGGGGGGTTGTCCACTGGACAGGGGAAACACATGGATTACCAACATGAGGTAAATCCATTGAATATTCTAATGCTTGGACTATAATAGACCACCTTTGTTGGACACTAATGCAAACCCGTGTGTGAGTTTGAGCCAACATTTACATCCACTCTATAGGATCTCCAGAGAACTAACATCATTATTTTTCCATTACTATAAAGGAGATGTACTAGAATATTTTCCTAGACTTGTTGATTTCATTGTTAAGTTGAACCTAAATGACAAACAGAGAGGAGCACTAAGCAAGCTACAACACTTTGTAGGAAATCGAATGAGTATAGATATAATGGAGTTGGTTCTTGGAGATACTGTAGAGTGGATGTTTGGTTACTCTATAGGTTCCAAATATTTACGTTCCTCATTAGATGCTTCACTATATGAATCATATATGGGGCCCCCAAAAATATGATTATTGATTTCAAATATAACATCCAACTCTTCATGAAATGGATAAATGCATGCAATTTCCATCTCATCATCAAACAAGGGTTTGCCTACAAAATATTCCTCATCAGAATCTCAGCAATGTGGACCATCTAATTCAAATTATTTGGATGAGGTAATATAATAGGAGAATGGGTTCTTTTATAACCAACAACCCAAAGGGCCTCTATCTATACTACATGTTCTTCACCAACTTGAATCCTTCCTTATCAGATTTCAAACATGGGTTTTCCTTGTAGTGCATGCATTTACATTGATCAAATAATGACATACCCAACTAGAACCTAACCCATAGATCATTGAATATCATTATAAAATCCCTAGGTTAGAAATAAACTTGAACCTAACCTAGTATTTTCCAAATTGCAGTGACAACAGGGGTTTGCCAGAATTCTGCCAAATGTTATGGATTTCTTCTTTAAGTAAGTTTTATTATAGAAACCTTATATTAGAAAGCAACTTGAACCTAACCCAGTAATTCCCAAGCTCTAAACACCATGATATCTTGGACTATAGAATATATTTTCATTAAGTGATTGAATGAAGTAATCCACTTAAAATAACTATTTTATCAAAATATTAAATTTTTTTCTACATACCTATTAATATCATCATCAAACAAAACTGTCCATGAGGAAAGAGTTCAAGAAATCTGTCCACATGATCTATGTCTCACAAAAGATAACAAGTGTTCATCCAAGCAACGGTGACGATTCCTTGTATTATTCCTCAAAAGTTTGCGATGTTGCAACCTAATGAAATAGAATACCAGGAGTCATCCCCATTATTAGCCAACACTTATTAGCTATTTTAGAGTTAGTGAATTGAAAGTGGATAAGTCAACACAAAAAACAAAGGTAATAAGTTTGACTAAATAAACTATTTTGATAATTGTACCTACATCTTCCGCTGCATGCATTGCTTGCATGCCTCACCTATATCGACATAATATCAACATTATTATTATTGGTATGTGTACCTTCTCTCACTGACAGTATTCTTCCTTTTTATTCTCCAAAACAACTATATTATAGGGTCTTTTGGCAGGACATTTTTTTTCATGCAACTTTTTTTTGTCAATCTTAGAAAGAAACTCAAACCTAACCCAATATTTTCCAAATTGTAGCGACAACAAGGTTTTTCCAGAATTCTGTCAAATGTTATGGATTTCTTCTTTAAGGTGTTTTATTATAGAAACATTATATTAGAAATCAACTCGAACCTTACCCAGTAATTCCCAAGCTCTAAACACCATGAGATCTTGGACTATA